>BSBK01006548.1:7500-337500 GCA_027943335.1 Chamaecyparis obtusa
TAATGGGATATTGAGCACATAGAGTCTGATAAGAATTTCTTGATGCACATTTGATAGAAATTTTGTATTGTTGATTAAGTAGTAATCATAATTGTATAAGTCTCTTAACTGAGAAGATCTTAATAGATCTTATGTATAAATCCTTTAACTGGGTACAATTATTAGATTAGAGTTGTGAAATCTCTTAACAGAGTAGACTTAGTAGTCTTGGAACTCTTAATAGGGTTAATACCTTTAACAGGGTAAGCTATCAAAAATAGATAAGAATTGTAGCTCTAACTAATTAACTTTATTCTTGCAGTAGTGAAGTGTTTTGGGTATCATCCCCACCATAGTTTTTATCCTCTAACAAGGATTTCTACTATACCAAAATCATTGTGTTATGTGATTTGTATTATATGTTTTATTTATTTTCATGTGATGAAAGAAATGGTTAAGTAATTAGTTAATGAATGTAAAGAAGTTCAAAAAAATTTAAAAGTGATTTGCAGTAATTGATTCACCCCTCCCCTCTTAGTACTTACCTTTCCACACCTGAATCCAACAAAATGGTCATATGGTGAGTGAAATTATAACAATACTTAAATAAATGTATCCACTTAAATCAATCTCACTAATACCCCACAACATAATTCCATAGGTAATCCTCCACCCATTTTTTCACTATCTCCATCTGACTAAGAGTGTCATCTCATGTTCAAAGTCATCCTAGTCCCCTTTGTTTTAATTTGACATCCCTATCTCGGTTTATGTCAAAAGTTGCAATGTTGCTCAATTGAAATGAGCAATAATGGATATCTTTCAATCCGTTCACAGTGGTATCAATTCATCTACTCCATTAGCTTTGGTTGGCTGGGTAAATGCTAGTGACAACTCCTTCTCACACCACACAGAGTCCCTCGAATATTTGTGAGCACATCAGACTAGAGTGTCCCTAAGGGTCACTAAGCAACATTGGGCATCAATATTTCTTGGGGTATATCTCAGAGATTGTGCAAGGCATCAATGAATAGTTAGGTGCTACAAGACTGTGTTATGGAGACCTAAAATTACCTATCTTAGTTTTGGGAGATTCCCTTCATTTTAATTTGACATCCCTATCTCGGTTTATGTCAAAAATTGCAATGTTGCTCAATTAAAATGAGCAGCATTGGCTATCTTTCAATCTGTTCATCATGCAAACAATTCATCTTCTCCATTAACTCCATTTGGCTAGTTAAACGCTATTGATAACTCCATCTCACACACAGAGTCCCTTGAATGTTTGCGAGCACACCAGACCAGAGTGTCCCTAAGGGTCACTAAGAAAAATTGGGCAGCGATCTTTCTTGGGGAATATCTTAGAGCTCGTGCAAGTTATTGATGAATAGTTAGATACTACAAGACTATGTTATGGAGGCCTAAAATTACCTATCTCAATTTTGGGACATTCCCTTTCATTTTAATTTTCTATCCCTATCTCAGTTTATGTCAAAAGTTGCAATGTTGGTCAATTGAAATGAGCAACATTGGCTTTCTTTCAATCCATTTACCATGGGATTGAATTGTCTACTCCATTAGCTCCATTTGTCTAGGTAAACTCTATTGAAAACCCCTTCTCACACACGGATTCCCTCCAACATTTGTGAGCACACCAGAGTAGAGTGTCCCTAAGGGTCACTAAGTAACATTGGGCAGTGATCTTTCTTGGGGCATATCTCAGAGCTTGTGTGAGGTATCAACGAATCATCATGTGCTATAGGACCATGTTATGGAGGCCTACAATTATCTATCTCATTTTTTTGGAGATCCCCTTCATTTTAATTTTCCATCCCTATCTCAGTTTATGTCAAAAGTTACAATGTTGCTCAATTGAAATGAGCAACATTGGCTATCTTTTAATCCATTCATCATGGGATCAAATAGTCTTCTCCATTAGCTCTAGTTGGCTAGTTAAATACTAATGACAACCCTGTCTCACACACAAATTCCTACAACATTCGCAAGCACACTGGACCAGAGTGTCCCTAAGGGTCACTAAGCACATTGGGTAGCAATCTTTCTTGGGGCATATCTCAGACCTTGTGTGAGGTATCGATGAATTTTTAGGTGCTACAGGACCATGTTATGGAGGCCTATATTTACCTATCTTAGTTTTGGGAGATTCCCCTTCTTTTTAATTTTACATCCCTATCTCGCCTACATTTACCCCTTCTCACCCACTGAGTCCCTCCAACATTCGGGAGGACACTGGATCAAAGTTTCCCTAAGGGTCACTAAGCAATATTCATAAAATTGGGTATTTTAGACTTTTCACCAATTTGTTCCAAAACACAATCCATAAGAAATAGAAACCACATAAACCACCCATTAATATACATCTTCCTATAACCCTTATTTGGTCAATTAGGACAATTTGACACAATAGACAAAATCATTACATATTTTGGCTTTTCATGCCTTATTACATCAAATAAAGTTACATATGATTTTGATTACATTATTCATGCCACAATGACTTTCATAAACATGTTTCAATTCTATTATATTAAATAATGAATGTAAACATGTTTGATTAATTGCAAAAAATTAAGTTTTGAAGTACAATGATATACATGCAATAAAAAAATTGGATCGAATATCAAGTTTCAAATATATCAAAATGAATAATAATCATGTACATATCAAAAAATGACATAGATGCGAAATAAATAATAGTTAGAAAAATGTGGCATGTGCCATGTCAAGGTCGATATATATAATATAAATGTTGAATATATACAAAAATTGGTCATTCAATGACCACAACTAGATCTATATATCTCTATCAATATCTATGATTATATCAAAATTTAGCCTCTTCGAAGTAGTATGTGGCATGTTGGGTGTTTGCACAAGAACAATTCAAATGCTAAATCAGATATCTTATCTCCAAATACTATCAAAATAACTAAATACTAGACTGTAATTTGTTGGCAATTAAATTGTTGAATACCTCATCTCTTTCTTCTACACTTGGGTTGTGTAGTAATGTTGATGGGCTCCTTTGTGGGTGAGGACTCCTAACAAAATGGAATTTTAAAGGGTCTATAGGAATTCACAAAGGGAGTTGTAATAGGTAAAAGATAATTAACACAAGTTAATAATCCAAAGTTGATGACAAAACACTACAAAATTAAAGATGCATGTACTCATATCTAAATCCATATGTTTAACACGCGCGCGCACACACACACACACACATATAATGAATATCAAAGCCTCAGATAGCTCTCCTAGACTCTTAGGAGAGATCGTCACTGATGAGGCTGATATGACCATTTCTTGTATGAAAATAATAACATATATCATAGTCATAGAGGAAGGATTTCTAAGAGATTTTGAATAAACAAGAATGCAATAGAAAGTGAATATAAAAATGTTAGCTCTTCCCATTCCTAAACATCAGCAACATTTGGTGCATTCATTAATTCTGTAAAACCCAATTGTTTATGTTTATAGAACAAATAAGACATGTGCATTGATCAATATACATGTACATATTTAATCATAATACATTTCAATAAAAAACTTAAATTGTACTAAATTACCTTTTGTACTTGGGTGTCCTTGAGGATTTATTTTCTTGTCCTGGTGTCTTGGAGCTAGGTGGGGTAACCTAGTAGAAACCAAATTAACATAAGAGAAATGAATATGATAACACATAGGTTCAATTAAAATTATAAACAAGAGATATGAAAAATATGATACCGCAAAGCTCTCTAGGCCAAAGTCAATCATAGAAAGTGTTACATCATCAACTTTGGACATCTCAACTCTAGACAAGCCCTATAAAACATCAAATAAATATACATATTAAGAAAAGATATCTTGACACCAAGAAATTATTCTATTTTTATGAATATTTAAAAACTATATCTTAGGTGTCAAAGTTACACATTCACGTCTAGTCGAATGAGAACTTTGTGGTGTGCTTTGTGAATCACCTACTACACCCTACAATACATATTATTCATATATCAATTTAATTTATTCTCTAAATAAACATTCATTTAATTTTATAAGATTTAGGTGATTAAAATTAATAACATGTCAAAACACAAATAAACATACATGCACCTGTCTCATAGAAAATACCATCATCAATAGGTCATTTGTGAGGGTCATGTCCTCAGTAGAAAATGTTTGGCATATACTCCCATAATGTGTACATGAATAGGATGTTGAACCATCCTCATTCATTTCAATATCTACCCCGGCACATATACCCTGACAGTTGGGGCACATGTTCTCAATGGGTTGGGCTGAGCCAAATGGAAGATCTGATGATGATGGAGGTGGTGCAGGTGTTGATCTACCCTATGCATCGACTAATTGTATGCCATGCTCAATAATGACATCAATCAATGATGTAGCTTCTTGAAGGGTCTGTAAATAAATAGAATCCTTCACTACTATCAGAACCGCAACATGAAGAATGGGTTTTTTTATCTATACACCTCCTATCTTGTGGCTCTACCACCCTATGGACCCCAACTCTATCCTGCGCAAAGCCTCTCCCTCTACCCTAGAACTGTCGGATGTCAAACTAATTTGGCTTCTCACCAAGGATAAACTCAGAATATAGCTTTCTCAAAAAATATAAAGGCACCTCCTAATTATTATAGGGTGCTTGGTCAAAGACCATATACCACCTATCCCAAAATTTAGCTCTCATCCTATTATGAACACACCAATGTATGGGAAACTGATTTGTAGTAACTTATAGGGAGTTACTACTAATAGGATCAGTGAAAAGAGCACATATGTCTTCTTTAAGTATCCTATTTTTTTTCAATTGATCATATGAAAATAAATAAGCATAAAATGCACAATATCTATCCATTCATGAACCCCATGTTGTAACCTCCTTAAACACCTCATTCGCACTATTGGTCATTCTTTCTAAGCAGTGAGGGATGAGTGGTGCTCAAAACTAGAGGACCTTAGCTTGTTAACCAATATAGATATTTGGGCATTGTTTTATTGAAGACAATTGATAAGGTTCTCTTGTGTGGCATCAACGTGACCTATTGGAGGACATGGGGATTTGGATTCAGATTTGGCAATGGAATTGGGTTTGGCGGTGGGTTTTCTGGTTGTAGGGATACATTTGGATGGTTCTCTTGTTGATCATTTCCATCATTACCAATATTTTTAGGTGTTTGAAGAGGTCTTTGTTGTCTCTTTCCTAGTCGGGGATTGTTTTTTGAATCTAATATCAAAATAATAAAAAAACTAAAATTAATTTTAAAAACCCTACTCAATCAAAATTGAAACAAAATTTTTTTTAAAAAAAAACAAATTCTTACCTATTCAACAGCATGGCATGGTTTCAAAATGAACAATATGGCAAGGAAATTCAATTTCAACAAGAACTCACTCAGGTTTTGGTGATTTCTCTTCTTCCTTTCTCCTCCAAATTTGGTTTTGGCATGAAGACAATGAGCCAAAATGCGGGTTTTTTAAAAACAAACTATGATAATGAAAATGCAAATTAGTTTTGTAAGCATTTTTTGCTTTACAAAATGTGTATGTGTTTTGAATTACATAAGTTTTTTTATTTATTTTTTGTGACTTGGCAAAGGCTCAGCTTTGCCAAGCCTATTTTTTTAAATTTTGAATAACTTGAGTGGGTTATTAATTTTTTCTATTTTTTTCAAGGAGGTGGCCACTTTTTTGCACACCATCTTGGTGCACTTACCCCCAAGATACTCACCATATGTACTCCCTTGGATGAAAATCCATGATAAAGCCAACATCATTTGTGTGAGGTGAAGGAGTATCAAGTTGTGGGAAAAGGTTGGAACACTTCCGTTTTGACCTTAGGTAGTTTGTCTTGATGTTCTTTCATGTGCTAAGACCCGTGAAGACTATTGTGAACATACACTTCATACACTTGATACATTGGTATACCTTGTTATACTTCACACATGCTTGTATCCCCAAAGTTGCTTTGTCCTTTAGTAGATTGTTTGAAGACCTTTGTTTTCTCACACTATTTTCTTTCTTGGAAAATTTAGACCTAATTTAGGGACACTCATACTAGTTTTCATACCTGATTGATCAATGATTTGTGGCTTTGGTGGATGTCTATATCAAAAATTCTAAAAAAATTAATTTTTTTTTGAAAAATTTCACCTCAACTTGGCAAGACCGTAACTTTTGACTTGGTGCTTGAAATTGCGAACCCTTTTCATCGTTGGACAGATAATCAAAATCTCTAGTTTCAATCTCAAAAATAGCATGCCCTCGGCATCCCAATTTTTGAGAATGTTGATGGATTCAACTCCCAAAAATGAGTAGAAGACTTTCAAAAATGCAAATTACTAAAACATCAAAAAATACTGAAAAAATATTTTAAAAAATATTTTTTATTTTTTTTCCCAAAATTGATCATACATTCTCATGGCTTTCTTGGAAAATCAAATTCAAAGTCCCAATAGATTCTCAAATCTTGGTCTCTCATGTGTTCCCTTGGCTTCTTCTATCTGCAAACTAGTATCCTCAATAGATTGAGTCCTTGCTAGTGATTTTATCTCTCTTTGCTCTTGTTCTAAGATCTTGGAAGTGCTCTAGCCTTGTCTCAAATATCTTATCTAATATTACACTTTACTCTAACTTTGTCACAAGTGCCACTCAGCAAGCATTCAGGTCTCATTCTTGGTACCTTGTACTTAGTTCTCTTGGCTACACTATCTATCTACTTATCTTTGAGACAAAATCTATCATTACCTTGATCCTCTTACATTATCTTAGTAATATTATTACTATCAATTTATCAATTCCCTCTCTCGTGGATGCAAACAAGTGGACTAGGTCCTATGACTATACTAGCAAGGAAGAAGATATTCTTATGACATACTTATTTGAGAAAATCTAATCTTTGAAATTTGACATTCAAGACTTGAAGAAAGAAAATGATACATCATCTAACAAACACTCTTTGAGAGAAACATGTCCTTTTCTCTTAAATAATGATCAATCTATGTCTTCATATACTTCAAAAAAAGGACATCAATTCTAATCAAATTCCTAAACATCCAATCTCTAATCAAAAACATCTTCATGACCTACATATCTTTGATCAAGAACCTATTATACCAGTCCATGACCAACCTATCTTTGACAATCCTCTCTATCTGCAAGAACATCAAGAAAAATCTTATCATGCCTCAGAAATAATCTTTACACCTTTGGGAGAATCTTATGAATCAACATTGGAAAACCTCCTTGAAAATAATATCATCACATTACCTCCATCCACTCCCAGCAGACTTTCATTCTTGACTAGTCTCTACTATGTGTATCATCTAAATAATGAACATAAGACTTCACATTGCATGGAGTTGAAACATAAAACCCAAGATCTCATTGATGGTGGCATAATTGGTATTGAAGATCCTAATGAATCATCTAATGAATATACTACTCTCAAGCTTGATCAAAATCATGAACCCATGTCTAGTAATGGTTCTCATGTTGCATTTACCTCTTCCACCATTCTTCCATCTCCTAAAGATGAAAATCCATCCAAATTTCCTCCATAAAATAGAGAAGTTAATGCTTTTCACACTACCTATGTGTATCCTCAAGGGCTACCTATAAAAGAGATCCAAGCTAATATACATCTTTCTACAAGCCTCTTTCATGCTTCAAAGGTCATAGATCCCAAAATTCCTTGTGCTTCAATGCCTATCATACCTATCCTAAATGTTCCTTTATCAACCCTTCATGAACCTCTTGTGGATATTCAAACTCTAACTTCATCCTTAGAAGTGGTTTCATGTCAAGAGGACAATATGAAGTGTGAATAAATTAATGTCAATCAAGATCAAGATCAAGATACCATCCATCCTTATCCAGTGTTTGACACAAGTCCCATATCCCCAGAGCCTCATGATGATTCCTTCAAAAAAGATATTCCTTCACCTCTTATATCTTATCCATCTCTTGAGCAAGATCAAGATACTCCTCCCATCATCTCTAATGAGCCTATTGAAAATTGAGAGAAAATTACTCTTCTTGCATTATCCAAAGATCCTTTTCAAGATCAAAATATCCCAACAACTCCTTGTCATAATCCTTCGCCTCCATCTCAAAAATATGTCATTCTCCCTACTCCATTGCATGAGAAATATTTTGATTCTCCTATCAAACTTTCTCCTATTAAAGTTACTCATGAGCCTATTGGTATATGTAAATACCAAAGCCTTGGCCATGCTGCTCACCCTATGGATGTTGATATCCCTATCCATTATCCATTTGCATCCTCCAAGTCCATCCTTGGTCCTTATATCCCAAATTTGAAATTGTCAAGCCTTCCATCCATATTGGGACCTTATATCCCTCCATCTACTATACCTCTTTATCATAGCTTATCCTCCACCTCTTCCATTCATACCTCAAGATCAACAAAGACATGCATCCTTGAGAAATTTTCATCCACCCATCTATCTAAACCTGTCATATGAGCCTCATTCATCCACAATTCCCAAGTCTTTTGGGAGCAATTTGGATGTGCAATATAAAAGTAAAAAATACAAGAATCCACTTACATATGAAGACCACCATGTCCTATATAATTGACATGTGGCTACAAAGAAAAATAAAACATTTAAGAGATCACAAAGGTCCTCAAAGAAAAGAAGAAAATCAAAGCGAATATGGATTCTAAAATCCATCATGGAAGAATTGCTATCAAAAGCATCTCAAAGTAATGAAAAAACAAAAGCTATGTGGATTCCCAAGTCTCTCTTAAAGGACTTGAATATAAAAGAAAAATAAAAGTTGGCATTCAAGCTTCCAAAGAATTTCACTCTATATCCTTCAAAAAATATTGCATCCTCTCCTTCATCCATTTTCGGTCCTTGTGTCCCAAGATCTGCATTACTTCCTACATCTAAATCTCAAGCTATCCAATTCATTCTCCCTCTAGCTGTCCACTACCCTTCAAGGTGTGTATCAATGTTGATATTTCCTACTTTTCCATCTACTCCTACACAAGCTTTTAATACCCTATCCACTATCCAACTCCTACATTTACTCATTATCCTCTATTTCCATATCCTTCCATTCCTCTTATACCATCTTATGCATAAATCCTTAGCCGTCATATTTTCCTCCATCTCATTTTCCTACCATTACCTTATCAACATCTTTGAGCATACCTCTTAGCATCCTTGGCCTATCATATCATATCTTTCCAAAGGAGCATTATCCAAAGAGCATCAAGCTTGAGTTCCTTCAAAATTAGAAAATACAAAAAAAATTGAAAAATCTCAAAAAAAATAAAAATTGAAAAAGTTCCTTGCACTAGTAGAATTTGGGCAATAAATGACCAGGTGACTAAAACTTTTAGTCATGTGACTAAACATTTTAGTCACATGACTAAAACTGATCATGTTCTACCCATTTTTTGCAATTCACAAATATAAATGACTAATTAAATGACCAATTTGGTCATCACGTAAAATCACAACTAAAATGACTAAATAAATGACCAATTTGGTCATCGGGTAAAATGACCAAGTAAATGACTAAATAAATGACCAAATAATTGACTAAATAATTAGTCACTCTAATAATAAAAATGACTAAATGAATGATTAATACTCCTTTACACATTAACATTTGATAATATCATATACTTATATTCTTAGAAGTTGCATTTCAACAATAATGTGTGTTCACCAATAGACTTATTGTTGCATTTCACATTAACTATTCTATGTGCTCTATAATTTTTAGATGTTTCATTATTTTTTTTATTCAGATCTGATTTTATTGTATTCCAACTGATTCAGATTTATAGTCAACTCTGCTTCCACCATTTATTGATCTAACTTTGTTTGACATATTCAGTCTGTATGTTTCAGATAAATGCAAAAAACTGCCTACCACACTAATTACAAAAGAGATGCTTGCCAAATGAATTCAAAATAGTATTCAAAAGCATAGAGTCTCATTGAAATAGATCAGTTTGGTATAATACATGTTAGATAGATATCATCCCATGAATTCAAGGCCTTATGAGTTCATGGGATGACTGGTTATAATTAATTAAATAACTATATAAAAAAATGAAATAAGCATAAATTAGTTGTCTTAATAGTCCCTTTAAGTCATAACTGACCCATGCAAGCCCTTAGTTTAAACCAAACTACCCTAAACTTCTCAAAAACTCTCTCATTTCTCCTCCCTGATATTTGCAATCACTTTTAGCTCATTGCTTACATCAATTTGACTGAGCTTTGAAGACCAATACAATTATTTTGCATCAAAATATAGTATCTATTAAGTGGTTGATAAAATATCATATCACTTAATAAAAACTTTTTACATTTAAATTTGAAATGCAAAGAATAATAAATGCCCTATTATGTAGGCTCCAAAGTCCATGTACTAGAACTACCCTAAAACTCTTCCAAACTCCTCTAAAAATGCATGACCCATAACCAAAACTATTAAATTATTATATCAACATTTGATAACTCCTTTATAATAACCTTTGATAATATCATAGACTTATTTACTACAAAGAACTGGGAAGCAAAAGGTTATCATCTTGATCTTCATGCAAGGAAATGC
The DNA here is from genome assembly GCA_027943335.1 of Chamaecyparis obtusa. Taxonomy (NCBI): domain Eukaryota; kingdom Viridiplantae; phylum Streptophyta; class Pinopsida; order Cupressales; family Cupressaceae; genus Chamaecyparis; species Chamaecyparis obtusa. Next base: position 18,109 of record BSBK01006548.1, read on the forward strand.
ACCAAATCACCACTTTCCTCCTGCTTATAAGCTTCATTAATGAAAGTGAAAAAATCCTCAATTAAATGTTTCTCTAGATCTATATCCACATTGTCAAGCATTGAAGAGTCGAATGAAGTCTATTGCTGTTCGATTTTAGAGAATATAAGCAATTTCAAAACAAGGTCAACAATATTCTACAGTTTGAAGTGTAGAAATCATCAGAATATTCTACTCTTTTAGAAGAGTAACATGAAAGAAACTAACATCCCCAATTAATTCATTAAGGTATGCAAAAAATAGACAAAAAATCTACCTAATTGACCTTCTATACCTCTTCCCATACCCATTGCACACATAAGTGCAATTGCTAATATACTAAAAAATTATAATTGACCTTACACACCTCTTTTGCCTACCCATTAGATACTTGCTAGTTATTTTAAATTAAAAATTAAAACAATTTTAATAAAAGAAACATTGCGCGGTAAGGAACATAGGAATGGTGGGAAAGGTCAAACCCTCAAAATCTTCTCATTTTTCATGTTACCTTCACTTTCCCTCTACTTATGGCTCTCCATGGAAAGTGTTAGCTAGGGTTCTATTGGTGAATGATGGAAGGGAATTTTTTTACAGAATTTCTATTTCTTCTAGGGATTGCGTGACTTGTTTCATGGTATTTGCAAATAGTATCTATTTTTTTCCTCTTGTGGATCTAAAATGGGCTGCAACTTATGTTCTTTATAAATATGACTTTGGAGATGAAACCAAATTCCCCAGTCCCTACCTACGTCTATCATTCTTGGTGTAGTGTATGTGTAATGGAAGCTTTGAAAATAGGGTTTGAGCATCCATCGATGCACAAGGAAGGTATGCATACTGTATGAAAAACCCCTCTAGGATCTCTCATTTCCTCAAAGATAGTGTGGTCAAGTTTGCAAGACAGATCTATGGATTAGGTGTGATGGCTTTTTAAACCCCCAGTAATGTGCAAATTAATGACCATTACCAAAACAAATTTTATAAAATTTGACAGTATTCTCCCCATCGGTTCCGAAATGGGAGCTCAAAATAGGGCAAGAAAAAGTTTTCCAAAATTCCTAAATGAGATATGGTCTCATGGTTTTCCATGATTAAAGGAGGTTTTCTCTTGTTGATTGTTGTTTGCAAAAGTATTTGATCCAAAAGTTCGATCCCTATACCTAAAAAGTTTGGATATCTTAGGGAAACCTTGGATTGTACAGGTCACCGCATTTGCATGAGAAAATTAAGGTGGAGTAGGCCAGAAGGAAGACATAATTTCTTCAAGAAAGCGCCCAAATTTCAAGAGTAAATAATGTGTTTTCAAGGTAGAACCGTGCATTGATGAATGAAGAAACGCAAAAATACTTTAAAGAATGACAAGATGCACATTTAGAGGTGGGGTTTCTAAACCCTTATGTTTCCATGTCTCTGTTTACTATTCTTTCCTTGGTTAAAAGTTTTTTATTTACAAGAAGTTCACTGATTTAGAGGCTTTATCAACATGTTTGAGGAAGCATCTATTTTCTCTTTTTAGAAAGCCTCACATGTCAATAAAAGATTCACTGTTAAGAGATATATCCATGGTTCAAAGTAGTTACGAGAATAGGAAAAGAATGCAATTATATCATCAGTTGAAAGGATATTTTGGCAAGTAGATTTTATGGAAATACAGTGTATTATTAGCAAAAAAGGTATTCATGTCGATGAATACAGATCAATTGATTTCCAGAAGGGCATATTTCTCCTAGAGATAGTGACATGAAATAATGAGCTTAAGATAGTGAATACAATCATGGGGACAACCAAAGGAGTGTTATAGGAAATAAATCACTATCAAATGAGCAAAGAGGCATAATTTCTATGACAGTGAGAAGCTCTAAAAGAAGCAATGATAAAGTCATCATTAGTATGAGAAGAGATACCACTCTTTTACAATAGGATAAAGGAGCAGCAAAAAATGCTCAAAGAAGATGCAGCCTAAAACAATGACATTGAGACATGGTTGTACAATTTTAAGAAATCAGGGCATTTCAAGCATAAAATAGTGAGGTTGTTGCTATCAATGTAAAAGAACAATGGGCTTCATTCGAATATTAAACAGTGATATCAGTATAAGAAGAGCCCAATAAGCATCATTTAATAGAGATTTTTTTTCTGCTTGAAAATCAGTGAGAAAGGAAGTATCTAACACAGTAGTGTCAAGATGTGTAAGACAATATTATGGTGTCACTATTACAGTCTTGTTTATGACTTACAAATCAGATTCGATAAAATAGTGACATATACAGATTCCAAGGCTCCATTACTTGAAATTTTTTGGTTCCTAATCATTGGCTGGTTTACAATTCCTATTTGTCGCTTTGAATTTAAAACATGTGAGAGCAAGAGGTAGTTCTGAAGTGTGTACATTGATGTGAAAAAAGTAGAGTTTGTTATAATGGTTATTATTAGGCCTGAAAGATCTTAAACCTTGATGTTTAATGGATCTACTTTTCATTTATTAAGAACAGATTGAAGTAGCAACTATATGGAGATTTGTTCTGGTTCAATTCATTTTTACAGAACTTTTTCTTTGGTAGGGTTTCATAATATTTTCCTACAAAATCTACCCATTTTTCCTCATCAGCATTTCTGTCAACACGACACAATTTGTGCAAAATATTAAGGGAAGCCACTTTCCATGGTTTCAGCAAGTCTTTTTTATCAAGAATTTGTCTGTGGCCCGTTCATTTTTTGTTGTGTTTAATTTCATTTTAAAACAATTTTGTTGTCTGACGTTAATTGAAGACATGGATCTTATGGTCTTATTAATCCAAGTCTTATTAATCCAAACAATCCTGTGTAGGAAAACAAATAAACAAGGCAGAAATTAGAGTCAAAAGTCATTTTGATCATGATCAGAGCTCCTTAGGACCCAATTTTTACTTTATTTTATCCCCTGCATCTGTCGCTAACTCCCTCCCTTTCTCATAGCTCTTAGAAATTGAATCCTTCACCGCTTCTCTTGTTTTCTTTCTGAAAAAAAGAAAAAAAACCCAAATATCTTAACAAACCAAAATAAATACAAATATAGGTAAAGTTCCAAATTTTTCCATAGATATACAGACTGTAATGAAATATAAATACACAAAAGTATGGAAATCTAAACAATACTTAATAAACACAAATACATGTAAAGTTTCAAATATTTTCTTAGATATACAGACTGTAATGAAATCCAAATAAACATAAAAAGTATAGAAATTTAATCTTACAGAGATGGTATTCTTTGAAAGGCTGAATTGGTGAAAGATTTGAGCTTATCCCAGGTGCATGAGACCATGCCCTTCATGCACGGCAGGCTCTATTTCCCATCTACCTCTTTCTTTTCCACAATTTATTCAATAGTATCCTTTACATTCCACTCTTTAAACATTACATCCAAAATTGCATTTGACAAGAAAACTATGATTGATATTTTCGCCGACCATCCCAAATGTGCCATTTTTACAAAGTTTCTCTTCTGAATTTTTTCTCCTCTCTTAGCTTACCCTGAAAGAAAAGCACCAACTCTTATGTATATTTGTTCTACCTCTCATTCTTTCGACGCATATACTAACACCTGTCAAATCTTTCATTTTGCATAATATGGTTGGTAATAGGTATCATGCCACATATTAATCCCTTTACAATTGAAAATGCAATCTTCTTAGTTTTTAATATAGAAGGTGTAGCCTTAATGAAATGGAAATTTATTTATTATATACTATTTTTCTAGATAATTTAAAAGTGACCTTTGTTTTTGCACTAATAACATTTTCTTGTCTTCCACCATGGTCACTCTAGGTTTATGCTATCATGCTACGATGCAGATCTATTTTATGACCATAATTCTGACACCTTTTGTGCCAGGTAAATAATGAAAACTTATTGCTTTTATATTTAGTTTATTCTGTTATAAGATAAACATGAAGAGAAAAATTTGTAGAAGCCAGAGAGGCTGAAAGAAGCCTCATCAAAGAACCAAAATGACACCTAGAGAATGTAAGGGAACCACTTACCCTCACCACTAAATTATAAAGTGCACCATTACCATCATAGAAGATTAAAAGAACCAAGAGAACACATTCTGCTTGAGATTGATGCAAAAACTTTCCTTTGTATGCCATATTACCCTTAATGAAATGTGTTTAATTTTATTGAACAAAAGGTCAATGCAATGAAAGTCACAAGGATATATTTAGGTGCTCGTCTGTAATCCTAACCAATGCAATAAAATCACTTGTGGTGCTACATAACAAAAATTGAAAAATATCTTCCTGGCTAACATTTTCAATTATCACTTTTAAAAGATCCATCTACGAGGAGTGGCGTTTGGGGATAAGCAACAAGATAAGCAAGGTGACTGAATTAAAAGACTGAAAGAGAACTTAAAAATCCTAGATCCATATAAAGTGGACCCAACTTTCACTAATGGACATAGATCCCCACATTTTTCTCCCTGGTGGTATGCTCAAATGATGGCTATTGTGAGTTCAAAATGTGGGAATTGATGGCTATCGATCAATTTCAGGCCCAGATTTATGTGGGGTATCATGCTAGTTTATTGGTAAAGAAGGATTTTGAGCTGGAAAGTATAAGCATTTTGTATGGTATCTATCATTTATTGAAAAATTTGCCCCCATAAGGCATTTGAATGTTTCAGAATTCATTCAAGACCATTATTTGATCTCTTAGTCAGAATCTTAGGACATTGTTTTTTATTAATTGGGTTATACCACCATGTTTTATTGATTAAACTATTATTTTGGTTTTCTCCTTTTGCACATGTGAATGGCCCAAACAAAATTTCTTATTTAATTCTTTCTTGATTGCCTTGTCATTCTAGTATCCATGCATCAAATGGGTATATTTGCATGTTGGACTATATATCCGTTGTTTGTATGTATGTTATATTTTTGCATAAATGGTCATGTAAACTATCATTCTTTACTATTATGCCTTCTTGTTATGAATCCTTGACAACATCAAATGACTACTCTTTTCTTTGTAACTGATCTTGTCTTCATTTGCATGTACTCTCTTTTAAGCACAGAGAGAGAGGATAGTGGCAAAAGTTATGGAATTTGTCTTTACACCAGCAAATTGAATTCACTTGTAAGTTTCTAAGGCCTTTTCCATAGATCCACATCTCTTTGATACATTCTTTCAAACAATTCAGGTGCTTTGTCTATGTTTCCACATTTTAAAAATCACAAGCTTTAAATGTTTCTTAATTAATGCTGGAAAACATCAGTTTGGTGATTACTAGCTGAGTTTGCAAACTATGATAGTTATGTTAGTAGGTGTGTCTAGTTTTGACATATAGTAAACTGTATGAGATCTTTTCTTATTTTCTAGTTTATGTTGCAGAGGGAAACTAACATTGTGTATTTTTTTTTAATCGATTGATTTGTGATTTTAATAAACACAAATATATATATTTTTAACACAGTTTTCCAAATTAGAGGAGATTTTTATTACTTCAAAAGCAATATAGACACATAAATGAGTTAATCTAACACTTAATGCAAAATAGTAGAGTTGCATTGGAAGATAACCTGAAAAAATGATTGGCTAAAATAGAAAAAATATTTCATTTGTCTTTCTCATTTGGTGTAGATTTTGTTTGCTCTCTGCCCTTGCACTAAACTCACTTCTATAGCCATGAAACTTGTTGCTACAACCCTTAAAATTCACTCTTTTGTGATTACAACCCTTAAAATTCACTCTTTTGTGATCTTGTTTTTCTCTAAATAGTAAATAAAACTTGAGGAGATCTTTAGTCTCACCTAATTTTAAATAGAATTATCCATAATATATTGTAGTCTCTCATGCATAGATTCAAAACTTGGCAAGTTCTTCTAATTCATCCTTAATTAAGATCTTGTCTTTGCCGAATGACGACATGTTTTAATGGAAACTGTTTATTCCACTTGCTCCAACCTCTAGTATATTTCATCTCTCCATATATTGGCATATGTGCCTCTTTTTTGTCTCTATAGAATTTTATCTATGACACTAACAATTTTTTCTTAAGATGATGACAGATGTGATAATCAAAAGAACATAATTTGTTGAAACTTCAACACACTATGGCAGCTACCCAGGATCTAGAAGCCTTTAGAAATATTATATTAGAAAGAGCTACAGTGATCATGAAAGTCTTCTATCTCCATCGTTATTTATTTTCTCATATTTGTGTTGTTAGATTGATCTGTTTGAAAAATACAAATATCTAGGTGACAGTAAAAACAACTATGCTAATAATAAACTAGTAAAATAAGAATCAAAATAGGCCTTTCAGACTTTTCAGGGAAAAAAGGAATGAGAACAATTCTTTTAGATTTGTCAGAATCAAGGATTATTTATTGATTAGTTATACCTCAATGTAGAACTTGTCACAACAACCAATTTGATAATCCAGGTTGTATATTTTACACAACAAATGGTCTAGTTACACTTCCAAAGATGGTAGCAGTGCCATAGTCGAATGATCATATGTTTACTTCAATTTATTCAACGAGAGACTTAAATACAGACATAGTGTATTAACTACTGGAATGGTGTTTCAAGGCACTATCAGTTGTGTTTCTCCAGTTAGATGTAAGGAACCAGATTGTAGTAATGTGATTCTATAAATCTCAGATAGGATCTAATGCTAGAGAGACTTCTGCTGTAGTATTTTCAGTTCTGCGTGGAGAATTTTTCCCCTTCCTAGGTTCTTTAGGTAGTAATTATACAATATATATAGGCTGTAGTGATGATACAAGAAGCAAGATACAAAACAATTTCTCTCTTAGACCTATTAATAGTATATATAGGTAAAAGGCTTTGTGATCATGAGCAACTTTTACAAAAGCAACCACTTAGACATCTGGAGGAGTTGGTAAAGAAGGTTTGATCCTCATCCTAGTGCAAATTCATATTAAATCTCTTTGTTTTAGTTACATAAGTTGGGCCAGGAAAAAATGTTACTTCTTGATACAACCCATCAACATCTGACAAAAGACAAAGTATCAATTGAAGATAACCAAAATTTAACCTCTTAAATGTTTTTGACTTGATAAAGGGGGTTATATTAACCTATGTTCATTCTTTCTGTGTGTTAACTAATCAAACTAATTTAAATTTAAAACTAAAACATAACAGATACTTCAATCAAATTCCTTATGGTTTTACAATTGGATTAAATAATTACTAAGTTGGATGCACTCAAATGCAAGAAAAACAGGCAGAGGAAGTCCATACATAGTATACTGGAAAGCTATTCAAATGTGAACAACATGTAATATCCCTAGGGGTTAATATATATTCTCTTCACCAACCACAAAATCACAAATCCAAAATCAGATATTAATAATCTCAATACTATCAGTTTCCCAAAGGATTGACAAATAATCAAACAGAAAAAATAGTCACGGGAGATTGCACTTTCAATTTTAATTACATATAGAAATTAATTTTACATGAAATTTGATACAATTCTTACAAAGGTCCCTACTATGATGACTCCTCAATTTTGGTGGCAGCAGTAAAGTGCTCAACTAGTTGGTGTAGGTAGTTTCATGCAGGAATAGGAAAGGCAATCACGTGTTTTGAATAAATATATCCAGTATGTGAATGGAAAATGAAAAAAGGAAGGATTCATGTATGTTTGGAACCAATGTATTATATGGAATGAAGATTTCATGGCAATTAAGTAAGTTATTTATCATAAAGCCTTAACTATCTTGTGCAACAAACCTTTTCTCTGTTTCTTTACATATTTGCGTCCATGCATGGAAGGAATACAATGTAAAATGGATTGGATGGAGTAGTGTAATGAGTTAACTTTCATTTGAATGAGTTTAGACTACTAGCCGTGGAGTATACTCAGAGATCCATTGATGCCCTAGTAGACTAGACAATGAATTTTCTGAGTTTTTTGACAGTAAAATCAGTCTTAGTATGGGAGACATAAATCACCATTTAACTGTTGGATATTTACAATTTTTGGATATGTTGTAGAAAACCTAATTACCTACAAACTCATTGGAGTGATTGATTAAATAATCTCTTTAATGAAAGTTGTGAGTAACAAAGTGAAGTATTGTCATCTGTCACCATTATGACAGTCCTAATTAAGACATTGAAGTGTTTTATTCTTTTTCTTGAATTAGGGAATGTATTCAATGAAGTAATGCATTTTAAATAGAATAATTTATGCTTTGACATGATGAGTATTTGGTTTATGTATCATGAGAAGTTAAATGATCTCAGTCTAACTGTCATAGGTATGATAATCATACAAAAATGAATTGTTGTCTTGGTGTGGTCTCATCTCATAGTAAGATCATGTGATTCATTTTGGTTCATTGATGAAGAATGTTGATATGTGTTAGTTCAACCTTGTGAAGTTGCTGACCTAACCTTGAGATGAAGACAACTTGGTTTTGTAGGTGTAAGGAGTGATTGTAAGATGCAATGATCTAATGTTGGAAGATTTTACTTGGTAGATAGTATTATGTCATAAGTTGGACAGTGCTAATGATTGAATGCAGATGCAACAGGGTATGATATATTGGATATGAAAGTTTCTAAATCCTTTTCAACAAATCCATTTTGTGTATAGCTAGTGTAGATTCCTTTCAATTCTTCCCCTGCATTTGTGTCTCTATTTTATTTCTTACCTAGCATCGTCTATTCAATACATTCTTCACTTGCAATAGCAACACTAATTAAATGATGGAGTAAAGGTAGTAGTTGTATCTCTTTACCACTTCAGTGTCATGATTTTATCACAGATAACTCTTCAACTGTCGACGTCGTAGATTATATGGTTACACATTTATGTTTCTATTAGTGTTGGATGCGAGGAGCGCTTCCACAAAAAAGAGTTGGATCCCCGATAAAGCCCTTCTCCTGGGCGCTTTCACCATACAACTTCTTTCTTTTGTGCTGACACAAATACAACTTATTTATTTTGTAGCTGACATGAATATAAATCTCTTACAAAATTCATTGCAACTGGCAGAGGAACAAAAGAATGTTGAGGTATGAATTCACAGACAAGAGTTCAGATTTTAGAATATACTTTTTTTACTTGAGATTTCACAATAATCTTAATCACTTCAAGTATCAAAAAATTATTGCTGGAAAATATGTTATGAAGATAGACTTCTGAAATAGAACTAGATTACACTACTTCATAAAAATTTTACTTACCACAACGTGATTATTAGATAGATTTATAGCAGTGAGATGTTCAATGAAAAAGTCTGTAAAGTCTTTTTCACGGTCAAAATAGAAATATTCAATTTAAGATAAAAATTAGAGATAGTTATTTCAGGGTGTTTAAGGTTGTGCATCAAACTGCCATTATACAAATTGTAGCAGAACTCATCTAATCAAAGTGGGTTTTCTTGGGCATAAAATTTCCACTGCGATAGAACAACCTAGGTATGCTTTAATTATTTCTACAATTTAGTTTCTATTTCAATTTCGAGGGATTTTTTGGATTCTATTATTACTCTCCAGGTCATGGAAAGATTTTTGTTTATTGGTGTGTGTGTGAACAAGTAATGAATTATGTAGTCATTTTTTTCCAGCCGGAAGTTCTATGAGCATCTAATATTATATCTAGGTGCCCTGAATGCCTCATCTATTTTGAGTTGCCCACAACTCTATTAATATAATCAAGGACATTTCAGATTTTCAAACTCGCTTCTACCAACATGTTCTTATGTGCATGCTATCATCTGCAAAGGCTTTTAGCCTCATTCTCTTGCTTATCATGCATTGCACTATTTAGTTTTATTTTGATTGTATTAATTTTTCCTATGCATTCTGAATGGCACTATTTTTTTGAGGGAAGCAAAAAGGGAAAAAGTAAGGTCAGCATCATGTAGTCATATTTGGATAATCTAAATTATTTATTATATGTTTTCATGTTTCTTAAGTAGCTTGTTCAATTAGGGAATTAGGGAACTAGCTTGGGTTCTCACTTGTTTAATTTTGATGGCTCTGACCTGCTTGCTCAGGTCATTTAGGCTGTCTTGCCTGGATGGGCTCAATTAGGTGAGATGGAAATCCTTGAAGATTTTGAATACTTTCCTATTGCTGGAAATAAAATACATGTCTTCCAGTCTGGACAGCTCAATAGAGGGGAAATTTTAATATATCTGAGACCAAACTTACACAACTTTTCCTTTTATTCTCACTTTTTCATTTAGAGGGTATATATTAGATGTAGTTGCAACTGCTCTAGTAGTCATGTATGAAAAATTTGGAATTATAGACAAGACATTTGAACTATTTGATAGAATGCCAGAAAAATATGTCATCTCATGGAATGCAATGATTGCTAGATATACACAAAATGAGGTAGATAATCTAACAGAAAGTCTGATGTTCCTTTCCCACTTAATTAGAGACATTCACAAGCCTTTGAATTTGGGATTTATTAATTATCTTGGAGGAAATAGACTACCAGTACAGTGGTACATGCAACAAACAAATCTGCATAAAGTATATGCACAAGCTTAGTGCAAATTTATTCATTATTTTAATTTGTGACAGTAAAATCTTAGGAGCCTGTCTATTTTGGATATTTAGTGCATGGTTCAATGCTATTGGAATCAATATTTGTACCAAGTTTTAGTACTTGTTTGACACAACCAAATTTATTATTATTTGTTTTATTAAACATTTTTTGAGTTAAAAACACTATTTGTTGTAGCTAGTAGCTAATAAGGGTAACTACTCCATCAATATTGCACTTTAATCTTGAATATCTCAAAATTTGCAGGTTTAACAGTGAAGATCTATTATTATGACAAATCTGGTTGGCTTCAAGCAGTGACTAAAGAGAAGATTTTATACTGTGAAGAAGAATTCCATGAAGTTTTAGCAAAGTGTGGTTGGTTATCACTATGATAAATAGGTGGTTATAAAGACATTGACTCAATGAAAAGCTTCCTCCAAATGGTATGTATCAGCAAGGTGGATTTAAGGACTTAAGGCATGTAGCTAACATGGGTTAAATAAACTTAAATGATTGATGTATCTCTTCAAGATTCTTCTTTGCTCTTTAAGTCTGCCTGTGTTAACTGATCAAGGCATGCATGTGATATTATATTCAAAGGGAACACTTGTGATATTATGTTCAAAGGGGACATTGGTGATGCTGAAAGATGCGTAAAAAAATTAGTATTAGTGCTTGCACTCTGCTATAGTTGTGTGCCACTAGAGAGTATTAAATTGGTGTCTATAACTAAAGAACTTGTCTATAAAGAACTAAGAGCATGAAACCTTCAATACATTAGTCTATAATGGCAATGTATTTAATGTTTCCAAATCTCAATGTCAGAGTTCATTGAGATGTACTAGTCTAGGTCTTGCTAGTTTGTATCATATGTAATTTCAATTGATTTGTCATGATTTGTGGAAGAAGTCCGTGTTTCCTTGGTGAAAGTATAAGGTTTTTTTAAATCTTTCATGTCAAGGATGAAGATGTGTGAGTGTTCAGTTTGAAGATATTTTTAATCTTGTTAGATGCCAATGAACACAATTTTTTTCAAGGAGATCACAAAATCTCAGTCCAAACTTTCAAATTAGCGATGGTTACAGTGCATAAAGATTTGTTTATAGATTCAATTGTTTTAATATCTTCCATTCCTTTTAAAGACCTGAGATTATTTTCATGAATTTTTCTCCTACCTCATCGCTAAAGTTTCTATATTAGATTTAATGTTGATTTCTCAATCTTTTGTCAAAAAATGTCTTAAAAGTGTGACTGACATAGTGGAAAATTTTCATTAATTACTTGAAGATTATCACCATATATATTTATATTGATAACTTATGATCAGTTCATTGAATGTGCTATGGCCTTGTGGATGAATCTTGACAAAGGAAAATGACTCATCAAGGTGGACAATGAAGATATTGTTGGAACTTGCAAGTCTGTTGTGCAATGATAGTCAAATTTGATTCTACTTGGCATTCAAAGTTCTATGTTACTTATAAACCTCAAAAAATTTCCTCATAACAATTTTTGACAATCAAATTTTTTTCCTCATAAGAGTTTTTGACATACTTTGTTTTGAATGATTGTCATAACCATTTACTATCATAACCTTTGAACTATAGATGGAAAAACTTGAAATCATGTTAATGGAAAGTACTAGTATACATGGTATGATTATTCTTTAAAGGGTACTAGCTCAATGGAAGAGCACCTACTTTACAAGTAGGAGGATGGTGGTTCAATTCCATCGTGCCTTAATATGACTAAATATATGATTAAATTAATGACTAAAAAAATGACTAAATATATGATTAAATATATGATTAAATAAATGACTAAATCAATGACCAAATCAATGACCAAATAAATGACCAAATAAATGACTAAATCAATGATTAAATAAATGACTAAATAAATGACCAAATCAATGATCAAATAAATGACTAAATAAATGACTAAATATATGATTAAATATATGACTAAATAAATGACTAAATCAATGACCAAATCAATGATTAAATAAATGACCAAATAAATGACTAAATCAATGACCAAATAAATGACTAAATAAATGACCAAATCAATGACCAAATAAATGACTAAATAAATGACCAAATCAATGACTAAAATAGTTTAGTCATAAATTTGGTCGTGAGATAAATGACCGGCAATAAACTACTACTGGTCACGTGACCAAAATTAGTCATTTATCTACAATTTTTAGTAGTTTATTTAGTCATATATTGTTGTTTTTGTACTAGTGTTGGTAGAAAAAGTAAAGAGAAATAAATTCATCCTATGGTGAAAACCACTCCTTGTGGTGCCTTGGACAAGTACCATGATGAAAACTTGGAAAATAGGCATCATGTATAGTTATTCCATCTTGCTCTCTACACTTGGGGCAAGATTTATTCGAACTAGCTATCTCATGTGCACCCATACTTCCTCTATCACCTTTGATCTTGACAAGGTTGAACTATCCATGAGCATCATATATCCTATCATCTATTGTCCTTTCCATCATCCTACTCACTTGCTTCCCTCTATGATACCCTATCATGATCTTTCTTACCCAAAATTGGCTATCAATATTCTTAAGCATCTTTTCCATTATATCAAATCATTCACTCATAATCTCCATCACCCTTTATCCTCATTGTGCTATCCTATCTTATCCAATTCACTCCTTGGTCTTGATCAAAATGGAGAATGGAAAAAAAAATGCAAAATATGTTAGCAAGAGTCTCTTGAGATGTCCACTCTTTTGGACCACATTCTCTCATGACACCAGGTCATTATCCTACATGTTATCTAATGCCACTTAAATGAGCCTACATTACTATATTCCCTTTTGCTAGCTTGAGCATTCTTGAGGAGACTAGGCCTGAGGGTTGCATTTACTCACCTCATCCATCATGATCTTTCTGCTTCATCCATCAGCTTGCTAATCCATCCATCATTTTCTATACATTGCTAGATATTGGGGGGAAACCAATGTGATCGTGCTTGAGAATTGGTAATCTCTAAAAAATTAAAAAAGAGAAAATTGATCCTGAAAAAAATTCAATTTTTTTTTTTTGATATATGTTTCTAAAAAATTCTGGAAATCATAAAAATTCTAAAAATCCTAAAATCTATAAAATCATACAAAATTCTTATCTTGCTTTACCACTTGATCGATATCTTGAGTTTATCTTAGTCAGTTTATCTGTCCTTCCCGATAGGCAATTTATCACTAACACTACTTGGTGTTTCTTAACATTCCAATCCAAACAATGCTTCTCAACACTTCCTTTGACATCAAGTGTTTCTTAACACTTATCAGATTTCTATCTTGAGTCTATGTTTTGTTCGCAGTCTAGGATTATGTGATATTTCTCACTTACAGGCATGAGTCCTAGCGGGTTAGTGATTATATTTCTTTTCACACCATGCTTAAACTAAAATGACTAAAACATGTTATGACTTATTTTCTTTGTGTGTTTATTGATTGATGATTTTCACTGAGTGTTCCCTCCTTAGTCTCTTCATGATGTTATGACTAGAGAACTGAGGGCATGGGGCATATTTTCTTTGATTTCTGTTTGTGGGTATCGCTTTAATGATCCCAGGTGTCTCTAGATTTCATCCCTTGAACACTCGAGAGATTTAGAGATATATCATTGATTGTTACATTGTGTTTTCTCATGCCAGACCATAATCATGATTATCTTGGCACTTATGCCTCAATATTGGTATAATATTGCAACATTAACTTGGAAACCATGTTCAGGTCATCTTGATATTTATGTCTTGATGCTTACATGTGTTTCCTACATTTTATCTGATGTAGATCATATTCATATCTTCATAGTCATGTTTGCACTAGTGATGGTTGTATGATCTTGTGATGTCCCTTAATAAGACTCGATCATAAAAACAAGGACCTATCTAATTAACCCTTGCAAATTGAACTTTTCATTTTCATGGTAGCTTGCATTTCTTAGGTGCATTCTAGTTTGCATTCTATTTTGGAGAGAGTCTCCTTCATCATTTTGGATGGTTAGTCAGTTGTGCTTGATTGCACATCTTCCTTTCTTCTATCTCAATCATGTCTTTATTGCATCTTCAATATTTCACCTTTTTCTTCTTCTTGTCATCTCAAGGGGTTAATCATATCATCATATCTAATCTACCCAATGTGTTAAGCCCCTTATATAGCATTTTTACCTAATTTTTCAAAGTCTCAGATTTCTACTAAAATTGCACCCTTGCCTAATTTTGATGTTTGAGATCCATTTTTGGGATCGAAATTGAAATCTAACTTCATCTTAATCATCAAAATTGCATTTTAAAATTCTTCTCTCCTATGCGCAGTTGGCTGACCCTTTGAGGCTAATCTCTTGAATCTCTTGAACCAATCACCATTTCCTTTCTTCCATCATCATCTCATCATCCTTTCTTCTGGTTTTGACCTAATTCAATTTCTTCCTAGTCAAACTTATTCAACTAGGGAAAATTTCCATCATCTGGTGGTTAAACTTGATCTTATATGCTTATCGATCATCAAGAACCTTACCTTATCTTGATTTGATCAAATCTATCTCATTTCTGCATCTCCTCTTCCTTATTTCAATTTTGATCCTGAGCAGATAGGAATCATCTATCTCTTAAGCTACAAATTAGTTATGTTGTCTTATCTATCTCTACTAGTTCTTTTTCGATCAAGTTCAAAGTTAGATCTATCTTATCTACCTTTTCTAGTGCTTGTTCGATCAAGTTTGGGATTAGTTGTCTCTTTGTGCTATGTTCGATCAAGTTCAGAGTCAGCTCTTTATCAGTTACCTTGAAATTATCATTCTTTGACTCAATGTGTTCCTAGATCGCTCACACATTAGTCAAAGAGAGGCAAATGTAATCACCCAAAAATGGTCTAGTAAACCTTGAGCTCCATTGTAACATTAAAAATTAATACTAGACTTTATCTTATGCTCAATCAATCTTGTGTATTGATTTAATCTCTTATCTCTTGATCAAATCATCACTTTATCATTTATTTCATGATATCCTAAAGTTTGACCACTTTATCTTAAGTTTTGTTTAATTAAAAGAACATGTCCCCTTTTAATTAAATAAACCCACTTTATCCTATGTATGCACATGAAAAAGAAACTTTCTAATTTGAAAAAGAGAAAAAGACTTTTTGTCTTCACATGAGTGGAATCTCTTTTGCCTCTTAATCCTCACCACACATTTCTACCTAACCACTCTCATCCATTTGATTTTGCCTCTTGATAATCTTGTGCCCTAAAGTCAAAATAGGTATTATTCTCCACCCTTAGATTGTGCCTATTAATCTCCACCATCCATTTCTCTTTAAAAGGAGACTTTCTCCTCACTCTTGCATCTGTTAGAATCATGCTATTGTTATGCTATCATTTTGTTTACTTGCATTCTTAGAGTATTCTCTTTCATTCTATCTTACTTGCATTCTTCACTTAGTATTTCATTATTGCATTTAGCTTAAATCACATAGCTTAACTACGAGGTAATGTAATCTTGTTAGATTAGCTTTTCTTTCTTGTTCTTGCATTTTCATTCTAGCTTAGCTCTTTCATTTCATTTAGATCATCTTGTATTCTTGCATTATCATTTTGAATCTTCCATTCTATGGTGCACCTTTCAAGGGTTTCTTATTGAGGTTCATTTGAGAGCTACTATGTATAATGCTTTAATTCTTGCACATCATAGATAGGAAGCTATAAGATGATTCTTGAGATCTCCTCTTTCATGGATTCTCTCAAGTGTAATGGTTTATATAAGTATGTCACATTTTTATCACACATATAGTACTTGTCTAATCAATCACCACAAACCAACAAGGAGTCCTCCTTCTTGGAGGATTTTCCTCCTTTAATCGGTTCCATCTTCCTTTCATACTTCTTCGAAGGGGGCTTTCTCTACATCTTGAACCTAAAGCCTCTAGGGAGATAGAGGTCAAAGACCTCATGGCCCTGTGGATAATTATATCTATGATAAGATCTTGTATGTCTATTTCTTTAGGCTTTTCCTATTTGATTGGGTGGAGTTGTTGCGTATCTATCTCCTCATCCTCATAGGATGGGTCTATAATCTCTTCTTTATCCTCAAAACCCTTCAGAATTTATTAGAGTCTGAAATCTCACATCTATGAGATGATAATCCTATAAAATTGATGTTTTCATTGTTCAAAATCTCCCTACAAGTATGCCTAGAAATATTCAATGTGTGGTTAATGTGCAGTGTATGCATTGGGAATGATCTTTATTTTCTTCTTGGGATCATAAGGATCTTGTTGAAAATTGAACTCCCAGAGACTCAAGCCCTTCACCTCTAGAAATGTCTCCTTTCTTACAGTGGAAAAGCACTTTTAGTTGTTGAGGATGAAGGAAAATCCTATATCAGGTTTATGCTTTACACATATTAGTTCTTGTGCCTCCAATATATGCCTACAAAGTTATAATAGTACAGCTCTATGTGTACAATGTTAGGGAAGTAGAAATGGCTTCCTTGTATATCTTGTTATCCTCAAGTATGTACATGAGAGGAACTTTGAAAACCAATATCCCCATTGATTTAAAATGCTAATGCATCCTTAGAGAGTTGAAATCTAAAATCCCCAGTAAACCCATGGATTGTGTCAAAAATGAATGTGTCATTGATGTGAGAGAAATTGGTTGTGTATTAATCAAAATGTAGCTACAAATAGAAATCCTACAAGAAGGAATTGTGTTTTTCTTCTCCCCAAGCTTTGTGGGTCTCTAGACATGCCTTCTTATGCTTCAATCTAGCCATTATCTATGTAGTGCCTCTCTCATTCTCTTTTTGTATGACATCCTAATGGATGTGGCTCTGACTTTGTGGATGGTTTTTTATTTCTCCTATGTGATTAGATGAGCGAATCTTATGCTTGTATTGTGTGATAATGTTGGGCCCATATCATGTTTGTACCTTTGCGGTGATCTAATTTATGTCATTGCATTGAAAAATAATTTATGCATTATGCCTAGTTATGAGAACCATTGTTTTGTTGTTGGTTGTACAACTCATTTGTGATCTAATAGACCTGTTGAGGCCTTTATTCTAAGTTTTGAGGACTAATTATGTTCTTGGTGTTTTGACTTGAGCTTGACTCATTTATGTGATTTGATTACTATTCCCATGTTATGACATTTTATACTAGCATTGTGAGAGGCATACAGTTCAGTTTATTCTTGTGTTCATTCTAAGATTACTTTTGTGGTCATGATGGTATCTGGCTTATGAGACATTTTTTATTATGTGGCTTATGATGTGAGTGTTGGTTCCACTAATGTATGTGCTAGTGGCTACTAAGTTATGATTGTATCATGATGATGTCATTCCATGATTATCCATGTGATGTGATTAAGTGGTTGAATTGTGTGAAGCATTTGATTACTAGTATCATAGTTTATTTAAATGTTAGATGATGTAGCAAGTACTATTTGATCATATCTACATGATGATGTCTTATGATGATATCTAGTGTATTTTGTATTCGAGACTATTGATTATGTATTAGGATTACTTTATTAGATTACATGTTATAGTGTGCCTTATATGTTGTTGGATATTTCAGTTATTGACTTTCACTAGTATATGCTTGTATTGTCGTAAATAATTATTCAAATTTTTTTTTCAATGAAATGATTATTTAATATTTTTATATTTAAATTCAATGTTAATTCAAATTATATAATGTTAACTTCTATTCTCATATAATTGTTATGGGTTATGCTTGATGTGATTATACAAAGTGAGATGAAGTCAAAGTTACTCATTCGTGAGGTCCACACAATGGTATCGTTCTCCTTCGCTATTTACTATCATGCATGTTCATGTTCTTTGACTATTTATATTGTGAGAAACTACACTTGATGTTTTTATGTTTCAATCAATAGGTACCAGACACATTTTGTATCAGCTATAGGATTTGAGTGTCTATATCCCTGGAAGTGGCACAAGAGATAGTTTCACTAGCCTTTCATGTTGAGCCAATATTGTCCCTTTATGGATGGTGTACTCGTAAGTGATTTACTATCCTTCTTGTACATGTTGGTAAATTGAGATTTTATTACGCATAGTGTGTTAGACTCATGAGCATGTCTGTGCATTTAGAGCTTTGTAATTGTTGCAGAAGAGGTTTAATTAAAATCTTGATTTTACATATTTGGGGATTTAATTTAATTGTTAGCCAATTTATCGTAATCGAATTCCATTTAATTGGAACATATATTTTTTAATTTGGGAAGTCAATAGTTCATGAGGATTATTTAAGTGATTTGTTTTAACTTTCCTTTTGGGCTGAAAGTGCTATTTATTTGGAAAATGAGTTATTTTAACTCACTTTTTCACTTATGAGTTTGTGAAGAATTTGGAAATTGCTCCAAATTATTTTGGAGAAATTTAGTCTTTTTTTCATTGTGATTGACTAGGTTGTCGGTTTCTAGTGGGTAGCGGCTCATTGGAACCAGGCCACAAATACTCCTATTTGTGTGGATCTACTTTGGGATTCTTCATGGAATTTATTTTATTCCTCATCTTTTCAAGTTTCTCCTCTAGTTGTGAGGTAGGGACTTTGTTATTTTATTCATTTCTTAGTTGTTTGAGCTATTTCTTGTTTTTAAAATACTTCATGGGTTGAGAGTTAGTACTCCACATTTCTATAACTTTTGATTACCTGGTTAGATTTATATGAGCAACTAGGGTTTGCATTTTGTTTTTTGTACTATTATGCTTCCCCTTTTTCTGTGTCTATCTAGAACAAAAAAATTATTGGATTAGTGTGTTTTTGGGTACCTAAGGGAAAATGGGTTTTAGTTTTATCAATTTTTTTTATGTTCAATTTTTGGGCATTTTTGTGTTTACCTCATTTGGTTTGTTACCCAAATTTTTTGTTAGGCATGTTCAATATGTTTCAAACATTCAAATGTATTTCCCTCCATGTTTGCAACCATCATATGGTTTTACTTTGTGAATTTTGGATTTTTGGATGAATTTGTACTCCTGGAAAACTACTGAGTTGAGTGTGCAATGAGCACTTGTAATTATTTTTCCTTCGTCGGATTTCTCCTCCATGCTTGATTTATGATCACATTTGAAATGTTTGATGTTGGTGTTTGATACCACATCATAATCACATTGAGTGTGTCATGACAAGATCCTGAGGGACCCATACTCTTGGCTTGAGACCAATGGAGTCATTTGGTGTATTATAGGTTTTTGGACTTGTGATTCTTGCATTTTTGCATTTTATGGTTGTTGTAGAGTAGTGGGATAGAGTGGCTCTTCAAGTCAAACTAGAGAGAAAAGAAGCTCCAAGGTAACCTTGATAGAGTCCTTAATAATAACTGATAACCTAAAATAAATAATGGGGATAAAACATAATATAAGACTAATGTGACTACCTTGCCATCATTTGAGGACATTGATATGGTATGTCCTTGCCTTCCCATCTACAAGAATTGATATGGCATAGTAAGTTGTCATTGTTTGAGGATGTAGATATTATACTATGTAGTGTTTCTATCTACGAACATTGATATGGCTCAGTAGATCATCCTTGATGAGAGAAGGGTCGCTTGAAGCCACACATGCCTACATTTATTGTATGATGACACTCCAATCCTAAATCTCTACATCATACTCTATCTAGTTTGAATAGTGGTCCAATATACTTGAATTATTTTTATACTTGGGGCTTAGTATTATCCTTGAGTCATGCATCTATTTGGCATGAGTGTTAGCCTCCTTTGGTGTGTTTGGTTACCTTGTGTTTATGGTCAGTATATTATCTCCACGTGCATGATGGGGTGAGCCTAAGGGTTTCACATGGTAGGATGGAGTTTTACTATACCACTATTGGGGACTGATATATAGATGGTGAAGAACTTCCATTAATGGAGTGCTTGAGCATGATGTGCTCATTTCTATCATGTCTTGTCATTTTTACACTTTATGATTATACTTGTTTTAGATCCATAGATTTGTTAGAATTTGATGTTATCCATTATATCAAGTGTATATGGCCTTGAATCATGCATCTCAATACTCCTCAGTATGGAGTTGTACTCATTTTAGTCATGCGATGGAGACGGCAAACTTGTATTTTCCATTTTAGGCTTGTACAAGAAAGTTGTGTGGTTGTTCTTTTTATTTGTGCATGTGTTTCCTAATTCTACACATATGTACTTTATTTATATGTATATGTCCTTTCTTCCTATACATATTTCATTTCTTTCTATGTATATGTTATGTCTGTATGTGAACCAAAACTATGCATATGTTCATATTGGTAGTGTCTAGCCTCTTCCTACGCATTTGTGATAGACAGTTTTTCCCTTGGTTCTATACAAAAAATAATTTCTTAGTTGGTGTCCCCATGTTTAAGAGACATGTTTCGTGTATTTATGGTGCAGGAGCACCTAGGCTAACCTCCAATGTCTATGTCATTTTGGCTTGTATCTAACATTAGCCAAGTTAGAGGGTTGTGTGTTTGATTTGGACCTTAGAAGGTCATTGAAAATGTGGACTAGGTGAGTTAGTGATAGTGCTAAGGTCACCAATTAGTCATTGTTAGTTGTTTTTTTATTAAACTTAGGCTTAGAAGCTTAGAGGTGGATTTGAGTTATTAATATGTCCTAAACACATGAGATATGTAAAATAGATGCTTTAAGTTCATAAATGATGTTGGTTCATCGAGGTATAGGGGTTAGAGGCCCTAAAAGATAGGAAGGTGGCATGAAAGCAAAGATGCCAAATGTTGTTAAAAGTTGTCATGACAACATTTGCAATAATGATAAATGTTGCATGCAACTCAGTAACTTTGGATCCCCTAAAAGATAGCAGTGGGAGATCAACCAAAATGGCCTAAAATTTTGGAAAAAGGCATCTAAGTTACATAGAGGCTCAAATCCCAAGATAGACAACATTGTAATGAAGTTATTTTGTTAAGCAAGCAAGGAAAGTTTTGGATACAATGCACAGTCCACTGTTATTGCATGTTTATGGTGTTGTAATGGATTGAAGCTCAAGAATTAGCCTTGGATTCAAGTAGATTAGGATGTTTTAAGACTTTTCTTTTCAGTGTGTTAGCGGTTGTCAGTTAGTCTTCTTGTTGAGAGAAAATAAGTTTGAATTAGACAGTGTGCTAATTTCTTTTAGCCTGTTTTTGCTTTCATGGCTCCCACTTGAGATTCAACCCTTGCAACTTCAAAAAGGTGGATGAATCTTGTATTGGATCATTTTTACATAATGTTTATAGAGGTAGGAGTCCAAAGGAATCAAGTTTCTATTTTAAATGTCAAGCCCTAGGTGAGCCTAGAGTGCTCAGTTAGAGGTTAGACAGTGATAAATTGAAGATTATATGTAGGGGTTTGAAGTACAGTATAGAACAAGTATAGTTCCAGGAAGGTTATCAACATATAAATTCATGTTGTGAGGATTGAGGTTACACCAATCCATTTGAGTAAGTTTCAATCAAGAAATTAGTCTAGTCCTAGGAAATAGGCCTATTAGCCCTATTTGACCTAGTTTATACGAAGCATGTGTACGGAGGCCATGAGGTTCTAAAACTTGTAGAATCTTTTATAAAATCCAAAAGGGTATCCAAATCCCTAATTATTTTTGTGATTTTTTTGAGAATTTTTGGCAAGAATTTGTAAAAGGTCACTGTCAAAGGCTACAAGGAATTAGGCTTGATTAGGCCTCCTCAAAGCTAAATCTTAGACCCAATTGAAAAGGGCTTGGAGATCCTTCAAAATGGATCCAAATGGAAGAAAATGGAATGTTTCCAACATTTTTGGCACCCATACAATGAAATTTAACGTTTGTGTGGAGATGGCACTTAGATCCTTCTAAGTGTAGGAGAAGAATTGAAGTAACTAAAGGGTGTTTATCCTTCAAGGTGAAGCGCAAGCAGTGAGACTCTTGGAGAAGAGTTGGATTAGGTCTTAGTTAATCATCTAAGCCTAATAAGGACCTAGAGGAGATTAGGATCCTTGAAGAAGACAAATAAAGTCTTCTTAGCAAAGTGTGCAAGCAAACCTAGAAGCACTTACATCAATTTACTTCTCATTTCCCATTTTGGTAATATGTTGTTTCATTCACTTTTTTATTTGGAGTTTAAAATAAACTTGGCATTGTTTTTTATTGAGGATTAGTTGTCTCCTCAATTAGAAACCATGGATGTTGGTCTAGTACCATCCCATGAGGGTCATGGACTTGGTCTAGACTACCATGAGGTTTCTTAAACATGTTCATATGTTCTTTCTATGTGGCTGGGTATCTTGGAACCCTTGGAAGGTTGTTGATTCTTCCACTTGCAAATGATCATGCAATAATTGTGCTTTACTTCCAGTTTGGTTATCTTTGTTTTAGTATCATGGCTAATTGATGCACATGTATGCTTAATTTATCTCTTTAATTCAAAAAAAAATTATTCAATGCATATTTGATCCTTTGTTCTAAGGGTTCCTTGGTGGGAAATTACATATAGTATCAAAGCTCGTGTTCATACATTGGGATATCTTGGTATATGTTTCCCACTTAGTTGATTTTTTTGGTGCATGAGTGTGTGTTTGTTTTGTGTCATGAGCTAGTGGTAGCTTGTTGTTTGGATTCCTAGGTTTGATATTCATGAGTGTTCTTGAAGAACCAACCCAAGTAACATGTGGTAGAGGAAGAGTATTTCCTAGACCTTTGCACCTATCAAGGATGGATGATACCCTTGTTTAAGGACCTCTTGAGATCACTTTAGACCATAAGGTTAGTTTTTTTCTCTTGTTTTTTATTATTTTATAACCCTTGTTTGGTCTAAGTGCATGGATGCCTTGGAAAATATGGTTGTGTTTCCAATTTTTATATCATGATAGTTGATATATGTATGTTGATCCTTGGTTACTTCTGGTGATTCGTTGACCTTGAGTGGCTTGTTTTCTTGTGTGACTCTCCATGGGTTGAGTTACTGATTGGTGTCCATGAAAGGCCTTGAGTACCTAATGATTGGTTCTCCATAGGATGTGGTGAACTATATTTTCTAATTATTGCATTAATGTGAGAGTAAATGAAACAACTTATGTTTTATATGTGTTGGCATCTTATTTCTTGCATTGTTATGAATTCCACTTGTAGAGAAATGGTCATGCACCATTGTAATTATGAAAAGAAATATGTATTGGTTATGAAAAGTGAAATTAAAATTATATGATAGATAATTTGGGTTGATGACTTATGTCCCCAAATTGTATGGTTACCTAATCTCTTGATGGATTATGGTTGTGGATGTGACTTACCATATTGAATTGTTCCCTTCAGTGGTATCATGTATTTCATGCAATTTTCTCTTGTGACTTTGCATTACCTTGCATTGAATGCATTGAGGCCATAGTGGCTATAGAGAGTAAGCATCCCTTGTGTGATGTTGAGATTGTTATCATAACCGTGTGAGTTGGGTTGTGTTGTATTGTTATAGATAGTTTCGGGTGACTCATGTGTCATGTTATGCATGTATGTGGGAAGAACCTTTGGGGTTGTTGATTAATCATTCCTTGACCCATCATCATGTAAACCCTCTCGTGCAAGTAAGTTGAACACCCCCTTGGATGGATCAAGGTTCCATGTTTCAACCTTGTGTGTGTGTTTCACCTTTGTGGTTGTATTTACCCTCTTCATGTTGTGTTCTTGGTAAGCTTGTGTGTGCATTCAGTATATGTTTTGGGGTTTTTCTTAGGCTTCCTTCTGATTGAGAGCCTGCATAGTGAAATTATTGCATTGCATGGAAAAAGATAAGAGAACTTAAATTAAGAAAGAATATTGTTGCATTTTTTAGAAGTATAGCAATGCATATGAGTGAGATCTTAGACAGTTCACTATTTGGTGTGTGTAGGTATGTTCTCTAGTGCTATTGAGACAATGTATTACTCGGTACCATGTGGCGGTTACTCCCTCTTATGTGACTAATATCGGTCACCATGTTTCATGAATGTATTTCATGATTGGTGATTTATTTTGTTTTCTTGGTGGATTAATCCACCTGTTATGTGGGATAGCATTGAATTCTTGGTATTTCTTAAGCTTGGACTAGTCAACAAAACTTTTATGTATATATATTTGACATTTGTCACATTTTATTTATTATTGAAATGTGAACATTTTTGGGATTTACTGTTGGAATTGATGATTCATCCATTTGGGTTTTCCCTTTTAGTTTCTTGGTGAGTACTATGGATGTTTGGTATTGCTGGTCCTATTTTGTGATCGTGTAATTCTATCATGTTTAATATGTACCTTTGATAGTATGTGTGAGGGAGAACATTGCATAGAATGAACTATGTTGTGTTTGTTGAATTTTTTGTAATAATGTTAATTGAAATACTTTCTCAATTTGAATTATGAGTAATTTTGTTATGTATATGGAAATTAATGCATGTTATCATTATTTTATTTCAAAATGCACAAAATTGTAAAACCTCTTTTGCAATTATGTTAGAGTATGCATTTTGAAATTATTGGTGGATGTGTACCATGTTAGATGAGGGTACAATTGCATGAACTTTATGTAAATTATCAAACAACAAATGGTTATTTTTTGACAAACCTTATTTTGAGCATTAGTTAGAATCATGATATAAATGATATTATTGTTATTGTCAATGCCTATCTTGTGTGATCCTAGTTGAGCCTGAATTCTTTGCACTGGTTTTTGGCACATGTTCTTATTAAGATTCTAGTTGCTCCCATACTGTGATTTTGAGATCATGAGAATTTCCTTTCTTGAAATTTCTACTTTAGAGGGTTGGGTGTGACTTAGTCCACCTATGAGATTTAACCCTTGTGTGGGTCTTCAGACCATACCTTTCCTTTGTACTTGCCTCTTTTAGAGTGATTGGGGAAGTGTTAGATGCACTGATGTTTCATTTATTATTCTCGCTTTTCCACTCTCTCTCTCTATATATATATAGATATGTGTGTGTGTGTGTGTGTGAATATATATATATATATATACATATATATATATATATATATATATATACATATATATATATATATATATATATATATATGTATATATATATGTATATATATGTATATATATATATATATATGTATATATATATATATATATATATATATGTATATATATATATATATATATGTATATATATATATATATATATATATGTGTGTGTGTGTATATATATATATATATATATGTATATATATATATATATATATATATATATATATATATATATATATATATATATATATATATATATATATATATATATATATATATATATATATATATATATATATTGGTTATGTTATCCTGTCTTGACGTGACTCCATGTTGGAGATTAGTGTTGGTGTAATTAATTATTCCTAATTACACTTTACTTAATCTTACTTAGGTTAATACATTGCATAGTAGTTTTTGATTGAGACACCTAGGAGTGTGCACATCTATTAAGCACATGGTGTAGGAGAAATTCTACTTTAGGTGTGATAGTTGTCATCACATACCTCGTTGTATGTGAGATTCACCTTTCATGCTCTTATCACATTATCATCCTAATCCATTGCACATACTTTATTGCATAATGGAGGATGATCCACATTTGGTGGACATGTGATTACACCTAGCATAGGTGATAGCTTATCAGCTCCTTATCATTGCCTCTTATTGCCTTTCCTATATAAGGAGGCCTACTATGTAATCATTGTATGACAACATTCATCAATTCATTCAAGGTGAATTCATTGGATCTATTCAATCCATCTTTGCATTCATATTATCTCTCTTGTGCTTTTCTTCAACCTCTAGATCCTTGGTTCAATATTTGCTATTTGCAAATTCTTACATGGTATCAGAGCCATTGGATCATTTTTTATCAGCCAATTTGAAGAGATCTTAATGCAAGCTTTGAAGGTCCAAATCTTAGATCTGAGAACCAGCGTGTGATAGAGGCATCTTAGAGCAGATCTGACCTCACCATTGCATTTGGGAGGTTGTTTCAATTAAAATCGACTATAAACTTGCCCATATCCAGTGAAAGTCAAATCCGAGGCAAAAAAAATTTGCAAATCGGACCATAGGCCCGATCTACACCTCTGCGGTACGAATTTGAAAAAAAATTATATTTTTTTATTTTGTATTTTCGAAAAAAAAATTCTTGTCTCTGCAAAATTTTTGGGCCTGGTATGTGCCCTGTTATTTATTGTACCAGAGTATATTCCTTAAGTACAAGGGAATCGTCATAGCATACACATCGAGCCCAAAGAAGTGACATCATCATGGCCAGCATGTACCTGAGGTTGAAACTGACAAGGAACGCGAGACCAGCTCATTTCTTTTTTCATATAAGTGGGCACTTTCATATTTAAAAACCCATATTTCACGTTCATAGAAAATGTGGGACTATATTTGTTAGCCCCACTTCCCTTACGGTAGACCTCTGCTCCAAACACTGGGCCTCCTCTCCAAACACCGCTCCTGTGCCCAAACTCTCTGATCTGCCCACCGCCTGCAGACCTCCACCAGAACACCACCCCATAGAGACCACGCTGCTGATCCAACACCGGTGCATCCAACCGCCGATCTCTCCACCACATGGAAAATTCGGAGGCCGCCACCACTGCAATCCAGTGGCAACCCCATCATCCCTACGACCACCAACTGAGAGAAGACATGTGGCAGAGGGGCCACATCACCTATCACATCAGACTACCCACCATACGCCATGTCACCATACACATCAGCAATCCATACGGTATAGACCGTATAGTCAACCACCACGTCAACCCGTGGGGGCATTTTTTTGGCTTGTCACTGTTTCACTAGCCGAAATTTGGCGGTCGTCTAGCCGTCACAACAGGGTGAAATTAGCTTTCCAAGATGGTCGTATGACCATCAAATTTAACATAGTGAATTGCTGACATCATCAAGGTTTGGAGATTTCCCAGCCTTCACCATTTGCATTTTTTATTTGACAGTCCAACTTTGAGAGGCCATAACTTGGTCATCCAAGCTACAAATCGGGTGCAATTTTTTTTGAAATTGGATAGAATTTCCTGAACTTTCTAGTGGTGTTGTTGATTTTGCATTTTGGTAGCCACATTTTTCAAAAATTGTAGATCTTGTTGACTGTTCCTGTCTGTTCCTAATTTCTACAACTTCCAAGGCTTCGTTTGGGCACATATGGTAACATTTTGAGGTAAAAAATTTTTTTGAAAGTGCATGATTTTTTGTCTACTTTCCAGATCTACAATCAGATTTGAGTATTTTTGGGTAGACATATCGCTTTCAGAAATAGGTCATTTTGGGGCTATACTTGCACTTGGTTAATCCTTGGATTTCAATTTTCTGATTTGCATCAGTCATTTGAAGAAGTTATCAGTAGTTATTAGTCATTATTTGGTTGTAATATGGATAATTCAAAGGTTAAAATCCTCACTCCATATAACTACCATGAATGGAAAGTTTCTTTAAGTGATCATTTGTTGAGTCTTGGATTGCTTAGAATGACTCTTGGGCAGGATTAAGAACCTCAAACAGGTGTTGCAGAAAGACAAAAATGGTTTGATCGAAGGGCTAAAGCACTTGGCTCTCTTAGATCATCCATCTCTCATAACTTGCACTTTCATATTGCATCTTGCACACATCCTCGTGATGCTTGGGTCACATTGGAAGGATTCTTTGGTAAACCTGATAGAATGAGGAAATTCAGATTAGAGAACGATCTCATAGGTCTAAATCCTAGGGATTTTGACAATATTCAAGATTTCTTCTCTAAGTTCAATTCTATTAGATTGGAGCTTTCTTCATGTGGCATTGTTAAAGGGGATGAACAATTGATCTTTTCTATTCTTTCCAAGCTTGGTCTTGATTATTCTATCTTTGTTTCTACATTCTATGCTACTATGGATGCTCTTGGTAGTGCATACAAATTTCCCTCTCTTGATGAATTTGCAGTGCAGCTCACAAGGGAACAAGAAAAGTTGGCACACATGGGTCAATTGAAGCCTTCCACACATCAAGCATTGATTGCAAGTGAGTCTACTTCAAAGGCTTCTAATGGAAAAGGAAAGAAACACAATAAGGATCCTAAGCCTCATGACAAAGGTAATGAATCTTCTTCACCAAATAGTATTGAATCCAAGTCCTCTTCAAGAGAAGAATCATCTAGAAGAAAGAGAGATAAATGTGCATATTGTCAAAAGTTAGGACATGATGAGCATAAGTGTTTTCAAAAGAAGATTGATGAGCTAACTCACATTATTCATAAACACAACATTAAGTTTCCCTCATCAGTGTCTGCTCCTTCTTCTACACAATCGGTAGCTTCTACATCTAGATCATCATCCAAAGATAAAGGTAAAGGACAAGCACTCATGGCTTCCACACATCCTGAGCAAGGTAAATGGCTTCTTGATTCAGGTGCATCACATCATATGGCATCTTCTATGGATATGTTTTCTTCTATTGAGCCTTGTAATTCTCCTAATATTTTGATGGGTAACAACACATTCATGAGAGTTTGTGGGAAAGGTTCTATTCCTATGGGAGAAGGGACATTTAATGATGTTCTTTGTGTACCATCCTTGACCACAAATCTCCTTTCTATTTACCAAATCACACATGGGGCACAAGGTAAAATTGTTGAGTTCACTCCTGATTATGTCTACATTAGGGACATGGAGACTAGAGATGTCATAGCTATGGGATTTGTTGATCATACATCCCGCTTGTATTCTTTTTCTAATTTTGTTGATAATGATGATGATATACATGATGTACCCATCCCTTTGCCAAGGGATAATTGTGAGGAGAACTTTGGGCACTTGAATCATTTTGTTGTTGAGACAAGTGTTGATCTTCCTACTCCTCCATTTCCTGCTTCTTCAGACATGGGCTCTACTATTCAGCAGGATATTCATAGTGTTTCAGATCTTGCAGAATGTGATGACTACTTAGATGCATCTTCAGCATTTGTTGATTCTCATGATGCAGATTTGGAAGACATACATGAGGGGGTTTCTCTTTCCCTTGATGATAGTTTCATCATAGATGGGGACACTTCTTCACCTTCTTTGGAGATTGGTGTACTTCATTCTTCTCCTTCTTCACTTGATTTTTCACATGAAGTGATAGATTCTTTGAGCTTGGAGATTCCTACTCAGTCTTCAAAGATTCATACATGGAGACCTACATCTTCTTCTTCCTTCCATTTGAACAAGGATTGGCTTCTTCATCATTTGATGTATCTATTTCTTCCTAAGGGGAAACATGTTTCTTGTAAGCATTGGCTTATCTATTGTTTGCAGGTACTCTTCATCAACATGGGAGTTTCTACATTATGGGGGGGATATCATGTCTCCAACTATCCATCTTATGGGGGGATACTTATGTGTATATACATGATGTATGTAGTTCTTGGGGGGTCTTGAGCACTCCATCCATCCATGCATCTTTTTTTCTTCTCTCTTTTTGGGGGAGGGTTTTTCCCATGAGGTTTTCCCTCTTTCTCCGCTTTATGAGAGTTATGCATTTCATGCATCTTGTACATGGGTACCTAACATGGCCTAGTAGCCAAGACCCATCTTGCATTGTGAGTTTAAGTGCATTCCCCTAAGTTTCACTTAAGGGGGGGTGTTGGTGTAATTAATTATTCTTAATTACACTTTACTTAATCTTACTTAGGTTAATACATTGCATAGTAGTTTGTGATTGAGACACCTAGGAGTGTGCACATCTATTGAGCACATGGTGTAGGAGAAATTCCACTTTAGGTGTGATAGTTGTCATCACATACCTCATTGTATGTGAGATCCACCTTTTGTGCTCTTATCACATTATCATCCTAATCTATTGCACATACTTTATTGCATAATGGAGGATGATCCACATTTGGTGGACATGTGATTACACCTAGCATAGGTGATAGCTTATCAACTCCTTATCATTGCCTCTTATTGCCTTTCCTATATAAGGAGGCCTATTATGTAATCATTGTATGACAACATTCATCAATTCATTCAAGGTTAATTAATTGGATCTATTCAATTCATCTTTGCATTCATATTATCTCTCTTGTGCTTTTCTTCAACCTCTAGATCCTTGGTTCAATATTTGCTATTTGCAAATTCTTACAATTAGGTTGCCAGAGGATTCCTTGTAGCATATCATTCCTAGCATCAAGATAGAAGGAAATGGTCCTTGTGGGATTATCTTTCCATCCTAAGCTTGGTTATGGATTTTAATATAGGTTGATGTTCACCTTTAGGATTCATTGTCATCTTGTTGAAGGTGAGACTGTGATCTAGTTGGGTTACATGACTCTAGTTTCCAAGTATAGTTGAGCTCTCCACATCATAGAAATCATGTTGCTCCTATGCTTGGTGTTTTACTTGGGCTTTGAGTATCTCTTCAAGTTGAAGGAGTGAACTATTGAGCCTCCATAGTGTGAGTACTCTTGGTTGTGAGAGGAAACCTTGTACATTTGTATCTCTTGGTACCCTGACTTGGATGTAGTGCCCCTTATAGAAGTGAATTTTGGTAAAGAATCCTCACCTTTTCAAATTATTGGTTGAGTTAGTGAGAATATAGTTTGATTAAAGTATGCTCCAAATGAGCATGGTAGTGTCTCTCAGTCTTTGGGGATGATCTTTCCATTGTTATTGAGTTGGTGATTTGAGAGTTTTTGGTGTCTTGGTCTTAGAGGAGACCCTAGAGTGCATTGTTTTGTGGTTAGATGCCTAGTGATGAGGTAGAGTGGATAGTGGCATGTCTCATTTGGAAGAGATCATGGCTAGATTTTTCTTTCCTATCACATATGATGATACCCTTGTGGTACTTTAAGATTTTTTTATGCTCTTTTAGTGTATATTGATCCTTTCAGCAATTGTGAGGATGGCTAGTAAGGAATTGGTGTGTTTTGACTGAACTTGTCGAGCAATCGTATGGCTTATTTTGTGATTAACTTTGGTTATGGATCTCATACTTGGTATGCTTTTTTGTATGAATTGAAAACTTCCAAGAATAAGCCTAGTTTTTAGAGGGAATGATGTAGTGCCTTTCCTATTTTCTTTTTGCACAACATCCGAATAGATGTGGCTTCGAATTTACAGATTCTTGATTGTTTCTCCTATGTGACTAGATGAGATGATCTTATGCTTGTATTATGTGATCATGTTGGACCCGTGTGAGGTTTGTACCTTCAAGGTGATCTAATTTATGTCATTGCATTGGAAATTTGTTTATGCCTTATGTCTAGTTGTGAGAATCATTGTTTTGTAGCTAGTTGTATACCTGATTTGTGATGATAGATATTTTGAGGCCTTTATTATAAGTTTTGAGGAATCATTTTGTTCTTGGTGTTTTGACTTGAGCTTGACTCATTTATGTGATTCAGTGAATATTTTTGTATTATATTTTTTATACAGGTATTGTGAGATGCACCTAGTTTAGTTTACTCTTATCTTCATTCTAAGATTATTGTCGTGGTCATGATGGTATTTGTCTTATGAGATGTTATTGATTATGTGGCTCATGATGTGAGTATTGGTTCCACTAATGTATGTGCCAATGGCTACTGGGTTATGATTGTATCATGATGATGTTATTCCATGATTATCCATGTGATGTGATCAAGTGGTTTGTAATGACCACCCTAGTATCTTCATATTTTGGACTGGCATAATTATTACTTTGTTACTTTGGATTATATGTTGGATTATTTTCATTTCATGATGGGACACCTTGAGCATATATGTATTTATTTAATTGATAGAATTACTTTGAGGAGATAATAAATGATTTGGCATAAATGATAGGAATGGACTATTTGTGAAATGATTCATACTTGATTTATATATTTATGTTTATACTGGATCTAACCCTACTAATCCCATTATGTTTTGATGATTAAACTATTTGATGTGAGTGTAGGATGAGGAGAGGTAGTCGTAGTTACTCCTACGGGAGGTCCACACGATGTCGCACTCTCCCTCTTTGTTTTTCACTATTTGTGCATATATATGTATACATGTCGGTTGGTGTTGCAGGATGCAAGTACTAGGCATAGACTCCACCTGGTTATATAGGTCTAAGTGTGCCTTAAAAATCTTCAAACTGTTGATGTGTGGAAATTTTACCAAGTTACTCTCAAGTAATTCCCGTGGACTTAGGTTCCTATTTAGGAGGTTACCTTAGTTGGGGATTTGTGTGCAATGATAGGTTCCTATTTAAGAGGTTACCTTAGTTGGGGATTTGTGTGCAGTGATATGATTTTTGTATTGAGATTTATGTTATAAGTTGGATATATATATATATATATATATATATATATTATAATTGATTGTACATTATATATGTATGCGTATATGTGGGTGCACACATATATACCCATGTATATATACATATTATTATTTATGTGTTTTTACTGCTTGTACAATAGTATCTTTGATGTTTAAATAAAGTTTATTAAATAAAAATAATAGAGAAAGTAAAAAGGAAGCTCTTTTGGTAAAACTAGCTATCTAGGAGATTTGAACCCAAGACCTCCTAGAAGTTATACTAGTTTGTTTCTAATTGAGATATGTGTATTACTTGAGAGCTTTTGTGTTCCCTTTTCTTGTTATAGCCTTATTTAGGGAATAAGTTAATTAAAATAATAAAAAAAGCTTAAATGTTTGTTTATGGGAAATATTGATTAAATTCTCAACCAACTATAGTAGTTGGAGAAGTTTCTTCCCATAAAGAAACTCCTCCAACCATATAGTTTTGAGGATAAATCATTATCGAGGGAGGAGTTTAGAAGATTAGAAGATTTTGGGAGAAATTGAGAGTTTCAGATAAATACTTATTTTGGGGGTTTTCTGCATTTTCTATTTACCATATTGGCTCTGTGAGGGCTCTTAGGAGTTGGTCTGGGAAGGAGGAAGTATTGTTTTCGAAGGGAAGTCAATCCAGGAAGCCACCATTGTAAAAGCTTGGAAGGATTGTTGTGGTGTGCTCCATTTTGTAATAGGATTCTCTGCAGGACTCTAGGTAGGGTCTGGAATTGGGAAGAATCCATTTTCTTCCTTATGTATGTGTGTGTGTGTGTCTTATGTATATTTATTTTTATAATATAGATAAACTATTGATTGATAAGGAAATATATTAGGTTTGTTTTTCCATGTTTTGTAAATTATGCATTCGAGAAGTTTAATGAATGTGTCTGCAGAAGTTTCTTGTAAATATCTTCTTGGAAGTTAGTGATTGCTTATAATACTATATTATGGTGTATTTGATTGTTTACTTATGCTTTAGGGAATTTTAGGAAGTTTTATGGAAGGTTAGGATGGATTAGGGAAGGCATGCAGTTAGTTTTTCCCTTGTCTGCTTATGCAAATTTTCACTTCCAAATTGTCATTTTGATTATATAGTTTTGTTTTGTGTGTTATGGTGTGTTGAGGAAGTGTTTTTTAAATGATATTGAGGTACCTAAATCAAGTAGACCTCAAGGAACCTTCCTCAAACACTCTCCACACTTGAAAATATCATATTCGAGCAATTTTTGGGCATTTTTGAGATAGTCTCGTATGAGCATTCCTGGAATGTTGTATGAGTTTGTATTGTTATCCATACAAGAATTGATGGATTTTCATATGGGCATGTCTTTATTTCTATATGGGAAAGTATAGATTTCCGTATGGGGTTTTAGAGAGTCCTAAGGGCTCAAATTGATCAGATTTTGGGCTTGTGACTTCTATAACCTATTTCTTAGGCATGAGCTGCAACTTTCATCACTTATGTAAGCCATATCTTGATTTGTTGAAGTTATAATGTGTTTTTAAGGTGATTCAGTACATGGCATTGTTCCTTATGTTCATTTAATGAGGCTAGGACTCGTCTTGATGGCATAAGTGTACAAGAGGGTTCCCTAGACCTGCAAATGGAACCATTTGAAATGCATCTTGGTTTCTTAGCTTATGTGTGTGGGTAGGGGACTAGGTACTCTAGGTGAGTAGATCACCATAGGTTTTGTAACCCAAAGTGGTTTCCAGATGATCCTATGGGTGAGTTGGTAACAAGTGATAACCTAATAATGAACTTGGGAAAGGGGGGTTTCAAATGATAATGAAAGACACATAAATGTAAGTCCACATAGACCTATTGGAGTATTGGGATGATAGGTAACTTATAGGGCATATCCTTATTCAGAAAGGAGGGATTGACATTACATGGTTGCCAAGGTGGATCCCAATGTACAAGTTGTGTGATGACACTCACCTAGACGGTATGCTAGAAACCTAACCTTTATGTATAGTAAAGTGATATCGTGTTATGTCTTTTCTTATTTTTTCAAGTGTTGGTTTTGTAAAGCCTTAGGTTGCTTTAGGCCTTGTGAGCATCTTGGTTCTATATCCTAGCATAGGGGGTAGAACATCTCTAGTTTCACATGGTTTCTTGGCTTATGTGTGTGGGTAGGGGACTAGGTACTCTAGGTGAGTAGATCACCATAGGTTTTGTAACCCAAAGTGGTTTCCAGATGATCCTATGGGTGAGTTGGTAACAAGTGATAACCTAATAATGAACTTGGGAAAGGGGGGTTTCAAATGATAATGAAAGACACATAAATGTAAGTCCACATAGACCTATTGGAGTACTGGGATGATAGGTAACTTATAGGGCATATCCTTATTCAAAAAGGAGGGACTGAGGTTACATGGTGGTTTCCAGATGATCCTATGGGTGAGTTGGTAACAAGTGATAACCTAATAATGAACTTGGGAAAGGGGGGTTTCAAATGATAATGAAAGACACATAAATGTAAGTCCACATAGACCTATTGGAGTACTGGGATGATAGGTAACTTATAGGGCATATCCTTATTCAGAAAGGAGGGACTGAGGTTACATGGTGGTTTCCAGATGATCCTATGGGTGAGTTGGTAACAAGTGATAACCTAATAATGAACTTGGGAAAGGGGGGTTTCAAATGATAATGAAAGACACATAAATGTAAGTCCACATAGACCTATTGGAGTACTGGGATGATAGGTAACTTATAGGGCATATCCTTATTCAGAAAGGAGGGACTGAGGTTACATAGTTGCCAAGGTGGATCCCAATGTACAAGTTGTGTGATGACACTCACCTAGATGGTATGCTAGAAACCTAACCTTTATGTATAGTAAAGTGATATCGTGTTATGTCTTTTCTTATTTTTTCAAGTGTTGGTTTTGTAAAGCCTTAGGTTGCTTTAGGCCTTGTGAGCATCTTGGTTCTATATCCTAGCATAGGGGGTAGAACATCTCTAGTTTCACATGGTTGGGTGGCAAATATCTTTCGAGGTACTGTCTGTGGTTTGTGGCTTGGATGTGTTTTAGATTTCATGTAGCGATAAAGATTTATAAATGTGTATCATGTACTATTGTAATGCAAGATGTAAAGATATCTTTGTAATCCTTCGGGCCATTTGATGTACTTTTAAAATGTAATTATATTTATAAAGTCATGTAATCAAGGAGGGATAGTTTTAAGGTTTTATCAAGGGATGTTATTTGAAGATTCAAAAGTTGAAATGAAAAGTGTAATCTACTATAAATTCTTTGATCTCTCCTATAATGGAATGAAAATCAATGTCTCAAATGTAAAGTTTTAATTTCAATTTGAAAAGGTAATTATTCAATGTGTTGGTAAAAGGAATGAAAATGAGATAGGAAGTAGAAGATATAGTTGTGAATGAAAGATTATGTTCTTACCTTTCTCTTATAATCTGAAATGCAAAGTAAAGGAAAAGGAAATGAAATTCAAATTGACCAGTAATGAAATGTAATGCTTTTATATTGGTAAATGAATCCAATAAGGGAACCTTTAAGGAATGTATTTCATGGATGTTATCAATGAAATGTTAGAATGTTTTAAAAAAAATCTTATTTGTAATTTTAGGTTAAAAGACTTGATTCCTTATGGGTTCCTTGGCAGGGACATTACATGGTTGTACTATGTGAAGCATTTGATTACTAGTATCATTCTTGATTTAAATGTTAGATGATGTTGCTAGTACTATTTTGTTCATATCTGCATGATGGTATCTAGTGCATTTTGTATTCAAAACTATTGGTTATGTATCAGGGGGATTTTATTAGATTTCATGTTATAGTGTGCCTTATATGTTGTTGGATATTTCAATTCTTGACTTTCACTAGTATATGCTCATATTGTCATAAATGAAATTATTCAATACTTTTTATTTAAATGAAATGATTATTTAATGTTTTTATATTTAAATGCAATGTTAATTTAAATGATAGGATGTTCATTGTTATTCTCATATAATTGTTATGGATTATGTTTGATGTGATTGTACAAAGTGAGATGAATTTGTAGTTACTCAATCATGAGGTCTACACGATGGCATTGTTCTCTTCACTATTTTCTATCATGTATGTTCATGTGCTTTGGCTATTTATATTGTGAGAAGCTACACTTGATGTTATCATGTTTCATTGAATAGGTACTAGACACATTCATCCTGAGTTGTAGGATTTGAGTGTACCTATATCATCGACAGTGGTATAGGAGATAGTTTCACCAACCTTTCATGTTGAGCCAATATCATCCCTATATGGACGGTGTATCCGTAATTGATTTATTATCCCTACAGTAGGTGTTAGTAAATCCAAATTTCATTATGTGTATTGTGTTAGACTTGTGAGCATGTTTGTGCATTTAGAGCTCTGTAGTTGTCGTAGAGGAGGTTTAATTAAAATGATAATTTTATGTGTTTGGGGATTTAATTAAATTATCGACTGATTTGTTGTAATCGATTTCCATTTGATTGGAATAGATTTGATTTAATTTGGGAAATTCAATAGTTTGTTAGAATTATTTAAATGATTTAATTAACTTTCCTTTTGGGCTAAAAGTGTTATTTATTTGGAAAAGGAGTTATTTTAACTCACTTTTGAGTTTGTGAAGAATTTGAAATTTGCTCCAAATTATTTTGGAGAAATTTAATTTTATGTTCATTGTGATTCACTGGGTTGTCAATTTCTGGTGGGTAGTGGCTCATTGGAATCATGTTGCAAATACTCTTGTTTGTATGGAGCTACTTTGGGATTCAACGTGGAATTTTTTTTATTCCTCATCTTTTCAAGTTTCTCCTTTGACTATGAGGTAGGGCCTTTGTTATTTTATTCATTTCTTAGCTATTTGGGTTGTTTCTTGTTTGCAAAATGCTTCACAATTTGAGAGTTTGAAATACTCCCCCACATTCCTGTAGCTTTCAATTACTTGGTTGGATTTCTACAAGCAATTAGGGATTACATTTTGGGTTTTGTACCATTATGCTTCCTATTTTTTTTGTTTATCCAGAATGAAATTTTTATTGGATTAGTGTGTTGTTGGGTGCTTAAGGGAAAATGGGTTTTAATTTCGTCAATTTATTTGATGTTCACTTTTTGGGCATTTTTGTATTTGCCTCATTTTGTGTGTTGCCTAGATTTGTTGTTGGGAATGTTTGACATGCTTCAAACATTGGAATGTGTTGTGTTCCATGTTTACAACCATCCTATTATTTTATTTTGTGAATTTTAGATTTATGGATGAATTTGTAATCCTCACAAAGTGCCCAGTTGAGTGTGCCATGAGCACTTGTAATTATTTTTCTTTCTTTGGGATTTCTCCTCCATGCTTTATTTATGATTGTATTTGGAATTTTTAATGTTGGTGTTTGAGACTGCATTATGAGCACATTAAGTGTGCCATGACAGGATCTCGAGGGACCCATTGTAATATCCCTCCCATACTTTGCTTTTCAATTTAATTAGCTAGACTCTTTTGGGCCTTTTTTCATGTGCATATTAAATCCTTAGATAGATTTGATGTTATGTATATTTATGTTTTACTGAACTCATACTTGCATGTGTACGGTTGGCATGTATGTTTTATATTTCTATTTGATGTGCCTGATATGGTTGATGAACAGAGTCGTAGTTACTTGCTTGCGAGATCCACACAATCGGCCAATCCCTGCCATTGTCTATTATATATTTATGTATGTATGTACATGCTTTTCTTTTATGTAGGATTTCAGGTATCGAACATCAACCTCCCTGAATTGTCAGGATGAGTGTGCCCTATCGCAATATCTCAATGGTAAGAGAAGGGAGATAATAGACAAGTCCAAATCACAACCTAAGCCATTTGTTGTTCTGAAATACTAGACAATTATCTTATTTACTACCCTCTGAATTTGTCAAGGTGATGTCATTTGTGAACCCTTCCTTTGAGTTTGATTTTGTATTTTGATTTAGTCAGTTTCTGTATGGTTGCATGTCAAGTGGTTTGATGTGGTCTCGGTGTTAATATAGTTTGAGGAATTAATTAATATTAATTAAATGAGATTAAATAATTATACCTTATGAT
Organism: Chamaecyparis obtusa; assembly: GCA_027943335.1. Taxonomy (NCBI): domain Eukaryota; kingdom Viridiplantae; phylum Streptophyta; class Pinopsida; order Cupressales; family Cupressaceae; genus Chamaecyparis; species Chamaecyparis obtusa. The sequence continues at coordinate 57,098 of BSBK01006548.1, forward strand.
ACATTAAAATATTAAATATAAGACTGATTAATTAATGAGAATTAATTAATTACATATGTTTGATAAATAATTTAATTATAAAGTCAAAATAATAATTGAGGAATTTAATTAATATTATTAAATAAAAATTGATATTTAAATGCATAAAATAAATTAAGTGATATTTAATTGGAGTTGTGTATCATTATTAATTAAAATTTATCATGCACTTTTGAATACATAAAGTTTGATGAAAACAATGTTGAGCTCAAATTAGGAGTTCAATTGTGCAACTTTACTATATTTGAGTTAAGTGATATTTTAATTTGAGTTGTATATTTTAATAATAATAATAATAATAATAATAATAAATTATGCAATTTAGAAAGCACTTTATTATGAAAATTAGAACTTAACCTTTTAAAATCAAGTTTAGTTAAAGTGACTTAAGTTGAGAAAAAATTAAATAAACAATTTTTTAATTAATTAAAGTTCATAAAAACAATGTTGGACTTGAGTTCTTATTTCTGAGGTTTAGAGTTAACTATTTTCTTATTTTTAATTGTTGAGTTCTATTTTTTATTAGGAGTTGCATGTTTCAGTTCTGATTGCTAGGTTTTCTATATTAGAATTTTTTTGGTCATTATCCACACACATGTTTTAGGAATTACAGGTTTTGGCTCTGGATTTGGAATTGAAGAAATTTTTGAAAGCTTGAATTTTTGGGTTGAGATTGATCTTTGTTGTTTCATAGCTTCAGTTGGTAAAGGTAGGATTTTGAAATCCCTTTACAATATTCTTTCAAAAATATTATTTACATCGTGTTTGCCAGATTGTTGAAAGTTTTTGGATTGATTGTTTCATAGTTTCCATTGTTTGAGGTTTTGGATTGGAAAAACTTTTTGGGTTTTTTTATGTGAGAATAAATTATTGTTTATGTTAATAGTTCTTAAACCCTAGATCTTTAGTTGGAAATATATCATTTTAGAGATGATATATATATATATATTCTTTTTGGAATTTGCATGCAACGGTATTCTATTTTTAGAAGTTTTATTTTTAGAAAAAAAATAATTAAAAAAAATTCTTTTTAGAATTTTTATACATCAGTATTCTATTTTTAGATAAAAAAATTAATTTAAAAAAATATTCTTTTTGGAATTTCCATGCAGTGGTATTGTATTTTTAGAAATTTTATTTTTAGAAAGATAAAAATATATAATAATAATAATAATTTTATTTGATGGGATTTTAAATGTTGATGTGTTTATTATTAGAGTTTTTGGTTGTTGTGTTTGATTGTTGATATGGGTAGCATTAAGTCGGCTAATAGGATTTATTATCAGAGGCTTGGGGTTGGTTTTTTTGTTGATGTCTATGTGACATGTATATTTTTTAGTATTTTGTGATGTTGACTTAGTCACGATTATTTTTATCAACCAGATTTCTTAAGCTCGTTATTTTGTGAACTCTTTGAGAGAGTATGTTTCTATGATGTTTTGGTTGGAGGACTAGTATGGATTTATGATGTTATGTTTTAAGGACCAATGTGCATTCCTGTTGTACTAAGGAACTGATTTGAGGATCATTATTATCATTTTAATGTTATGGTTTTGAGAGCTAATTGTTGTTCCTTATGATTTGTAGAACTGAGTTTTGATCATTATACTTTTATGTGACTTATGAGATTTATTCATGATTTATGAGCCTAAGTAGGTTAACTAAGTGTATAGATGGGGAGTGTCTTGTAATGGGGGTTGGGGCCCTAAGAGGTTGCCAGGATAACTCATTGTAAGTTGACTTTATAAGTGATAACTTGATAACATTTATTAGGAGAGATACATTAATAAGATGTTTTTGCTCCTCTTCCATGCCTTGAGTGCTAGTAAAGGCTAGGATAGTTTGTGAGAATATGTTGGTTGCATGTGTGGATTGGATGATGCATAGTTGGTAGCCTTGTTTATATGAGAGGTTACTAATACCACATAGAGTCACTAGGGGGTCAGGGCCCAGAAATACTACAAGGGTAACTCTAGAGTTGAATTGAATGTGATGACACTTCCCTTTATGCATCTTAGGTTTGATACATGTTTTGGTTGCCTTTAGATTAGTATGTTTACCTTTGTAGTTCTATTGTACTTTTTGAGATCTCAACGTTCATGATTGTGCTAGATGATCCTTGTTGTTGTTACCTTCTTCTTGTTCTTCTTGGAGGCTTGTTCATATCTACCTTATGATGTTTATATTTGTATCTTGTATCAGTGTATCAAATGTGACATCTTTCAAGATGTTGTATATGTACTTTGTATATTATTTGTTATTGCATGCCCTATGACTTGTGCAGTGGATGATGGTTCATTATGTACTTCATGATATATCAGTTGTACATATGCATTCATTTAGAAGATTTTGTACTTGTACTTATTCTAAATAATTAATTAACATATTTATGATTCTATGTCATGAAACCGTTGAGACTTGCAATCTGCAAATGAGTTGCATTTATGAGTATGTGTCATCTTATATTATATTGCTTCCCCATTTTTATTTATTATTGTTTGTAAAATCTTAAGAAAAAAGTTATTCGATATTTACTTAGTATCATGTTTTAGGTTATTTTCTCCTAGGTTCCTTGGTAGGGCATTACATCTGTACTCTTGGTTTGAGACCAATGGTGTCATTTGGTGTATTATGGGTTTTCTCACTTATGATTCTTTCTTACATTTTTGCATTTGATGGTTGGTGTAGACTAGTGGGATTGACTGGCTCTTCAAGCCAGACTGAAGTAAAAAGGGGTTCTAGGGTAACCTTGATAGAGTCGTTAATAATAATTGATAACCTTAAATAAATAATGGGGATAAAACATAATATAAGACTAATGTGACTACCTTTTCATTGTTTGAGGATGTTGATATTATATGTCCTCGCCTTGTCATCTATGGACGTTGATATAGCATAGTACCTTGTCATCATTTGAGGATGTTGATATGGTACTATGTAGCCTTGTTGTCTATAAATATTGATATGGCTTGTTAGAGACTCCTTGATGAGAGAAGGGTCACTCAAAACCATACAGGCCTACATGTGTCGTGTGATGACACTCCATTCCTAAATCTCCATGTCATACTCTGTCTAGTTTGAGTAGTGATCCAATATATTTGCATTTTTTTATACTTTGACCTTAGTTTTGCCCTTGAGTCATACATTTGTTTGGGGTGTGTTAGCTTCCTTTGGTGTGTGTGGTTATTGTATCATCTTAAAATAGAAGCACTTCCATGATAAGATCATTTAGCCCTTCGAGTAAGTGGTATGGGGTCATGTTAAGTGCCTTGATTAGGTCTTTGCATGTATTTGGCTTTCTCCCCCCATTATGCTTCTCTCTGCACCTGTTTTCCACTTTATTTTTGCATTTCTGAACACTCTAGATTGAGGTCCTGAGGTTTTTGACCTCAAGGTCAAAGATGACCTTGACCCTAACCTAGGTCAGAGATGACCTCAACCCTGACCTAGGGTAGGGTCTACCTCATCCTTGACCCAGATTTCAAATTTTAGATTCTCGTGACTTCTGAATGTCGGGTTTTGGAAATATTTATTTTCCCGCTTCCAGGTCAGCCATTTTAGGTTTCAGAATGGTAAATCCTTAAATTGCATTTAATATGGGTCCATTTCTAGGGGTTAAGGTTAATTGGGATTTAATTCCCCAATGTCAACCTTCTCTAGAGGTTTGTGCCCTAGATCACTATAAAAGGAAGCCTTCCTCTCTCATTTTCTCCATCAAGTTTTGCAATCCATTTATTCACATCACTTTTGCAATCAAGCTCTCAAGTGCAAGTAAGCAAGGAGGAGAAGGAAAGAAAGCAATCATTCATTCATCTTCAAGCCAAGCATTCAAGTGTTCCAGCATCCATCAAGGAGATCCATTGTTAGCCATTGAAGGATTCAATCTCTTTAGAGCCCCCTTGAAGATTTCTCCATCCATATTCATCCAAGCCTCCTCATATGCAAAGATCCATTCAAGATTGGTGTTGAAGATCAAACTCCATTGATTTGAAATATCCTACATTCATTCTACATCCATTGGAGCATCCCTACTTGTGGATTTGAGGATTCAAATCCTCTACAAGGACTTCAACATAAGCAAGGTGAATTGTTTCATTTACTTTGTTTAGGCACATTACAATTTTAATTCAATTTCAAGGTTAATTCCTAAATTGGGGTTTGACCAAGGCAAACCCCCCATACAAACAACAAAACCCCTCTTTTTCTTGTAGGTACAGGTGCAGAACTACGGATCTGAACTTGGATTTGGATACCCTTTTCGGTGAACTTTCGAGATCTGCGAACAAAGTCAAGGATGACCTTCAAAATATTAAAGTAGTCTTTGACCTTTTATCGGGGTCAAAGACTATCTGCTGTCAGAAAGATAAAAGTTTTTTAGGTTTTCTTCGTCTCAACATTTTCAGTCTGAAACAGGTTGCAGAATTGCCCGAAACTACACACAGACATCAAAAATCAACATTTTCTAGATCTGCCCTATTTTGAGGTTAGTACTTGCCTTTCAATTATTTCAGATTTTAAGCATATATTATCCATAGGGAAATATAAGGTTTTCTTCCTCTTTCATATTCTCCATAGATTGATTCAATTGTGCATTAACCTTTTGGTTGATCAATTTGGATCTCTCCTTTGGGAATTTGGATTTAGAAGTAGATCTCATATTTCCCCCATACATTTTAGGGTGAATACTATTTCCACCTATTCATTTTGGTGAACCCGACATACGTACTCTCCTTTCTTTTATGGAATTAGATGCCCTATTGTGTTTTGTGGTGTTAGATTTCCTTTTATCTTGTTGATGTTAGATTTTCTCTTTGTGTTAAATCTTGCATGCTAATTAGATTTCAAAAATACAAAAATATTCATGTTTTATAGTTTAGTTCATTTTCATTGCATTGGTTTATGAGTTGTACTACTACTAGTCCTACTTATAACATTCTGGTTAAAAGAAGTTGTAGACTCATGAGTGTCTTTGATCTTGAATCTTCCTCTCCTTTCCTTAGGATCCCAGATGATAATTTAATTCTTCATGATTCCAATCCTATTATAGAGAAAAACTCTTCTCACTCATCTCATGATGAGGCTGACGCTTTAAGAGTTCCTCCTGAACAAGTCCAAAAACTTTCAACTGAACTTGATAAAATGGGTAATTGGCTTATTCAAGAGAACCATAATCAAGATTCTATTCAAGCTATAGAGGCTCTTAAGAAATTTCTTCATGATAGTAATCAAAGTGTTAACCTCTTGCTTAGTATTACTCACCTCGTGCATTCAAATGTTAAACCTCTAGCTCAAGAAGCTCAAGATTTAGGGTTGATTCCTCCTATCACTAGTGTAGAAACCTCTTCTAATCATTTACCTAGTATTCCTACCTATACTCCTTCTTTGGTGACTGTGATGGTTCCCTCTATTCCTATGAGTGTTCCTCATGTGTCCCTTCCTACATCACAACCTTCATATCATAATGTTCCTTTTACTTATTCCAATCCATTTCCAACTATAGTTCCTAGTGTTCCTCCAGTTGTGTCTTCTATTCCTACAGCTTCTTACACTGTACCTAGTGTTTCTAATGTTTCTATTCCTCCTATTTCATCTAATGATTCAACAATCATCAGTTTGGCTCAAACTATGTCATCCTTATAACAACAACTTGCTTCCCTAACTCAAAACAAGTTTAGTGTTCCTACATGTGACATGGGAAGTCCTTTGTCTTGAGACATTATTCATACTCCTATTCCTTAGCAAGTTGATATGCCTCATCTTGAGAATTACAACGGAAAAGGAGACCCCATTCATCATGTTAAAAGATTCTAAATCCTTTGTAGTGATTATGCTCATGACCATAGGATTTTAGCCAAACTATTTTCTAGAACCTTCCATGACAAGGCCTTACAATGGTATTATTCCTTGCCTCATTATTCTATTGATTCATTTCCACAACTTGCCAATGTTTTTATTCAACAATTTCAAAACAACATTGGCCCGCAAGTGTCTTTGACTGATTTGATGCATTGTAAACAAAGTGCTAAGGAAAAATTAACTGAATTTATTGGTAGATTTAAGCATTTGTATGCTTAGATTTCCTATCATGTTCCTGATATTGATATTCAATGTATGTTTATTTCAAATTTACAAAAAAATATTAGAGATAAGATTTTGCTTACTGAATTTACCTCTTTTCAACAACTTTGTGCAGCGCTTCATCATTATCAATTACAAGTGAGTCAATTTGAGAGCACCACTCCAATGGCTCCTGTTCCAGTTGATAAAAGTGATGTTGCTCCTAATCCAAACAAATTTCAAAAATTCAACAACTATATCAAGATAAAAAAACAAGCTAATGCAGTTGCTGATCAAGTTGTTGCATCTCACAATGCCACTTCTGCATCCACTACTTTTCGATTAAATCATACGTTTACTCCTCTTTCTGAATCTTTACATTTTTTTATGAATAGGTTGTTAACTACTAATATGATTACTTTACCTCCTATTTGACCTCTTTTACTTGCTATGATTGCATCTAAATCATTTGATCCTAAAGCTTTTTATCAATATCATCGTCAGAATGGTCATGATACTAAGATGTGTTATTCTTTAAAACATAAGGTTCAAGACTTAATTCATTCTAATGCTTTATCTATTAATAATCTTGATGGTAGTGGGAACAAATATATCTCTCCTCCTAATCAAAACCTTCAAATCTATACGAATCCTTTACCTACACATGATATTAATACCATTGCTCAACCATCTGCTATTGAAATTGTGTATGATTCAAAGATGGATGATATCAATCATGTTGTTAATCAAGTGGAGCATGTTGGTCAATCTATATCTCCACCTCAACCTCAACCTCAATCTCAAATTCAACTCAAATTCAATCTCAGCCTCAACCAAAACCTAAGCCTAAATTGAAAACTCAACTTAAACCTTGACAATAACCTAAGAATAAAAGACCTTGGGAAATTTTGATTACCTTTGATGACTCTGAGACTATTAAAGCTCCTGATGGTCCCCTTTATATATATGATAGGATTTCTTAGAAACCTACTCGTGGTTGTCTTGTTGATCCTACATCCTTAGTCAATGTTATTACTGAAGAAAATATTTTTTATGAAAAGCTTACAACGCGATTCCTATGACACATTGGATGTGTGGATTCAAACTTGTAATGGTTTTCTTTATCCATCATTTGGTTCTATTACTTTACTAGTTGAACTTTGTGGAAAAATTGTGAACACCACCTTTGTTGTTGTTCCTACTTCTGATCAATTTCAAGTTAAGCTAGTTTTGCCTTGGTTGAATGCCATGCATGTTGTTGCTTCACCTATCCATAAGTGTCTTAAATTTTTTCATGATGAAGAAGTGAAGACAGTTAATCATAGTTTATATCAACCTTCTAGGCCTAGAGACTATGTTGCTCTTGATTTCTTTTGGCCTTCATTACCTAATTCATGTCCTCCTTGACCTGATAATCTTTTCCGTTCATATCAAGCTTATAAACATCGTAATATTCTTGAATTAAGAATACCTCTTATCGATCTTAATTGTGGTCTTTTTCCTACACCTTCCATACCTCCTTTAACTATGGCTTCTAGTTATGTTAATCAAGTTCCTCCTATTGTTGATAATCCTATTGATCTTCCTAAAGAACCTGTGAAGGATCCTATGATTGTTCCTCCTAGTTCTCAACCTACTTCAAGTAAATCAAAGTGTAATCAATCTACTAATGAACATCATAAGAAGGGTTGTTCTCATGCTAAATCTCGTAATTATGTTCTTCAAATATCTCTACCTTCTTCAGATAAGATTATGCATGATGTTGTTACTAATAATGATGTTAAGATGCATGATTATGATGATTCTATTCGTATCTTAGATCTTATCTTGATTAATTTGGATGAAGAAGATACTCTTGATGATACTGATGATGTTAATGATGAATATGAGACTATTGATATTGACATTGATTTACCTAAAATGCTTTCATCACAATTAACTCTTACACCTAGTGTCGAACATTGTGATTCTCAAGAGGATCCTTGTTTGGAACTGGCTATCATTCCTACTATGTTGTATATAGTCCCTCTTGTGAGTTACTCACCTTCCCTAAATGATATACAATGAGATGGGGAGAGTAGGTGGCATGCTTGATCGGCTTTTTCTCTATGGTAGCTTTGTTGTGTGTTTTCCTAGTGTACTGTGCTTCTCCTGTGATGTGTTTGCTAAATTTTGTTAGATTCTTTTATATGACCCTTGTTACTCTATTGGTGCAAGGTGATAAAGGAATCAAACCTATTGTACAATTCCTCTATATGTATCTCTATTCTTCTATACATTGTTCCATGTTATGTCATAACTGTGCTATTGTTCATAGATGTTTCCTTGTGTAATCTACTTGGATTCTAGATGTGGTAGCACTAATTCTTTTTGGTCTCCATGTCATGGTTTGAAAAGATTCTTCATTGTATATCTTATGTGATCTTTCCTCCTTTGTGATTGTAGTTATACTTTCTTTGGCGAATGATGTCAATTCATTTGCAATAATATCATATATATATTATCTTATGATCATACTGACCCCACAGTAGGTAGATCCCTTATGTGTTCTCTGTATGATTTTGTGATATTTCCCTTAATTTGTCTTCATCTGGGGGCATCTCGATGTGGAAACATAATCAGTGGAGTTGTTTATATTTTTGTTAAAGCCATTGCTCCTGTTAAAGTGTTAGCAATGACTTTAACGTGGGGGCATACACTCTGCTCACTTATTGCACACACGCACTTTTTGATATGCATATATCATTTTTCAAGATAACTTTTCTCCCTTTTTGGATTAGTAACTAATCCTTAAAGCATGAATTTATATTTTAGGATCTCTTGATCCCTCCAGTTTCAAATATATATATTTTTTATCCCTTAAGGTCAGAGCTACCCTTAAGACTGGATCTCTTTTTCTTTTTATTCTTATGGAATGGAATATTCCTAAGGGTAAATCCTTGATGGGTTGACTAGTGAGTAGCCACATTCACTAGGTGGTTCAATTCCATCTTTCTAGTTGCGTCGTTTCCTTGTGTGGTTCACAATGGGACATAAGTTCTCATTGGGCAAGATAATCACACCCTCTTTCTCTCTCTCTAAGAGATGTCTCTCTGATTATGATCTTGGATTTGACAAAGACTCGAGTCCCTAGGGGATTGAGGTTTCTCTTTGTCCCTTTGATTACGATAAGATTATCTTTTCATTTTGATCTCCTTTACCAAGAGTTTGCATCGAGTCCATACTCTTGCTAAAGTGGGGGCTTAATGTATAGTCTTAAAATGGAAGCACTTCCATGATAAGAGAATTTAGCCCTCCTAGTAAGTGGTCTGGGGTCATGTTAAGCACCTTGATCAGGTCTTTGCATGTATCTGGCTTTCTCCCCCCGTTCTGCTTCTCTCTGCACCTATTTTCCACTTTATTTCTGCATTTTTTAACACTCTGGATTGAGGTCCTGAGGTTTTTGACCTCAAGGTCAAAGACAACCTTGAGGGTCAAAGATGACCTCGACCCTAACCTAGGTTAGGGATGACCTCGACCCTGACCTAGGGTAGGGTCTACCTCGTCCTTGACCCAAATTTCAAATTTTAGATTCCTGTGACTTTCAGATGTCAGGTTTCAAAAATATTTGTTTTCCCGCTTCCGGGTCGGCCATTTCGGGTTTTGGAATGTTAAATCCTTAAATTGCATTTAATATGGGTCCATTTCTAGGGGTTAAGGTTAATTGGGATTTAATTCCCCAATGTCGGCCTTCTCTAGAGGTTTGTGCCCTAGATCACTATAAAAGGAAGCCTTCCTCTCTCATTTTCTCCATCAAATTTTGCAATCCATTTATTCACATCACTTTTGCAATCAAGCTCTCAAGTGCAAGTAAGCAAGAAGGAGAAGGAAAGCAAGTAAGCATTCATTCATCTTCAAGCCAAGCATTCAAGTGTTCAAGCATCCATCAAGGAGATCCATTGTTAGCCATTGAAGGATTCAATCTCTTTGGAGCCCCCTTGAAGACTTCTCCATCCATATTCATCCAAGCCTCCTCATATGCAAAGATCCATTCAAGATTGGTGTTGAAAATCAAATGTCATTGATTTGAGACATCCTACATTCATTCTACATCCATTGGAGCATCCCTACTTGTAGATTTGAGGATTCAAATTCTCTACAAGGACTTCAACATAAGCAAGGTGAATTGTTTCATTTACTTTGTTTAGGCACATTACAATTTCAATTCAATTTCAAGGTTAATTCCTAAATTGGGGTTCGACCAAGGCAAACCCCCCATACAAATAATAAAAACCCTCTTTTTCTTGCAAGTACAGGTGCAAAACTACAGATTTGAGCTTGGATTTGGATACCCTTTTCGGTGAACTTTCGAGATCTGTGAACAAAGTCAAGGATGACCTTCAAAATATTAAAGTAGTCTTTGACCTTTTATTGAGGTCAAAGACTACCTACTGTCAGAAAGATAAAAGTTTTTTGGGTTTTCTTTGTCTTGGCATTTCCAGTCCGAAACAGGTTGCAAAATTTCCTGAAACTGCACACAAACATCAAAAATCAGCATTTTCCAGATCTGCCCTATTTTGAGGTTAGTGCTTGCCTTTCAATTATTTCAAATTTTAAGCATATATTATCCATAGGGAAATATAAGGTTTTCTTCCTCTTTCATATTCTCCATAGATTGATTCAATTGTGCATTAACCTTTTGGTTGATCAATTTGGATCTCTCCTTTGAGAATTTAGATTTAGAAGTATATCTCATATTTCCCCCATACATTTTAGGGTGAATACTATTTTCACCTATTCAGTTACCTTGTGTTTGTGGTCGATTTACTATCTTTGTGAGCATGGTGGGGGTGGGCCTAAGGGTTCCACATGGCAGGGTGTCATTGCACTATACCATTATTTGGGACTGGTGTACAAATGGTGGACCACTTCTAGTGATAGAGTGCTTGAACGTGATGTGCTCCTTTGTATCCCTTCTTGTCATTTTTAGGCTTTATGATAATACTTGTTTTAGATCCATAGATTTTTTATAATTTGATGTTATCCATGATATGAAGTGTGTATGGCCTCAAATCATGCATCCTAGTAGTCCTCGATGAGGAGTTATACTTATTTTAGATGTGTACTAGAGTCGGTAAAAAATAATAATTTGGTTTTAGGCTTGTACATGAAAGCTATGTATTTGTACTTTTTATATGCACATGTATTTCCTGATTCTACGCATGTGTTTCTTGATTTTGTGCATATGTACTTTATTCCTATTCATATGTTCTTTCTTCCTATGCATATGTTATTTATTTTAGTGTATATGTTCTTCTACGTGTATGTGAACCATAACTACACATATATTTATACTGTAGTACCCCTCGCATCTTACTTTTGCTGATACTATGTTTAGTTTGACACCGTTTTATCTTGGTTGATTAGATCAGACATATATCACATGTTATATTTATATTTTGGTGTGTGATTAAACAATTATAGTTTGGATGTTAATTGTCATGTTTGAACCTGAAACAAAACTTTACGTGAAGGTTAAATCTAGTAATGATGGATTTTATATGATGTTTCAAATGCATGTATAAATTGAAGTAATTAGATGATGATTATATTTGGTACTTACCCCATACCCGCATGTGTATGGTATCATGTTTGTTATCATATATGTTTTCTTTTTCGGTTGACATGCATGTATGGTAGAGGAGGAGGCGTAGTTACCTGCATTTAGTCGGGTCCACACGTCCTAGCCATCCCTACCATTGTCTGATAGTATGTTATATAGGCACATGTACATGCAATGGTTTTTATGCAGGTTGCAGGTACCGAGCATCGACTTCCCTGGCTTGACAGGATGAGCGTGCCCTCATTATGTCTCAATGGCGGAGAAGGGGAGTTAGCACCTAGGTCAATTCCCTAACCTAACCTAACCATCCTAAAACCACGGATGGGACCTTACTTGACTTACCTAAATCGAATTCGTTCTGGTAGAATGAATCCGATATATGTTTTCCCGGTTGAGCATGATATTGTCTTAGGTATTGTTCCATGTCGGTGTCGCATTTTGACCTTGTAGATCTCATGTATGATCTCTGATAGTTATTTAAATTATGTTGACGTATTAGTAAGTGTATTGTTATTAGTATGATAAATATAATTAGATATATATATATATATACATATATATATATATATACATATATATATATATATACATATATATATATATATATACATATATATATATATATGTATATATATATATATGTATATATATATATATATATATATATATATATATATATATATATATATATATATATATATATATATATATATATATATATATATATATATATATATATATATATATATATATGTATATATATATATACATATCTTTTATTTGAATATAGATACCATTTATTTTATAATTTAAAAAGAAATCTTGAGAGTGACATATTCTAAATTGAAAGAAAAAGATATAAGAAGATAATAAAAATGATTTTCCATGTCACCTTAGGAGTAGGAGGAAGTGCAATTAATAGGTATGGGAAGGAAGTAAGAGAAAAGAGAGTCATTATTATGTTATGATATATGCTAAATTTAGAGGATTGAGAACTTGTCATGAGGATTTTGGAGATGAAAGTTTAGAGAGAAGGCTTGGAGAAGGAGAAGAGAGCAAGAAGAGGAGGATTGAGTTTGTGGAGCACATTGGGATCACAGTTGCGAGGCTGGCTTCATCAACCTGCTTTGAGAATCAGGTAGGTTTCGAATTTCCCTTAGTATGTTTCCATGTTAGTTTTAAAATTTCCATTAATGAGAGAGCATATTTACCTTCTCTAAATGTGGAGTGAGAAAACAAAATAATCAGAATTTTAGTTTACATTTGTGAGATTACATTGTTTCAACTTATAAACCCTCTCAATTCAACCATAGATGAAACCAAATTGAAAAGCAAGAGAGCTTGATGCTTCAAAATCTCAATGATAATCATTGTATTTAGATCCATAAATTTGCCATTTAATCATTTGATTGATCATTTATCATTCTGAATTAAAGAATTTAATATATCAAGTTATTTTAGAAATCAATGGGAAAAACAAAACATCATTGCATGGATAACAAAATCAACTAAGTCCTTATGAAAAGAAAGAAACAAGCACAAATAAAACTTAAAACTTGAAGCCAAACATACATTCTGGAAAATATATGGAGACTACTATTTTCCCAAGTTTTACACAGAGAATATTCTCTTTGACCAATGGATATTAACTAAAATAAATTCAATCTATAACATCCCCTAAAATAGCTATTAGTCTTTATGTTTTCCTCCTTATAATGTTTTTATAGACATGCTTTTAAGGCCTCTTATGTCATCCTCCACATGTTGAGGGCCCCACTAGGACTCTAGGCGCAGGTGTTGGGGGTTTTGAAAAAGTTTTGCATTTAAAATTTTGCCCAAGTCCATCTCCCCACGTTGGCTTAAGGGCATGAAGACAAGACATTAACATAAAAGTTTTAAAAAAATGCTATCCTTCCATTAATAAGTTGCCAGGACTTTATATCATTGTTGACTTCTTGAAATCTTCCTCCCATGTGTAACATGCTTGGGGATTTGCAAACTGACACCTCTTCCCTTTTGTCTTTAATGTGTCCCCTCACCTTGCTAGGCGTACCACCCACTTGCAGATTTTCTTTTGGGGAATGAAGGACACTTGTCATTCATGTTTTCTTGGAGTTTGAACTTTTTTCCTAACCTCCTAGCCTTGGAAGCTGCGAAAATCTTTCCTTGTTGTGAGTGGGACCCACTTGACTGCCTTTCTTTCCTTGCCTTGGGTTGGTCAAAGTACCTCCCATATCATATTTAATATGTGTGCAACCCTTGTGAAAAGTGGCGTGGGTTTTCCTTAGCCCATGCTTATAAATTTATTGCCTCGTTCAAACCTCTTTGACAATGGGCGCCCACCTTGGGTTTTATTTTAAATTGTTTATTTTATCCACTATGGAGATGAGGTGGATAGTAGATTAGGAACCTAGGGGACTTTAGATTTGGCTAGCTTAGATGTTATTGAAAAAGCTAATAAAATGAAATGTTTAATTAATTATTTGAATTTGTTATCCATTGGAGTAATGCACTCTTGGATTTGTATATGAATGTGTAACATTAGACACCTTATTATTATTAGAGAATGTATTATATTTACCATCTAATTTTAACTAAGAGGATTTAGCTAAAATTAATACTTCATGAGCTATTGTATAATTAATATTTGGATTAATTACTGAGTATAATATAATCACCTTAGAGTCCTCTAACTTTAGTCATTACTTTCATTATCGATATAGTTACATTGCCATCTTTTATAAATTAATGAAGACATTATTCAATAAATGCCCTTGAAATATTCTTCACATGATAGTAAACCTTATGGTTAATAATAACGTTTTCATTAATATCAAACCATTATAGGCATTAGTGAATGTTAATGATATGATCATTTTTACTATAAACATGGATATACTGATTGGTGTGATTAACTAGTGTGAGCAAATTACTTGTTATTATGATCATTGTGTCTTGGTTTATCTTACGACATGTTAATTACTTGTGCAAGATGTTCTCTTTGCATATACTATTTGTGCATGTAAAGTACACTGTTGATATAGTTGATTTACATACGGGATTAGATAACCGAATAGGGGGGTAAAATCCAAAGGTCGGGTACTTGTTGTGGTTATCAGTTATCTGTTTGTTGATTGTATTTATGGTGCAATGTGGATTCTATCTTCATTTGCTTGTTTTGGATTAGGGTCAATGTGAGACCTTGATGGGGTGGTCAAACCGATCCCTGTTATTATTTCCTCCTGGTGGGTTAAAATTTGAATTAGTGGCCAAGTGGATTTATGTTTTGAAATGGGAATTTGCTTTATTTGTTTATTTGGTTATTGGAACTTAATATGTCATAAGTGGCCACAAACCAGGATGGGTATTGTTGTGAAACTAGGGTAGGTTATCTAGATGTGGTGTAGGGGGTGGCTTGCAATGGATCACCGAGGCCCGCAAGTGGCTGACGGATCATCCATTGTCAAGTTTCTTAATCCCAGTGATAACATTATAAAAAATGATCTAGTTAGGAGAACATTAAAAAGATAATTTGTGAGATACCTCGCCCATGCCTTGAGTGCTAGTTAAGACTAAGGATGGATGCGGGAAGATGCTAGATTCATCATCGATATACTTGTCTTCATGAGAGATATCGGTACCACGTATGATCGCTTGAGTGCCGTCGGTTCAGTGAGGAACCGTTAGGACTAAACTCAAGGGTGGATCTACGTGATGACACCTCCCTACTCACATTGTAGATAACCTACGTAGGTCAGTGCCTCTGGTAACCTGTAAATTCTCTTGTTCTAGAGATATCTTCCTAGGTGACACTTGTGGATTGGTCCTTAGTGTGTGTGTGGGCCTGGTGTTATCTCCCTAGCACAGTGGGGTGGACCTCTGGGTTCCACATGGTCGGGAGGTAGTGTACTTCTCCATTGAGACTATTGTGGATTACCCTTCGTCACTTGATTGTACACTTGGATCAGTCTATCACTTTTGTTGCAGATTTATGTACCCAGTTGTTAAAAGATATTATCTTGTACTTATAGGAGGTTTCACTTGATTAGTAATAATCCCTACGTGGATCCTTGATGTATTTTGATACTTGTGACTGTATTAAATATCACCGCATACCCTACGACATGTGTAGTGGATGTAGGTGATCATGTGATGTAATGTAATATTGATCTAAGAGATGTATTTAATTTTACTATGTACTTAAAAGTTCTTTAACATTCGATCATGTTAGCGTAGTGTTAGTTAGACAACGTAATTCTACGTCAGGGACCCTTGGGAACAAAACATATGATGTGTTTATTTAAACTGACGTATGTAGATCATGTGATGCTTCATTCAATGTGCTTGTTAACATTAGTAAACAAAAAAAAAATGTTGCATAACTTAGTATAATTTTAGTGTTCTCTTGGGTCTCCTGGCGGGGCGTTACATCTACTAACAATATCTGACCAGTTCTTGCACATTTGTGAAATAGAGTTGTTCCCTTGGGTCTATGCAAAACCTAATTTCTTGGTTGGTTTCTCCATGTTTATGGGACCTTTTTGGTGTATTTACTTCCCATTTTCCATTTTGGTAATATGTTATTGCATTCACTTTTTGATTTGGGGTTTAAAATGAACTTGACATTATTTTTCATTGAGGATGAGTTATCTCCTCAATTAGCGACTATGGATGTTGGTTTGATCTCATCCCATGAGGGTCGTGGACTCAGTCTAGAATACCGCAAGGTGGCTTGAACATTTTTGTCCATTCTTTCTATGTGTTTGGGTGTTCTGGAACCCTTGGAATATTGTTGAGTCTTCTTCTTGTGAACAATCATGCAATAATCATGCTTTACTTCTAGTTTGGTTATCTTTGTTTTAGTATCGTGGTTAATTGATGCACCTTTATACTTAATGTATCTCTTTAATTAAAAAAAATTTTATGTAGTGCATATTTGACCCTTTGTTCTGAGGGTTCCTTGAAAGGGCATTACAATCTAGACTAAGTATGATGTCATGTAATGATGCACGAGCATCCTTGGTTCATGGAAATCTTACATCAACCAAAAAAAATATTTCTTTCTAGTTTGTTCCTATTTTGTCAGTTTCTATTTTTTCTATGGCATTCCTTTGAGTTGGCTCATTTTCTATTGCGAACCTCATGGCATGTTCTAGACATCACATTTTACCTTTGTCTAGGTTTGTACCTTGATTTGTTACTCTACAGTGGAGATATCTTGGATTCTTGCTTGGACCTATGTGTTCTTCATGTTTAATGGATAAGTTGGAGGTTTCCAATCATGTGAGGAAATTTCATGGTTTGTGAAGCTTCATGGCGCATAGTTCGATGTTCTTGAGCTTGTGGCTAACCTACCTATGGGTGTGCATTGGATTCATATCATGTTGGTTGAGTTCCTTATGATTTAGGTCCTGGCCTAGATTTGGTATTAGATTTTTTGTACCTAGGAAAATGTGATCTTTCTTGGCCAACATGTTTCTTGTGAAGGAACTATATATTGATGTAATTGGTCATTTTTTAGGGGGGCAGTTAGGAGAATAACTATTGAAGGATCAAAGGGCGAATAAATTTGGATTTTTATTATGTAATTAGGTATGTATGGCTAGAATGTAAGTCTACATGTTACTGACCAATTATTTATAATTTCATGATCTATGTTAATGCAAAAATTTGATCTTGCATTCTCTTTATCTCTTGTTGTTGTTTTGGTTTCTATTTCCATTGTGTGACTCTTGTTGCATGGTTTAGACTATCCTCATCGATGATCCTCTTACCATGATTGCATCAAGTGGTATTAGAGGAAGGTTTCATTCTTGTGGTACCTAAATTTTGTTTCCTAAGACTATGAAGCCCTAAAAAATCTTTGTTGTGGGGTGGAAGAGTAAGGATCTGACCCATAATTGTAGAGGACTTGTAGAAGATGGCTCAGAGAGGAAATGCTAGAGGTGGGGAAATGAGAGATATAGATCCAACATCGTTAGATATGTTAAGGTATATTTCATTATGATTAGAAGCTATTGAATTGGCCCAAAGAAGAGGTCGCCATGTAGATGATATAAGTGATGAAGAGTAAAAAGAGCAGCCAAAGATCGATAAGGGAGATGACATATTCCTAAGATCCCTAACTAGGGTAAATGTCAAACCACATTTTAATCCACCTAACTATGATGGTAAGTTAGATTTAGATGAATTTCTTAATTAGATCATAGAGATAGAAAAGTACTTTGAGCTTGAAGGTACAAGTGAGGGAAAGAAGGTAAAATACACCTGCACAGAGCTAAGAGGACATGCATCACTATGGTGTGAACATTTGTAAATTGATAGACAAAGGAGAGGAAAAGAAAGGATCAAATCTTGAGATATGATGGTAAATAATTTGAAGGCAAAGTTCTTACCTACTAATTACCAAGTGAATTTATTTAGGAAGTTACAGAACCTAAAGAAGAAGGAATCTAGTGTAAAGGAGTACATGAAGGAATTCTACAAGTTAGACATTAGATCTAATCATATTGAGGATGATGTTGAGAGGGTTGCAAGGTATCTCAATTTACTAAGAGTTTATATACAAGATGAGATTAGTTTGGTCAAGTTGTAGACTGTGGAAGAGGCTTACAAATATGCCCTAAATGCTAAGGAAAAGTTGAACAAAAATCATGAACAAAGACAAAGAGGAAGAGGTGGAAGGCTTCAAAGAGGTATATCCTTTGGAGGAGGAAGATCTTATGCATATCAAAATAAGGACAAGGTTGTAAGAAAAGAGGAGAGTTGACACTGAAAGGCTATTAGGAACTTCCATAGGAATGGTGGACAAAATGGCTATAGGAGAGATGATAGAAGAGTGTTTAGAGGCACCTGTTTCAAGTATGGTGGATAAGGTCATTAAAAATTTGAATGTACTCAAGGGAATTCAAATAGGAGGATAGAGAATAGTGTCTGAAATACTTATGTTGAAGAAGAACCTAGTGAATATTTGAATCAACCTAAAGATGGAGAAGCATTTATGATAAGGGGAGCCCTATGTTAGAATGAGATGGATCAAGAACCCTTGTAGAGGAAGAGTTTGTTCAAGACCATATGTAAAATTGATGAAAAATGTTACAAATTGATCATTGATAGTGGTGTTTCAAGTAACCTAGATTCAAAGGAATTGGTGAACAAGTTGAAGTTGTAGAGATTGAAGCATCCTAAAACCTATCAGATAGCATAGATCCAAGATGATCATAAAGTACGGGTAAGTGAATAATGTCTGGTAAAATTTAAGATTAGATCTTATTATGATGAAGTTTTATGTGATATTATGCCTATGGATGTGTGCCACATCTTGTTGGGTAGACCATGGAAGTATGATAGACAAGCATTGCATGATGGTAGGAAGAATAAATATACTATTCTTGCTAATGGAATGAAACAAGTGTTGTTTCCTTTGGAAGAGACTCCTAAGAGTGAGATTTGTACCAGTGTTAGAATTTTTTTGATAGAAGGAAAGAATTCTTGGATGGTTTGAAGAGTGAAAGTGTGTGTTATGCGTTGATCCCTAAGAAGTCTAATTTAGGATCTGTAATATAAAAATATATCTCTCTTTTTGTTTAGGGATATATTTTTATATGTGAAGTTATGTGGGGATGTGATGGAAAATGTTGTGGACATACAAAAACCTAATAAAACATAAATACTTATCTTGAAAAGGAGCATATTCAAAAATCATTGTTTTCTGGTGTCTGTGTTCTATTTCAGGAAACTTCGCAACCAGATCTGGCTTGGAAATGTAGAAACAGAGAAAACCTAAAAATATTTTGTCTTTCAGAGAAAGGTCATCCTTGACCCAGGATCGGGGTAAGATCTTACCCTAGGGTACAATCTTACCCCAAAAATTCATCCTTGACCTGCACAGCTCCGATGAAAATTCTGTTCACGAATCCTGAAAGTTCGCCAAAAAGGGTACCCAGATTTGAATTGCAATTTTTTGTCACGCACCTATACCTGAAAGAAAAAGAGGGTTTTTGTTGTTTGGATGAGGGGTTTTCCTTATTCAAACCCCGGTTTAGAATCAACCTTTAAAATAGAATTGAAATAGAGAATGCTAGCAAGTAGTAGAAGTATATCTAACAATGAAGCTATGATACTCAATAGATATGCAATTGTATTTGAAATGTAAACAAGTATGTTAATATGAAAGCTCAGAATCAAATGTAAATCAAAACCTCCATGATTGAATGCTTGGAATCCACCTTGAAGAATGAAGAATGGATGGATCTTGAAGATGAACAAAGGATCTTGAAGGAAGATCACACCACCATGATGGCTAGATCTAGGGTTTTGAATGATGAATCTTGAATGCTTGAACCAAATCCCTTCAAAGGCTTGAATGCTTGAATCCTTGATCTTCAATGGAGAACTTGGATGCTTGAAATGATGCTTTCTTGAAGATTGCTTGATCACTTGAGAGGTGATGAATAATGGATATCTTCTTGAGAGCCCTTGAGCATGAAAGTGGATGGATCCAAAATGAGAGAGGGAGGGCTTCCTTTTATACTAGTCTAGGGCACAAACTTCTAGAGAGGCTGACATAGGAGAATTAAATTCCAATTAAGCCTTAAACCCTAGAAATGGACCTAGATTAAATACAATTTAAGAGTTTACTCTTCTGAACCTGAAACAGTCGATCCAGAAGTGGGAAAATAAACCTTTGAATTTCCCCCCGCATTCGGAAAACTTTCTGATGAAAAGGGGGACCTGGGTCAAGGATGAGGTTGATGTTGACCTAGGTCAAGGTCGAGGTCAACCTTGACCCAGGGGTTTAGGACCCCTAGAAAATGAGCTAGAAGAGGAAAATAGTGCCCGGGGAGGCCCAAACAGAGCCCTAAACAAGCACAAAAGATGGGAAGGGAGTAGAAAATAGAGGACAACATGATGATGGCCCCAAAACACCCCCTAAGGAGGGATAAATGTTCTTAACATAGAAGTGCTTCCATTTTAAGATGATACATTAAGCCTCCACTTTAGCGAGAGTATGGAAATTGTACATGCTCAAGATAAAGGAGAAGAAAGATCCAAGTGGATTCACAATGAGATAGAATAATAATTAATTAAGGACACAAGCCCTCAAACTAAGGATTCTAACTCAACATACACACATGAGGGTGCAAAAACAAACACAAAACTTAAAACAAACCCAAATCAACTAGTAAAGGAAACTTTGCTAAGAAATGCTTCCTATACTAATATCATATTTGGAAATCTATCATAAAAGCATAAATGATTACATAAGAAAGATAAGAGAAACACTATAAATAACATAGCTTCATGATCTAGACCTACTAGCATGAAAGAGAAAAGAGAGAAAAGAGAAAGTGATTACCTCGCTTAGTAAGATGCCCACCTTACCATGAATCATCAAGGAGGGAGAGCCCAATAGGTAACTAGACCTAATAGTCCACCCAACAAACTATGCTTTGCAATTGTAATGCATCTTCTGGTGGCCTTTGGAATACCCATAGATCCATCTTCTTGTATCACTATGAATATAAAATGTGTGTCTCCTCAAGATTTAGCAACTTATGTGTGTTACCTTCGGAAGATTTAGCATATTGAAAATTTGAAAAATGCATGTCTCTTCAAGATTTAGCAACTTATGTGCATTACCTTCTAAGGATTTAGCATATTGAAAATTGAAAAATGCATGTCTCATCAGGATTTAGCAACTTATGTGTGTTTCCTTTAGAAGATTTAGCATATAAATGAAAAATTGTAGTACAAGGGAGACCCTATATATTCCCCCCTCCTTATCGTGGCTGTCTACTAGACATGATAAGGAAAAGGAAGAGGATACCTACTTTACAATGTAAGGAGGTATCATGTTTAACAATAATGTACACTATATTCTTAGCGAAGGGTATTGACCCCTACATCCAAGAGTATAGATAATCATGAAAAGGATATGTCACTTGTGGAAAAGTATCCTCAATGAAAGAGATCTTATCAACAAGACCCCCACCGTAAAGGAGTGCTTTTTAGATAAAATATCATCTTCCAAAGATAAAGCAAGCGGGAACAAAGATTCAATCATTAAGCCCCCTACAATCAAGAGGAAGAGGAATCTTTGATTTGAGGGAAACAACTCTAATCACCAAAACAAGGGCAAGAGTTTATAAAGAAAATAATTTGCAAAATAGAGAAGAGGTGATGACCTAGGACAACAACCTCTCATATAAAAGGATATCCATAGTCAAAACATTAATCAATATAATGAAATAATGTTGCTAAATAAACAAATATCACTAAGCTAAGGAAAGTCGATCCCTAGCCAAAGAGAAAGAAAGAAGAAACTTTCCCCCCAGGGATGAAAGAAAGGGATACCTTTGCAAAACAAATGTCTTTAAAAAAGATATCTTGAATACTAAAAGAGAATCTATGGATGATTATAAACATAATACAAAACCATAGAGAGAGAGGAAAGAAATAATACCAATTAAGCTCAATAGAAAGCCTAATGGATCCTAGGAGACTGAATGAAAATACACCTCTTTCCCCCTAGTCTAGAGACAAGAGGAGAATAAATCTATTTTATATCAGAATAAGGGGTATCCCCTATATCAAAATTATGAAGGAATTGTAAAACTGCATGAGAGTGAGATATAATTCCTAAAGTAGCTCTTTCTCTAACATACAACTTGAAATGCACACAATCAGCAAGTAAATGTGTATTACTATAATGGAAAGGATATTTATACTTATGTAGGGGATCTATCGGCATAGGTTTAAATATTTCTTTCTTGGAATTCATTAACTGAACATACACCTTCTTTTCTACCTCTTGACGAATATCAGGGTTATCTAAGGTAGGTGTAGGGAGAAAAGGAGGACAACGATCAACATCAACCACCTTGTTTTGAGATTGCAAACAACCAACACCACACATATCTTGTTTAGGGGGTATATGAACCAGATACTTAATACCATGCCCATTAACACCAAGCCCTAAACCTCTATAACCTTGTTTAGTCATCATATTAAATCATGTAGTGTACATATCATGTAAAGCATATACGGGAGGTGATTGTTTATCATGTTCATGAATAAAGGTTGTATAAGGTGGAACAATTAGTTTAGAAGAAGTTTCTTCTATCTTCCCTTTAATATCTTTTTGGATTGGATAAGAAGGGGAAGGTAAATCCAAGAATTCTTGCACATCTGCATCATGAACTATAGTTTGAATCCCATCATAAGTAGGAGAAGAACTAGGGATAGCAGATGGAGAATTAGTTATATTAGGAATATTAGGAATTAGAGTAGGATTAGGAATATTCGACACTATATTAGCAAGTATGGGATTAGGAAGTGTAGGATTAGGATTAGGAAGTATAGGAGATGGTGTATCATCTACCATATTCTTCACATAATCCAAAAGAGTAATAAGTCCTCCACATAAATCTTTAATGAAAGTTTTGAAAGTAGGAAGACTAGTATCGGTCACTCTCACAATAGCATAGGTAAGTGAGAAATGAAGAGTAGCCAACATAATGAAGTGGATGATACTCTCATAAACATCATAGGTATGGTAAAGAGATGCCAAGAGAAGAATAATAAATAAAATAATCACATACCAAAGCATCTTAAAGATCTTCATAGCAAATGAAACGCAAAAAATATTTTTGTATTTTGTTAAATATATTATTTTTTTTGTATTTTTGAATTTAAAATGCAAGAGCATAAAAGAAATCTAATCTTAAGGAAAGAAATCAAAGCATCTAACACCAAAAAGAAAGAGTTGTCTATCGCAGGTTCACCAAAATGTAATATAAAAATATATCTCTCTTTTTGTTTAGGGATATATTTTTATATATAAAGTTGTGTGGGGATGTGATGGAAAATGTTGTGGACATACAAAAACCTAATAAAAAATAAATACTTATCTTGAAAAAGAGAAGATTCAGAAATCACTATTTTCTGGTGTTTGTGTTCAGTTTTGAGAAACTCCGCAACCGGATCTGGCCTAGAAATGCAGAAATAGAGAAAACCCATAAATATTTTGTCTTTTGAAGAAAGGTCACCCTTTGTATGGTGTAAAAGTGACCACACTTCTATGAATCATTAAATCATTACATGCAAGGTTGCTCAAAAATGAGGCCTCACAAAGTGGCTCATAGCTCTCTATGCATGGAGTTGCAAGGGACTATGATAGAATTTGCTCTCAGCTAGAGCTACAAACTAGTGACCTTGCTAGTCAACCACACAATGAGAGATTCAAATCTAAAGACAAGGGAAATAATGCCAATATCCCCAAGTTGAATCAAAGTATGAAAATGTAATGCAAACTAATATGAATATGCAAGATTAATCTATCAAAATGAAAGTACAATGCAACTATGAAAAGAAATAGCAATGGATTACAATTCTCCTAATTAAGCTATGTGAGCTAATCTATTGCATAAAAGGAAAATCTATACTAAGAATGAAGCTATGAATGCTATGACAATGCAAGAAAGGAAACTATGAAAGCATGTAGATGTAATGCAACAAGAAAGCTCCAAATCTTCAAAAGCTCCAAATACACCTAGAAAACCTGCAGCATAACATTAGCATGAAAAAGATGGATGCCAAATGAAGAAGAGAGCTCTCCTTTTATAAGAAATGAAAAGAAATGGACCATTGAGATTAAGAGGCAAAAGACTTAATCAACAGTGGAGAAAAATAGAAACTTGATCCTTGTGCACAAATATCCTCCAATGAGAAAATAAGAGTTGACTTTTGTGTCCATATGAGACAAAAAGTGTTTTTTCCCTTTTTATAAAATAAGAATAGTGTTTTATTTGTGCAACTTAGGATAAGAGGGAAAAGGTAGGGATTTTTATTTAATAAAAGGAGAGGAAATATTCCTTTTAAATAAATAAAAACTTAGGATAAAATGGTTAGCCCATAGGATAAAAATCCAATATATGATCGAAATTAAGATTTGATTAAGAAATTGATAATGTTGAAAATATTGATTATTGATGAAACTGATTCATGGTTGATAAATCAAATAAATGGGGCCCAAAGTCTAGGTGACCATTTTTGGGTGCATACATTTTCCCCGCTTTGACTAATGTGTGATCGATTTGGGAACACATGTAGTCAAAGACTAAAGTTGAAATGTGAGATCGATCTGGGATCACAAAACAACTCAGATGTGAGGTCGATTTGGGATCATACCTGGACAAACATAAACAAAGGCCTTTGAACATGAGGTCAATTTGGGATCACATTCAAAGTAAGAGATAAGAATCTCAAAATTGAGCAAAAGCTCACAAAAGATGTCTGAATCAAGAAAATCAAGAGAATCAGGGATGAGAATCCCATAGGTACTACCCCCTCGAAATCGAAATTGAAATTAGATAGAGGAGAACAACAAATCGATAAAAGATGATCAAATCGAAATGAAATCATAATCAAAGATAAATGATAATAGGATAACCATTAGGCCATGAAAACATGCCCCAGTGAGGAAGTAGAAGCATAGAAATAGAAGACTAGAAATAGAGTGAATGAAAGACTAGAAAAATTGAGAGACATGGAAGGAAGAAAGTCCATCGAAAATCAAATTATGCCTCAAAAAGTCAATCAACTGCGTAGAAGAGGGAGAAGATTTGAAACATGATTTTGACTGGCAAGATGACCTCAGATTTCGATTTCAAGTCCGAAAATGGATTCAGGTTGCTGAAATTAGCTAGGGGTGCAATTTTTGCACAATTCCAAGGAGTTTTGAAAATTGGTCAAAAAGTCAAAATGCTATGTAAGGGGTGAAAATGTCATTTTCAAAATCATTTGACTTTTAACTATTTGAGACTCTAGAGCTCTAAGAGATATTGATGGCTCAACCAACAAGAGTTTTCATCCACAAACACCAATTTGAGCGCTCCTGGTTGCACAACCGGCCTCCACATTATGGTGCCCCGGTATGTATCTGAAAACTAGCTGTTGTTTGAGTCATTTATAACAATTAATGCATATTTAGCATGTTTTGAAATTTTTAAATTTTCAAATTTCTAGTTTTAGGCGAACTATCGCGCGATACTTTAGAAGTATCGTGCCCTTTGGGAAGAAACATCGCGCGATACTTCACAAGTCCCCGAAGTATCACATGCATATAGACACCAATATCACACGATAGCTGGAGAAATATCGCACGATACCAGGTGAAGTATCACATGGCCAAAGGTGTATCGCACTGATATAAAGAGAAGTATCGCACGATACTTCTCCGTAAAACTTAAAATTTGGATCATTTTGAGCAAAGTAAGACATGGGTCTAGACAATCGTTGTGCTTTAAGTGTCTTGTACTGATTTTCATCATAGTATGCACTGACATATGGCTTGGTTGAATGATTTGCAGGAGTTCTTTCCAGCGTTGATCATCAGAGCGCTGAAGGTGGTGGGATTGAGATGTGTCCGGAACCTAGATGATCCAGGTGAGGACAACATCAAAGCGATGGGATTCCGATACCTGCTGAGGTTCCCCTACATCAGAGCTGATCACGAGCTACTGATAGCCTTGGTTGAGCGATGGCACAGTGAGCACAACACATTTCACTTGCTGACAGGGGAGGCATCCATCACATTAGAGGATGTCTACAGGATCCTGCGGGTACCATGCCATGGCGAGCCTGTAAGTAAAATCATGTTTTGAGATATAATTGTGTAAGTGTAAAGTTTTCATATGATGAAAACTAACATGATTTATGTGTTGGCACAGGTGTATTATGATTAGGATGCCACTGAGGGGCGACAATTGATACAGGAGATGTTCCAGGATGTCACCATTCTAGATAGGCATGTCAACTGGGAGAGGCTGACAGATGATTTTGGTAGAGACTTCCCGGTGCCATGCATTGTGGCATCATTTATCTCATAGATTCTGATGACTGACCGCAGTCAGAAGGGATTTCCTCTTGGCTGGGGTAGGTTACTGGTGGACTTGGTAGGCAGACCTCGGTGTATGGCATGGGGTCCTTCCATACTGGCAGAGATGTATCATGAGCTACATGAGATCGTCTACAGGGACGGTCAGACATGGGCATGCGGGGCCATCCTGGCACAGGTGTGGGCATGGGAGCACATTGCTATGATGCGCCCCAGGGTTCAGCTAAGAGAGAGGAGATACCCATATATTTATAGATATGTAGGTTTCATATCACATGCTTGTACAGGGGATGTGACACATTACAGGCAGATTCTGGATGAGATGACCTCATTCACATGGAGGCCATACAGAGATGTTGAGGCATGGGGTGATGCAAAGGATGAGTTGAGCTACATGTTGTGTACCCAGCCACAGGTAGGCTGATACTCAGAGATTGTTGAGAGGTTCTGCATCACTCGGGTATGGAGACAGTTTGGGAGGCAGCAGTGAGTCTCTACAGAGACCACTACATATGCGAGGGCCAGAGATGAGGAGGGACATGGGTGGCTACCCATGTTAGACTATCAACGGGCTATCGAGGAGACAACTCAGATCAGGAGGGAGCCCTGGGAGTATCTCCCAGACATGGCGGATGCGGGAGCTAATGCAGCATACAGGGCAGAGTGACGAAGGGCACCATTCCCTTGATTTACTGTACCAGATGCAGCACAGGTTGCCCCGAGAGGAGGAGACGGAGGAGATGATGAGGGTAGAGGAGGAGGCCAGGTCAGAGAGGTGGGAGAGGGATCTAGAGCTGGTGGCCGAAAATGGCCATGAGGTCAGGGCTCGAGGAGTGAGGAGGTATAGAGACCTTCTCAGGAGTAGGTACAAGGATAGGTGGATCCAGCTGCAAGGGATGATTTGAGAGCCTGCATTCAGACTCTCGAGGTAGAGATTCAATAGTTGAGGACTACTATAGCAGTACAAGATCAGCAGCTAGTAGATCTGAGATCAAAGAGAGATCAACAGATGAGAGATCTCAGGGTAGAGATAGCATGTCGTGAGATGGCAGCATAGGCAGCTACACTAGAGATCCGACAGGAGGCAGCTAGAGCTTCATATTATCATGGACTTTATATCCAAGCAGTGCCAGAGGGTCAGAGAGCACCGTCCTACTCTCAGAGGGCAGGGGCATCAGAAATGGTTCATGATAGGGAAGCAGCCCCACCTCCTCCACCTCCACCAACACCACATGATGGTGCCAGCGCATCCTAGGTCTAGGGCTTAGGCTTAGATTTATGTCAGATGATGCTATTGAGACTTTTGATCTAGTTGGGATCTCATTTGTATGGTTTATATCAGTGATGACATTGTACCATGACTTTGCTTTTATATATGAGATATACTGGATGTTTGATGTATCATTTTGATTGTCTCACTTGGATGTGTATCAGTTTTCATATGTATTGTCTTGTCTTACTTCGCTCAAAATGCTTATGTATGTGCTTATGTATGTTATCTCTCATAGATGTATGTTTGATTCTCATATATATGATATAGACTCATGTTTTTGAAAATGAAATTTTTTGAAAGATAGACATGATGATATAATTAACCCCTTTTGATGACAGGAGCAGGTTTGAGATGAAAAAGACAAGGAGTGGAAGATGTGATCAAGAAGAAGGAAAGATGAGCGCAGTCGACTGACAGGTCCATGTGAGATGAAAAGGAGAGCTCGCTCCATATGCAAAGTGCAAAACTAGACTAATCATGAACCTAAGAATGCAAGCTACTATGAAAAGTGGTTGACATGCAAGGTCACAACACTTATAGACATCTAATTATCATCATCGAGCGTTAGGTAGCACCGTAAGATCATACAATGCACACTAGCATGACTATGTGGATATGAGTATGATCTTTATCAGATAAAAATGTGGAAATCCCACCTAGGCATCAAAGACATGGAGGTCAAGATGACTAGTGCAGTGAGATCACCTAATTTTGTTATGGAAAGATTATGCTTGTATCAAGACACATTAAAGTCAGGATAGCTAGAAGCATGCACTCGCATAAAATAGTCAAGGATAATATCTTGTCAATCCTTAGTGTCAAGGAAGACTAGCATAAATGCTCGTGACAGTCAAGATCAACGAGATATACCCATAAGCAAATAAAGAAATAAAACATGTTCTCATACCCTCAGTCTTCTAGCTATGCATCATCGAAAACTTCTCAGGGATAGACCACTCATCAAAGAAATCCTCATAGACAGCACAAAGAAAAATAAAGTCAACATATCTCAATAGAGTTGATTGTTTAAGTGTGTGTGTGTTGGTCATAGAGTCAAACTCTGGTTATCACATTTGCCAATGAGAAATATCACATTACACTTGGACTATTGGGTAAGACATCTGATAAGTGTTAAGAAACACTCGACGCAAGGGTAGTGTTGAAAAACACTGTTTGGGGTGGTGTTGAAAAACACCTGTTGTGAAATGCCCCAAGAGACACACGCACCTAAAAGACCAATGCTAATAGTTATGCCCCCTAAACAAAGATAAAGACCAATTCCAGACCAAGTCAAATAAGGTCAAGGCATGATGGAGAAAGGTTCAATGTCGAGGACGCATGCTAACAAATAGGAGTGCAAAGGCCTCAAGTAGCGCCTGTTTCCAGGTTTTCACCACTTGGATTTTTATTGCAATTTTTTCTTCTTTTTTTTCATTTTTTTGTATTTTTGCTACCAAGGCGCCTGTTTCCAGGTTTTCACCAAGGCACTTTTTCTATTTTTTTTGAATTTTTTGCATTTTTTGATTTTTTTTTCTATTTTTTTCAGGACTTTATATGCTTTTTAGGATTTTTTCAGCATCATATATGAATTTTTTTGGAATTTTTTTAGGATCAATAAAATATGTACAAAGGATGCCCCCAAACAGAAACAGGCATCAAGGATAGAACTTCTTTAGGTGCAAAATGTTGATGGGCTCAGGGAGTTGTTCTCCATCCTCATCAGATAACAAGTAAGCACCTGTCCCAAAAGCAGCAATAATGACATATGGTCCAAGCCAATTAGGTTCGAACTTCCTCTTTTGTTCTCTGTTCTATTAATTCTTAGGATTTTCTCTCAAAACAAGATCTCCTATTTGAAACTCTCTAGGGTGAACCTTCTTGTTGAATGCCTTGGACATAGGCTTATGATACACTCTCATATGATCAAATGAAGCCTTACGCTTCTCATCTAGAAGTTCTAGTTCCTGTAACCTCATAGCGCAGTAATCCTCATCTGTAATCAAACCTTTGAGTGAGACTCTAAGTGATGGGATCTCTACTTCTAAAGGTAATACTACTTCAGCGCCATAGGTAAGGGAAAAAGGAGTAGCTCCTGTAGGTGTACGAATGCTAGTTCTATAGGCCCATAATGCTGAATTGATTTGCAAGTGTCAATCCCTACCATTCTTGTGTACTGTCCTATGAAGAATCTTAAGAATGGTTTTATTAGAGGCTTCTACCTGTCCATTTCCCTGTGGAAAGTAGATGGAGGACCAATGTTGCTTGATTTTAAACTTTTTGCATAAATGCTTTAGGTCCTTATTCTTGAATTGACCTCCATTATTAGTAATAATCTCAGAAGGCACTCCAAACCGGAAAATGATATGATTCAGGATAAATAGTGAAACAGTCTTGCCCGAGGCAATAGAAAGAGGGACTGCCTCTACCCATTTCGTGAAATAATCAGTAGCTGTGATGATAAACTTATGCCCACCTGATGAATTGGGGTGAATTTGCCCCACAAGGTCAAAGGCCTAGCGCTGAAATGGCCAATGAGAAATAGAAGGAATTAGCTCCCTCCTCGGAGTGTGAATCAGGTTTCCATGTTTTTGACATTTCTCACAAGATTTAGAGAAAGCTACTGCATCTGTTTGCATCGTGGGCTAGTAATACCCCACCCTAAGAAACCTTTGGGCCATGGCAAGACCATTAGAGTGTCCACCACAAATGCCCTCGTGAATGTCAACTAACACTTGGTCGGATTCCTCCTTTTCCAAGCACCTAAGAAGTGTCCCATCTAAACCCCTCCTATATAAGTCACTAGAGATAAGGGTGTGGCGAGAGGCATTACGGATGAGTTTTCGGTGTTCAGAACAGTTGAAAGTGTCAGGGATGATGCCATCGCGTAGATATAAATAGATAGCACCATAGCAGGAAGACTCATGTGTGACAAGGGTACAAATGATATTGCTCTCAGATGAGTCAAATATGGGGTGGTGTAGCTCTTCCACCAAGAATTCAAATCTTGATTCATGTTGTTCCAACTGAAGGAGTGAAGCTAATGTGGCCATAGCATCTGTAGCTTTGTTCTCTGTCCTAGGGATCTGTTGAAATGTCACAAAGGTAAAGTAACATCTCAATGAATCAACCATCTTTTTGTAAGGTATCAATTTATCATCCTTGGTTTGATACTCCTCATTGACTTGGTTGATAATTAATTGTGAATCCCCAAAGACATGCAACTTTGTTATGTTCCATTCTATAGCTAGTTTCAATCCATTGGTTAATGCTTCATATTCTGCAATATTGTTTGTACATGGGAATAAAAGTTTGTAGGATTTTGGTATATTATACCCATGAGGAGAAACAAACAATACTCCCGCACCTGATCCATTTTACATGTTGGAACCATCAAAGAACATCTTTCAAGTGCGAGTGGTCATGTATAGAATGTGTTCATCTGGGAACTCTACCTGAATAGGCACACTATCCTTAACTAGAAAATCAGCTAACTGATCAGCAATAGCTTGCCCTTTTATGGCCTTTCTTTCAATGTACTCTATGTCAAACTCAGATAAAACCATCATCCACTTAGCAAGTCTACTTGTGAGGGTAGCCTTACTAAGCAAGTACTTAAGAGGATCAATTTTTGCAACCAAATGTATAGTATGAGCAAGCATATAGTGTCGCAACTTTTGGGAAGCAAACACTACTGCAAGACAAGACTTCTCAATGTTATTATAATTGATCTCATAAGATACTAGAGTACAACTGATGTAGTATATGACCCTTTCTTTCCCAGTGTCATCTAATTGAGCCAACAATGCCCCCAAGGAAGACTCTGTTGCTGAAATGTACAAAATCAATGGTTTCCCTAGAATAGGAGGCATCAAAATTGGAGGATTATCCAAATACTATTTTATTTGATCAAGGCTCTTTTGGCAATCCTCATTCCACGCACATGTGACTCCCTTATGCAATGTTTTATTAAAAGGTTGTGCTCTATCTGCAAGTTGTGAAATAAACCTCTGTATAGATTGGAGTCATCCTTGAAGACTTCTCATTTGACTTATGTTCTTTGGAGGTGGCATATCTAAGATAGCTTGGACCTTTTCAGGATCAACCTCTATTCCTTTTGCTGAAATTATGAATCCTAGGAGTTTACCTAAGGCAACTCCAAATGCACACTTTTTTGGATTCAATTTAAGTTGAAACTATGCCATGCAATCTAGAATTACTTCCAGATCATCAAGGCGTGTATCCCATTTTCTAGATTTAGCAAAGGTATCATCCACATAATCTTCCATGTTCTTATGCATCATATCATGAAAAATTGTGGTCATAGCTCGTTGGTATGTTGCTCCTACATTCTTTAGGCCAAATGGCATGATGTTCCAACAATAGGTTCCCCATGCACATGTGAAAGTTGTTTTCTCTTGATCTTCGGGAGCTATTTTTATCTGATTATATCCGGAAAACCCATCCATTAAGGAGTATATCTCATAACCCGTCGTCATATCCACTATCATGTCTATGTTCGGGAGTGGAAAGTCATCCTTTGGCCATGCTTTGTTGAGGTCTTTGAAGTCTGTGCAAATGCAAATGGACCCATCATGTTTTGAAACTGGAACAATATTGGAGATCCACTCAGCATATTCGAGAGCTCTAATAAATCCTGCTCCTAAGAGCTTTTCTAATTCAGCCTTAACAAGGAGAGCTATGTGAGGATGCATTTTCCTCAATTTTTGTTTAACCGGTTTTATTCCTGGAGCTATAGATAGATGATGCATAATAAGATTAGTGTCAAGTCTTGGCATATCTGAATATGTCCAAGCAAAGTTGATTTTCTTCTTTTGCAAAAACTTTGTATATGCTTCTTTTTCTTCAGCTGATAGAGACTGAGCTAGGTGCACTATTTGGGGAGCCTCTTTTGTATTCACATTCACTGGTTACGTAGGCTCAATAAGAACCGATGACCTATCTTGGAAGTAACTTGGCAAGTTATTAAGTACCCCATCCTTAGGTGCCTCAAAGAGGTTTTCACCCTCGGATACGTCTTTTCTTTTTACTATTTTTGGTTCTGACACCACCACAAAGTGGTTTTCGCCATCAGACCCATTTTTCTTTTTTTCTTTTTCTTTTATTTTTAGACTGAGGTACTTAATATCAGGCTCTGTCATACTTGTTGTTAGTTCACTGGTGGAAGACTACAGGTTCAAGAGCATTCAGATAGCAGGCAATTTCATAGTCATTCTAAAAAGTGAGGAGTTTAGGCTCTTGATGTCGCTGAGACCAGTTAATTAGGTTGTAGTGAACAAGGGGTAAGTCAATGACTGGTTCAACATTGTTTATGTGGAAGGTGTTATCTCCGGTGACCATACAATCAAGATTCATCAAGTCCCCTCCTAAGATACCCGAGTCAGGATTTGTCCTACCAAATGAAGCATTGTCCACTAAGGCAATTCGAGGAGTCCAATCCTCTAGTCCTACACTAGGCTCGTTGGTCACATCGGGTTGAGTACTATAAGTATGGACAACATCCATGTCCAAATCAACTGTTGCATTTGAAAGTGAGTCCCATTCGAACTCATGTGAGTCTAGTTCTGAATTATTATTTGGGCCTCATGATGTAGAAGCCTCAAGGTTAGGAAAGGTTTCCCTTTCTCTAGCACTAGCATTGTTACTATCTGTCGCAGCTAGGATAGCAACACTTTCCATTGTCAATCTAGCATTCATATAGTCACTATCCATCGCAGTTGGGATAGTAGGACTGTCAGTTGTCAAATCTTTTGAATCTCCCCAAAGGAGATTTGTTGAAGGCACCCAATCATCAGACATGTCTTGTTGATTAGAAAGATTAGGTGTGTAGTCTGAGTCATTGTCACTATTCATCGCAGCTGAGATAGGGACACTTTTTTGTTTCTTATTTTCAAAACCTAAGCCAACTGTTGACTTATTCCTTCATCCAAAAAGGGCATGGTTAAGAGGTTCAGCCTTAGCATCCAACCTATGACTAAGGGGACCATGTCCTGGATAACCCATATTCTTGACCAATGTATACCCTCTCCCATAAGCTCTAGGGGAAGGTGCAAAATTCTCATTATGTAGGTATTTCTCTTCTCGGTAAATCCAGTCCCTAACGGCAACCTCTTCTTTTTCCTCTTGAATCAGAACTGAGGATTCTACAAACTTATCGAACAATGTCATGGCTGAAGATGAGGGCTTCATTTCTTGAGAAGGTTTGCCATAAGACCTAGGGGAAATTGGCAATTTTGTGAATGAATCCATTTTGTAATCCCCCATACCAAGATCTATGGTCTTAAATTTATTCTTGCATTGTTCAAATGTAGTATCAAAAGTGTTAGCCTCCCTATTCAAAGGAACGTGAGACCCTACTGAAATTGTGTTGACTGACAGTGTGCTATTCCCAGGTATGCAAACTTCTATTCCATTGTAAGGGAACTTTACACACTGATAATAAGTAGACAGGACCGCTTGCATCTCAGTGGGCGCCAGAAATGTATGGTGTAAAAGTGACCACACTTCTATGAACCATTACATGCAAGGTTGCTCAACAATGAGGCCTCACAAAGTGGCTCATAGCTCTTTATGCATGGAGTTGCAAGGGACTATGATAGAATTTGCTCTTAGCTAGAGCTACAAACTAGTGACCTTGCTAGTCAACCACACAATGAGAGATTCAAATCTAAAGACAAGGGCAATAATGCCAATATCCTCAAGTTGAATCAAAGTATGCAAATGCAATGCAAACTAATATGAATATGCAAGATTAATCTATCAAAATGAAAGTACAATGCAACTATGAAAGGAAATAGCACCCAAAAATGGTCACCTAGACTTTGGGCCCCATTTATTTGATTTATCAACCATGAATCAGTTTTATCAATAATCAATATTTTCAACATTATCAATTTCTTAATCAAATCTTAATTTCGATCATATATTGGATTTTTATCCTATGGGCTAACCATTTTATCCTAAGTTTTTAGTTATTTAAAATGAATATTTCCTCTCTTTTTATTAAATAAAAAGCCCCACCTTTTTCCTCTTATCCTAAGTTGCACAAATAAAGCACTATTCTTATTTTATAAAAGGGAAAAAACACTTTTTGTCTCATATGGACGCAAAAGTCAACTCTTATTTTCTCATTGGAGGATATTTGTGTACAAGGATCAAGCTTCCATTTTTCTCCACTGTTGATTAAGTCTTTTGCCTCTTAATCTCAATGGTCCATTCCTTTTCATTTCTTATAAAAGGAGAGCTCTCTTCTTCATTTGGCATCCATCTTTTTCATGCTAATGTTATGCTGCAGGTTTTCTAGGTGTATTTGGAGCTTTTGAAGATTTGGAGCTTTCTTGTTGCATTACATCTACATGCTTTCATAGTTTCCTTTCTTGCATTGTCATAGCATTCATACCTTCATTCTTAGTATAGAGGATTTTTATCCTATGGGCTAACCATTTTATCCTAAGTTTTTATTTATTTAAAAGGAATATTTCCTCTCTTTTTATTAAATAAAAAGCCCCACCTTTTCTCTCTTATCCTAAGTTGCACAAATAAAGCACTATTCTTATTTTATAAAAAGGGAAAAAACACTTTTTGTCTCATATGGACACAAAAGTCAACTCTTATTTTTTCATTGGAGGATATTTGTGCACAAGGATCAAGCTTCCATTTTTCTCCACTATTGATTAAGTCTTTTGCCTCTTAATCTCAATGGTCCATTCATTTTCATTTCTTATAAAAGGAGAGCTCTCTTCTTCATTTGGCATCCATCTTTTTCATGCTAATGTTATGCTGCAGGTTTTCTAGGTGTATTTGGAGCTTTTAAAAGTTTGGAGCTTTCTTGTTGCATTACATCTACATGCTTTCATAGTTTCCTTTCTTGCATTTTCATAGCATTCATAGCTTCATTCTTAGTATAGATTTTCCTTTTATGCAATAGATTAGCTCACATAGCTTAATTAGGAGAATTGTAATCCATTGCTATTTCCTTTCATAGTTGCATTGTACTTTCATTTTGATAGATTAATCTTGCATATTCATATTAGTTTGCATTGCATTTTCATACTTTGATTCAACTTGGGGATATTGGCATTATTGCCCTTGTCTTTAGATTTGAATCTCTCATTGTGTGGTTGACTAGCAAGGTCACTAGTTTGTAGCTCTAGCTGAGAGCAAATTCTATCATAATCCCTTGCAACTCCATGCATAGAGAGCTATGAGCTGCTTTTTGAGGCCTCATTTTTGAGAAACCTTGCATGTAATGGTTCATAGAAGTGTGGTCACTTTTACACCATACATTTCTGGTGCCCACCGTAGGTTCGAGCCCCATGGTGGGCGCCAAAAATGTATGATGTAAAAGTGACCACACTTCTATGAATCATTACATGCAAGGTTGCTCAACAATGAGGCCTCACAAAGTGGCTCATAGCTCTTTATGCATGGAGTTGCAAGGGACTATGATAGAATTTGCTCTCAGCTAGAGCTACAAACTAGTGACCTTGCTAGTCAACCACACAATGAGAGATTCAAATCTAAAGACAAGAGCAATAATGCCAATATCCCCAAGTTGAATCAAAGTATGCAAATGCAATGAAAACTAATATGAATATGCAAGATTAATCTATCAAAATGAAAGTACAATGCAACTATGAAAGGAAATAGCAATGGATTATAATTCTCCTAATTAAGCTATGTGAGCTAATCTATTGCATAAAAGGAAAATCTATACTAAGAATGAAGCTATGAATGCTATGAAAATGCAAGAAAGGAAACTATGAAAGCATGTAGATGTAATGCAACAAGAAAGCTCCAAATCTTCAAAAGCTCCAAATACACCTAGAAAACCTACAGCATAACATTAGCATAAAAAAGATGGATGCCAAATGAAGAAGAGAGCTCTCCTTTTATAAGAAATGAAAAGGAATGGACCATTGAGATTAAGAGGCAAAAGACTTAATCAACGGTGGAGAAAAATGGAAGCTTGATCCTTGTGCACAAATATCCTCCAATGAGAAAATAAGAGTTGACTTTTGTGTCCATATGAGACAAAAAGTGTTTTTTCCCTTTTTATAAAATAAGAATAGTGCTTTATTTGTGCAACTTAGGATAAGAGGGAAAAGGTGGGGCTTTTTATTTAATAAAAGGAGAGGAAATATTCCTTTTAAATAAATAAAAACTTAGGATAAAATGGTTAGCCCATAGGATAAAAATCCAATATATGATCGAAATTAAGATTTGATTAAGAAATTGATAATGTTGAAAATATTGATTATTGATAAAACTGATTCATGGTTGATAAATCAAATAAATGGGGCCCAAAGTCTAGGCGACCATTTTTGGGTGCATACACCCTTGACCTAGGATCGGGGTAAGATCTTACCCTTGGGTACAATCTTACCCCAAAAAGTCATTCTTGACCTGCACAACTCCGATGAAAATTCTGTTTGCGGATCCTGAAAGTTCGTCGAAAAGGGTACCCAGATTTGAATTGCAATTCATTGTCCCGCACCTATACCAGCAAGAAAAAGAGGGTTTTTGTTATTTGGATGAGGGGTTTGCCTTAGTCAAACCCTAGTTTGGAATCAACCTTTAAAATAGAATTGAAATAGAGAATGATAGCAAGTAGTAGAAGTAGATCTAACAATGAAGCTATGATACTCAATAGATATGCAATTGTATTTGAAATGTAAATAAGTATGTTAATATGAAAGCTTGGACTCAAATGTAAATCAAAACCTCCATGATTTAATTCTTGGAATCCACCTTGAAGAATGAAGAATGGATGGATCTTGAAGATGAACAATGGATCTTGAAGGAAGATCACACCACCATGATGGCTAGATCTAGGATTTTGAATGATGAATCTTGAATGCTTGAACCAAATCCCTTCAAAGGCTTGAATGCTTGAATCCTTAATCTTCAATGGAGAGCTTGGATTCTTGCTCAAAGATTTCTTGATCACTTGAGAGATGATGAATAATGGATATCTTCTTGAGAGCTCTTGAGCATGAAAGTGGATGGATCCAAAATGAGAGAGGGAGGGCTTCTTTTTATACTAGTCTAGGGCACAAACTTCTAGAGAGGCTGACATAGGAGAGTTAAATTTCAATTAAGCCTTAACCCCTAGAAATGGACCTAGATTAAATACAATTTAAGAGTTTACTATTTTGAAACCCGAAAGAACTGACCTGGAAGCGGGAAAATAAACCTTTGAATTTCCCCCTGCATCCGGCAAACTTTCTGATGAAAAGGGGACTTGGGTCAAGGACGAGGTCAAATTTGACCTAGGTCAAAGTCAAGGTCAACTTTGACCTAGGTCAAGGTCAAGGTTGACTTTGACCTAGGTCAAGGTTGAGGATGACCTTGACCCAGGGTTTTAGGACCCCTGGAAAATGAGCCAGAAGAGGAAAATAGTGCCCAGGGAGGCCCAAATAGAGCCCTAAACAGGCACATAAGATAGGAAGGGAGCATAAAATAGAGGACAACATGATGATGGATCCAAAACACCCCCTAAGGAGGGCTAAACATTATTAACATGGAAGTGCTTCCATTTTAAGATGATACATGATCAAAAGAAGGACAACTAGAGGGAGTTAAGGAATTACTGATAGAGTATGAAGACATAATCTCAGATAATGTACCTGGTGGATTTCCACCTATAAGGAGCATCATTCATTGCATGTATTTGATTCCTAGAGCTAGTTTTCCAAACAAAACAACACATTGGATGACACCTGCAAAGAATATGAAGTTGAATAGACAAGTGTAAGATTTGTTGAAGGGGGGTTTGATCAAAGAAATTTTGAGTCCTTGTGTAGTACCTACAATATTAGCACTTAAGAAGAATGGAGGGTGGAGAATGTGTACTAATTCTAGAGAAATTAACTTAATCAAAGTGAAGTATTGGTTTCCTTTACCTAGGATAGATGACATAATGGATTTTTTGAGTGGAGCTAGATATTTCACAAAGATAGAATTGAAGGGTGGACATAATCATATCAAAATTAGAGAAGGTGACGAGTGGAAGACTACATTCAAGACAAATAAAGGATTGTGTGAATGGTTAGTGATGCCTTTTGGACTGACCAATGCATCGAGTTCTTTCATGAGATTGATAAATGAGGTATTGAAGAAGTTATTGGGTAAGTTTTTGATTGTATACTTGGATGACATTTTGATTTTCAGTAAGTCAAAAGAAGATCATTTGTTGCATTTGAGACAAGTATTAAAGAGTTTGAGAGAAGAGAAGTTGCTGATAAACATTAAGAAGTGTACTTTTATGAAGGAATAGATGGTATATTTGGGATTTGTGATATCTATAGATGGATTGAAGATGGACCCTAAGAAAGTAAAAGAAATTATTGTATGGCCTGCACCTGAAAGTGTTGGAGAAGTAAGATCATTTCATGGATTGGGTAGTTTCTACCAAAAGTTCAGTAGGAATTTCAATTCAATTTGTGGTCCTATGACTGAGGCAATGAGAGGTGATAGAAAGGATTACAAGTGGACAAATAGAGCACATAGGAGCTTTGAGTTTTTGAAACAAAAGGTGATTGAACAACCTGTGTTAGCACTACCTAATTTTGGTAAAGTATTTCAAGTTGACTATGATGCAAGTGGGAATGCAATAGAGTAGTTTTGAGTCAAGAAGCAAGACTTGTTGACTATTGTAGTGAGAAGTTGAATGATGCAAAGAAAATACATTCAATGTATGATTAGGAGTTCTATGCCATAGTTCAAGCCTTAAAGAACTGAAGACATTATCTGTTGCATAAGAAGTTTGTGTTGTATACAGATAATCAAGCATTGCAATATTTGAACAATCAAGGTAAATTAAATTAGAGACACATGAGATGGGTAGAATTCTTGAAAAGATATACTTTTATTCTAAAACATAGGAGTGGTAAGTCAAATAGAGTTGTTGATGCTTTGAGTAGAAAAAGAATTTTTTTGACTAAGATTAGAGTTGAGGTATTAGGATTTGATGAATTAAAGACCTTGTATGAGGATGACCCTGATTTTTCTAAACCTTGGAAAGCTTGTAAAGAGCCTGTTGCAGTGGACCAAACCAAGTGGTTGGATTATTTCATTTAGGAGGATATGTTATTCAGAGGAAATAAGTTGTGTGTGCCTGGAAGCTCAATGAGATACAATTTGATCAGATAGAAACATTGTGGAGGATTAGCAGAAAATTTTGGTATTGACAAGACAATGACATTGGTGAGTGAGAACTACTTTTGGCCTCTGATTCATAAGGATATATATTGTAACGCCCCACCGGGGAACCCAAGAGATTAACACTAAAAGTTATGCTAAGTTATGCAACCAAATTTTTTTTTTTGTTTACTAATGTTAACAGGCACATTGAATAAAGCATCACATTGCTCTACATACATCAGTTTGAACAATCACATCATTCCTTTTTCATTCTCAAGGGTCCCTGACGTAGTATTATGTCATCTAACTAACACTACGCTAACAAGATCAAATGCTAAAGAACTTATAAGTACATAATAAAATTAAATACATCTCTTGAACCAATATAACATTACATCACATGATCACCTACATCCACTACACATATCGTAGGGTATGCGGTGATATTTAATACAATTTACAAATATCAAAATACATCATGGATCCACATAGGGATCATTGCTAATCAAATGAAATCTCCTACAAGTACAAGATAATATCTTCTAATAACTGGGTACATAAATCTGCAACAAATGTGATAGACTGATCCAAGTGTACAATCAGATGAAGAAGGGTAACCGCAACAGTCTCAATGGAGAAGTACACTACCTCCCGACCATGTGGAACCCAGAGGTCCACCCCACCATGCTAGGGAGATAACACCAGGCCCACACACACACTAAGGACCAATCCACAATCATCACCTAGGAAGACATATCTAGAACAAGAGGGTATACAAGTTACCAGAGGCACTAACCTACGTAGGATATCTACAGTGTGAGTAGGAGGGTGTCATCACGCAGATCCACCCTTGAGTTTAGTCCTGAAGGTTCCTCACTGAACCAACGACACTCAAGTGATCATACGTGGCATCGATATCTCTCATGAAGACAAGTATATCGATGATCCACCCTTGAGTTTAGTCCTGAAGGTTCCTTACTGAACCGATGACACTCAAGGTATGGGCAAAGTATCACAATTTATCTTTTTAATGTTTTCCTAACTAGATCAATTTTTATAATGTTATCACTGGAATTAAGAAACTTGTCAATGGATGATCCGTCAACCACTTGTGGGCCTCGGTGATCCATTGCAAGCCACCCCCTACATCACATCTAGATAACCTACCCTAGTTTCACAACAATACCCATCCTGGTTTGTGGCCACTTATAACATATTAAGTTCCAATAACCAAATAAACAAATAAATCATATTCCCATTTCAAAACATAAATCCACTTGGCCACTAATTCAAATTTTAATCCACCAAGAGGAAAATAATAACAGGGATCGGTTTGACCTCCCCATCAAGGTCTCACATTGACCCTAATCCGAAACAAGCAAAAGAAGATAGAATCCACATTGCACCATAAAAATAATCACCAAACAGTAGGATAATTTATATCAACCACATTCCCGACCTCTGGATTTTGCCCCCTATTAGGACTTCTAATCCCGAATGCAAATCAACTACATCAACATAATATTTTACATGCACATATGATATACGCAGTAAGAGAACATCGTAAACAAGAAATTGACATTTCGTAAGGAAATCAAATTCACAAGAATCATTTTAACAAGTAATTATTTGCTCACACTAGTTAATTACACTAATCAGAATAACCATGTCTACAATAAAATGACCACATTGTGAACGCTAACATTGCCTACTATAACTTGATTAATGTGAATGTTTAATTATCAAATGAAAAGATTAAATAATACTAATCTTCAAATACGCACTCGAAAAATACAATTAAAGGATAAATCAATAAGTTTACTAGTAATAATGCTATAACACCTATTGATAACTTTCAATTACCAAGGCTAAATTAAATATCAAAACAATAATGAATTAATAATAACTAGTAGATTAAAAATAATGGTTAATAAAACATTCATATTATAAAACTGTTATCCCAAGTTAAACTTAATTAACAATCAAAATTGTATTGCACTATTTAAAACAATCAAAATCCATGATTAGTTTTAATTAAAACCCATCTTATTTTAATTCTAAACCAAAACTCTATTAACCAATCCCTAATCACCTAGCATCATAAATCAACAAGTGGGCTACCAAAATATACTAATGTTAAGTTAATTAAACCCAAAACCCACGCCACTATATTCATTCAAACAAAAGATTTGTTTGGGGAAAAAGAAAAACAAGTCATAGGTGAGGAAACATAGGGGCCCACCAAATCCTAAGTAGAGGCTCAAAGATGGCGCCCCAAAGTCCCACATGGCTTTGAAAAGAAATTTTAACATTAAAACCAAACACATATCACCTGTCTTATCTCTTGGGAGGTGCTCAAATGGCCTGACACATGTTATTCAATGAAGATAGGTGGGTGAGTTTCCTTGTTTTAAGAGCCCCATCCCAAGGGCGGCCAAAGCAAGGTCAAGAGGTTTGAACAAGGTAAAATTAATCAATGAAAAACTTTAAGTCAGAAACTCATGCCACTTACTAGCCATTAAGGCCTACTCCCAAGTACTTGTCCATGACATGGAGTAAAGGACAAGACAAGAGGTGGTGAAAAGAAAGCTTTGGGGAAAAGGGTACCAAAGTTAATGCATTTTTTTAAAAACTTATCCAAGCCCATACTAAGCCCTACGAAACATCCAAATTGCAGGTGATGACATAACTCAAACAAAT
Organism: Chamaecyparis obtusa; assembly: GCA_027943335.1. Taxonomy (NCBI): domain Eukaryota; kingdom Viridiplantae; phylum Streptophyta; class Pinopsida; order Cupressales; family Cupressaceae; genus Chamaecyparis; species Chamaecyparis obtusa. The sequence goes on from BSBK01006548.1 coordinate 99,830, forward strand.
AAAAGAAATCATTCTTACTTTTCATGCTATTAATATTGTGCATGGAGTGGTGCGAGCTCCAAGGTGAAGAAGTGATGGGTTGTGTAAGGTAAGTGTTGACTAGGTATTAATTGTTTTTTGTTTATAGTCCAAGGTGGCAGGAAATATAATTAAATAATGACTGTGTAAGAAATTGTATGGGAATTCTTTTCCCATACAATTTCCAGAGAGCTGAAAGCTCATATTTCTTTGTAATTGAACTTTCTTTTGAAAGTTAATTTTGTTTTATTTCCTCCACTACTATGAGTATTCATTCATCAAATTTCATTTGTTTTCTTAAAATATTATGAAGTCTATGGACATTAAGTTAATGGTATATCAACAAGGTTTAGATATGGTTTGATTTCAAAACAATAGAGATATCAACATAACCAATTTGTTCATTCAATGAATAATATGACAACATTGGATGAAAATATCACTAAGTCCCATTGAGTTATGGAGTAACAAGTTCATTTCCATTCCAAAATTGGATTCACTAAAGACTGAGTTTGAGAAGGATTGTATGTTTATGATGTTAAAATTTCACATTGCAAACTAAATTCTCACTGAACTATTGCTTCACTCTTCAATTTGAGGAGATAAATCTTTTCTCTCATTTGATGGAAAGATTAGAATCTAATTTAAAACATATTAAGGAACTCAAATCCTACCTGGTTCAACAAGCAGGCTGATGAAGTCCAGCCGAGAATACCTCTCCAATCCACAAGCTTGAACTCTTAGCTGCTTCCAAATCAGCTCCCAAATTGCCTTCTATTCTTCCTCTCTTCTCTTCCTCAACCCTTCATCTCTCTCTCCATTCTCTCCTCTAAATTTTTTTTGCATATCAAAAGTAGTGACAAGTCTCTCCCTCTTACCTCTAAATTGGCTTGAAAAGTAGGGGAGAAATATTTTATTATTTCTCCCTACTATTCAAGTCAACTACCTAAAATGAAACAATTAAAAATTGTAAATTTCTTTTCTTTTTATTTCTTCTTCTTAAATTTCATTTCTTTTATTTTTAATTTATCATTTGCATTAAGTTATAACACTCAATATTCAAGATTATATAATAAGCTCTATCTATATAAACATATAGTCATACATATAAAATTAATATATATACCATTTATAATATTATTATTATAAGAGACTTAGTGAAAGCATATATAACTAATTATGTTATATCATACTAATAACATTATATTTACCAATATGTCAACGTAATTTAAATAACTATCAGAAATCAGACATGAGATCCACAAGGTCAAAATATGACACCAACATGGAACAACACCTAAGACAATATCATGCTCAACCGGGAAAACATATATCGGATTCGTTCTACCAGAACGAATTCGATTCAGGTAAGTCAAGTAAGATTCCGTCCGTGGTTTTAGGACGATTAGGTTAGGTTAGGGAATTGGCCTAAGTGCTAACTCCCCTTCTCCGCCATTGAGACATCATAAGGCACGCTCATCCTGTCAAACCAGGGAAGTCGATGCCCGGTACCTGCAACCTGCATAAAAACCACTGCATGTACATGTGCATATATAAATATAATAACAGAAAATGGTAGGGATGGCTGGGACGTGTGGACCCGACTCAATGGGGTAACTACGCCTCCTCCTCTACCATACATGCATGTCAACAGAAAAGAAAACATATATGATAACAAACACGATACCATACACATGCGGGTATGGGGTAAGTACCAAATATTATCATCATCTAAATTACATCAATTAATTCATGCATTTGAAACATCATATAAAATCCATCATTACTAAATTTAACCATCACATAATGTTTTGTTCCAGGTTCAAACATGACAGTTAACATCCAAAATATAATTGTTTAATCACACACCACAATATAAATATAACATATGATATATGTCTGATCTAATCAACTAAGATAAAACAGTATCAAACTAAACATAGTCTCAACAATAATAAGATGCGAGGGGTAATACATATATGGTAATTTGTTCTGAATTGTAGAGTTTTTCAAGTTGCAAAAGGGAGTAGTCAGAATGTGGGATTGTATAAACCTTGGATAGTACCAAATATACCTTGGTAAGACCTTAGCATGGACTTTATACTTGGATTGTCTAAGACACATAGAGGTAATGATTCTATATTTGTGGCTGTGGATCAATTTTTAAAAATGGCTCATTTCATACCTTGTAAGAAGACACCAAATGCATTACATGTAGAAAGGAAGTCGTGAGATTGCATAGATTACCTAAGAGCATTGTTTTAGATAGAGATACTAAGTTTGTTGGTTACTTTTGGAGTACACTTTGGAAGAAGATGAATACTAAATTGAAGTATAGTTCTACATTTCACCCACAAATTGATGGACAAATAGAGGTAGTAAACATAAGTTTGGGTAATTTACTAAATGTTTGGTTGGAGAGAAGATTGGGAATTTGGATTTAGTCATTGCTCAAGAAAAGTTTGCATATAACAATTCAGTGAATAAGAGTACAAGGAAAACACCATTTGAGATTGTGACGGGAATGAATCCTAAATGACTATTAGAATTGAGGGACATCAGTCATGGAGATAAAAGGAGTGTTGAGGCATGCCACATAAGAGTTTATAGATCACATGAAGTCATTACATGATCAGGTTAGATAACATTTGGAAGGCATGAACCAGAAGTATAAGGAGAAGGCATATGAGAAGAGGAGACATAAGGACTTTCAAGTGGGAAATGAAGTGATGGTATATTTTAGGAAGGGAATATTTGCAATGGGAACATTCAATAAGTTGAAGATGAGAAATTTTGGATCTTGTAAGATCTTGAGGAAATTTGATTCAGGGAATGCATATGAAGTTGAGTTGTCAAATACTATGGATATATCACTTATATCCAATATTACAGATCTCTATGAGTATCATGAGAGAGAATTCGGTGGTAACAGTGGATCAAAGTTGGAGAAATAGTTTTATAAGAAGAAATTGGATGAGATTGAAGAGATTTTGGATAACAGAGTTGGTAGAGGCACTAGAGGCAAACACTACTTTGAGTATCTTGTGAAGTGGAAGAAAAGACTAATTGAGAATTCTTCATGGATTTCTTAGACTAATGTAGATCATCTTGGTTTTCCTTTAACATAAAAGTGAGAGACTCACTTTTCAAATAACCCTAGGTGTCTGATGTAGGAGCATCCTTAGTTCATGGCAGTCTTGCATCAACCAAAGAAATATTTCTTTTTGGACTTTGTTCTTGTTTTGTCAGTTTTTGTGTTTTCTGTAGCATTTGTTTCAGTTGTCTTGTTTGTTGTTGCAAACTTCATGGCATGTTCCAAACATCACACTCTACCTTTATCTAGGTTCACACCTTGATTTGTTAATTCGTAATAAAGATATCTTGGATTCTTGTTCATACATGTGTGCTCTTTATGTTTAATGACTAAGTTGGAGGTTTCTGATCATGCGAGGTGAATTTGTGATTTGTGAAGCTTTTTGGCACATCATTTTATGTTCTTGAGCTTGTGGCTAACCTACCTATGGGTGCATGATAGATTCGTTAGTGTGTTGGTTAAGTTCCTTATGATTTAGTTCCTGACCTCTATTTGGTATTATGTTTTTCTTACTTGGGAAAATGTGATCTTTCTTGGCTGATATGTTTCTTGTGAAGGCTCTATATATTGATGTAATTGATCATTGTTGAGGGGGGAGTGGGGGCAGTTAGGAGAATAACTCTTGAAGGATTGAAAGGTGAATAAGTCTGGATTTTTATTGTGCAATTAGGCCTATATGCCTAGATTGTAAGCATGCATGTTGTTGGCCAATTATATGCAATTTCATGAATTTGTGTTAAAGAGAACATCTGATGTTGCATTCTCTCTATCTCTTGTTATTATTTTGGTTGTTGTTTCTATTGTGTGACTCTTGCTAGATGGTTAAGATTGTCCTCATTGAGGATCCTCTTACTGTGACTACATCATGTAAAAATGTCATCTACCACCACAAACCATGATGAGCTATTTGTGAATCTCATTTGAAATTATTTGTGCCCAATTGAAGCACATAGTCATACTGCATATGCCAAATATGAAAAAGAGCATCCAGGGATGATAATATCTCACATCTGATTTCTCAAAGATCTGGACAAGTATTTTGGTTTCCTCCTTTCACAGATGAATGAGCCACATCTTGTTAAGAAACCTTTTGTGCACTGCTTCCTTTGTTGAGTACTTTGGATAGTGCTCCCACTTTGTTTGGGTGGAACAAAATTCTCTAGATGTTCTATTCTAGGGAACAAGAAGCCTGGAGCATTTTGTTCCCTAGAAATCTACTTAGAATTTTGATTGACAATTCTATAGGTTGTGATCTTTCTGGGTCTGTCCCGATAGTTGCACCAATTGTACCCGCACACAAAAAAGTGGGAAAAAGGTTGTGGAAAGGGGTTTGCCTTGGTCAAACCCTTGTTTAGGAATCAACTTTGAAAATGAAATAAGATTGCTTAAAATAAAGTAAATCTAAAGGTAAATATTAGATTTACCTTGCCAATTCCTTCATGAACAAAAAATGAGATTACACATATTCATGAAGAAGTTTGAATGTCACTTGAATTGAAGTTTTTGATTTTGAAATGTAGAATGGAATCAAGGATGCCTTCATAAATGCACAGAGTTATGAATGACAGTCTTAGATCTTCAATATTGTTATGCTTGATTGAACACTTGCTATAGAGGAAGAATGCACAAGGTTGGACAAATGATCTTCTTACTTGCTTGAGAACTCCTCTACTTGGCCATCATGGGAGAGAAGATTGCTTGAATATAGAAGATTATCTTCAAATTTCCTTTGATGATTGGAGAGAGACTAGATCTTGGATGCTTGCCTTCAAATCTTAAATTCACTTGATTACTTGAATGCAAAATCTTGATTATGATTGCTAATAATGGATAATGGATCTTCATTGTGATTGATAATAGATACCAAAATGAAGAGAGAAATGGTGTTTATATACCTCATCACACATATCAGAATTCAAAATTAAGCCAAGTTGACCACGGGATCTAATTTCTCACCAAAACACTACAATGAGGCTTTGGTTCAAATTTGGGCCCATTCCTCGTGGATCAAAAAGGCCTAGGCATTTTGTTTTTGGGAACTAAAAGCCCTAGGCATTTTGTTCCTAGGAAAAAGCACCAAAACTTGAATGGGAAGTTGAACGGGAAGCTGAGAAGATAGGGTAGATGCTAGATTGGGAGGAAATAGGTAGTTGGATCAAACATAACAGACATGGAATCTCAAAATTGTTGAAATGGGGCCTAATTGAGCATCCAACTACATGTGCTAACTTTTTAGGATGATACAATAAGATACCCTCGAAGTGAAGTATGAGACTTTGACCATATGGATATCATAACACTAAATTAGATGAAACCACAAATAGTGGTGTCTTAAAGATAAAGACTCAAAATAAAGAATAGAAGACTCTAATGTAGCTTCTAAAGTCTTCCTCCTAATTCAAAATACTCCATAAGAGAAAAGTAAAAGCTCTTTAATTGTTAGAATGACTAAACTCTTCTTGTTTCCATTTCTATGAGTAACATTATCTAAGTTGTTTATTTGAAAACTTGAAACATGCTTTATCATTTTATTATGTTTTAACTTACATTATGAGATCATGGTCCCATAGATAGTTGAGTGCATCACCTTTGGTTTATAACACCTACATAATCAATCAATCGATAAATACTAGCCTTCCATCTAAATTGGCTCATTGGGGTAGGCCCATCAAGCATATCAATATTCTTTAGTGGTTTCCTAAAAATGACTTTAGCCAAGCCAACAATTAGAATAATAAGAATACTTAAAAATTTCAATATATGTTATTGATAAAATTTATAATTTAATTTTTTTTTACAATTAATTTATCTTATAGATACCTTTATAACAACTTGTGTGGTAGCAGCTATGCAATTATTAAGTGTACTAAGTGCCTCATTAGTATGATGTCTATTTCTGTGGCTGCATAGCCGCTACCAGCCTGCGCTGCCCGTCTTGTACTATTCATGTGTATTAAAAAAATTATAGACGCCTTCATAAGCTTGATCCTTGACATCTCTAGCTGCTTAGATTTGAAACATAGCTCCCTCCCATGAAGGGTATCAATTAACAAAATCAGATTTCCACAATCCATTACGATGCACAATAAGTTTCTGGATTCGATTGTGTGAGTTTTTTTAGCATTGACATTTCCCATCACACTCCGCGATCCATCATCAGAAATAGAGAGAGTGCAGGAATGAAAAGTAAAATATAAAAAAATTGGTTGATTAGTAAAATTTCCCACCACTCCCCCAAAATCAACAACTCAATATCTAATAACTCGAAAATATAAAATCCTTGATGAGAATTCTGTTTACGATAGATGTTTTCCCGTGGCTCACATCCCTCCTTGATTGTGGATCGTGAAGGGACGAATTGGATCGCGTCTAAGTTCATATAAAACCTAGGCTACCAATCTCCAGTTTATCTTATCTCCGTTCCGACCTCCATTGAATAATGAATCGAACTATTCATCAAGCAGGTAAAGATGTTAAAGCAAGCAGCCTTAGCCTGCTGCAAGCTCTATATATCGGAGAGCAGAAATGGCAAGGCATTGGAAGCCATAGGGAAGGCAGCCAAAGCTCATCCTCAGTCTTGCCTACTCAATGTATTTGAAGACAGGGACTACAATCGTGTTGGGTACACACTTGTATCACATTTGGAACAAGGAACCTCTTTTTCTTCTCCTCTGCAAGAAACAGTATTGGGTATGGCTAAAACTGCATTACAGTACATTAATCTAGAAGAGCACAGTGGAACTCATCCTCGGCTTGGAGTTGTTGATCACATATGTTTCCACCCACTCGGAGAAGCTTCTCTCAGTCAAGTGGCCTCTCTAGCGTGCTCTGTGGCTTCTCAGATTGGTACCACTCTCAACGGTCTGTCTATTTTTCCCTTTCGTTTTGCAACCAATTTGAGTAATCTTGATAAAATACAGTAATTTTTATATGTGTTTCGCCACAAGTTCCAGAAAACTCTATCGAATGCAAATCAGATCGATATAACCCAGGAGTTCAATGCATTTAATATCTTTCTACCTTAATGCCCTGCTTTATTCATCTGGGCACAAAAGGTAAGCTTTCACTAAATTTGCTTTTATGGGGGTATAAATACACAAAGAAAGTGTTTTTGTAGTTGAAGCCTATTCCATGAAAATATGCTTGCAGTCGCAACCCATTACATGGAATTTTAAGTCATGAGAATCAAACTAAGGTGGGAATTTTATTTTAAAATCTCGTTACACATAGCAACAATCATTTAAGTCAACAGGGACATCCCTACAGTGACCTAAATGTTACTCTGATAACTTTCTCGACATTTAGTTACAGCTTTTGATTGCTACTTTGAGCACCAACCTTTAGGCTGATATGATGCATTCATACGGTGCAGTACCCACATTTCTATATGGAGCAGCACACCATGAAAACAGAGCCCTGGATTCAATCCGGAGAGAATTAGGCTATTTCAAGCCTAATCATGAGGGGCAGTGGAAGGGGTTAGCTTCTATTCCTTTAAGCCTGTCACCAGAGTATGGACCATGTCAAGTTTTATCAAAGACTGGGGTTGTGGTTGTGGGCGCATGCCCTTGGGTCGTCAATTACAATGTGCCAATTGTTTCCAGTGATCTTGTCATTTGCCGCAAAATTGCAAGAAAAGTAAGTGCCAGAGGTGGAGGTTTGCCAGGTGTTCAGGCCATGGCCTTGTTACATGGTGATAAGGACATGGAGATTGCTTGTAACTTGCTGGATGCCAAAAATGTTGGGCCAGATAAAGTTCAAGCTGCAGTGTCTTTACTAGCTGAAAAAGAAGGTTTGACATCAAAACAGGGCTATCTTACTGATTATTCAGAGGGTCAGATTTTAGAGGCTGCCTGCAAGAGATTGAAGTTATTTTAAGGGAAATAATCCAGCCAACAGAGCTGATGACTACTTTTTATAAGATCATTGTAAGTACATAATAAAATAGAAATCTTATGCTTGAAGCATTAATTATACCAAATTCAATTTTCAGAGGTCTAAAGCCCACATTTTGTGACCGACATTGATTCGTAAATTGGAAATCATTTCTAAATAGGTAGTAACTGCAACTATTGCAATATATGCGAGATGAATCCCCCATTATTTAAGCCATTGTAAGGCATGGCTTACAGCTTCAGTTGTTCCTGGATTTTGAGAAGAACTGAGGCTTCTTCCCATTTTTTAATCATAGGGGATTCAAATCTTTCTCAGTTGATAAGGAGATACAAGTAAGGAACTTCAGCTTCCACTGGCTTGGTTGCTTGGCGCAATTCTCCATGGATGGAATGTAATTGCTGATTTTTTTTTTTGCCACTTAAATAGCAATGGTTTTGCAGGTTGTATAGCAATGTTGCTTTCTTATCTGTTACCTACTCAAATTTAGATTTTTGATGCAATCAATGGATGTGATTTGTACATATGGATGCCATCCATCTGTTTAAACCATACATATGGTCTATTAATTTAAGCCAGTGTAAAGTCTGATCGTCAAGATCTTATTTCTTTAGATTCACTTATGGTACTACTTTCTTCATAATTAGCCATGATCAGAAGATGAGATTTCTATAGTGATTTTGTATGACAAGTTTTTGGGATCTTTTAGGGTCTTTACACTCAGGTTCGGTCCTTTGGATTACTTAATTGGAATTTAGTTAGAAACAATTGCTGAGATCAATCTTTGCATTGCCTAAATAGTTCCATAAGCGGGGCATTGTAGGACCACTATTTTTTTGTGTTGAAGGTTGCATTTTAAATTTTCTCTCCTTGGGATTATTAATAAGTATAGGTCCATCTAGGGATCATTTTGGTCATTCCCACAACATGGTATTTTTGAGAACCATATCCATTTTATCCCCCAGCATAATTGATGTCCTGTGTGATTATATACTTGTAGGGGTTTCTCTTGGTCATTTTGCCCTTCCCATCATGTTGGAATGAAGTGGCGGAGCAAAGGAAAAACAAGCAGAGACAAACAAACAGAAATTTTATGTATTAAACATAATAAAACATTACAATATTGTCTGACTGAGCTGTGGCTCATACAATACAGACCATTAGATTCAGACTTAGCTTCTTCCAACTTATAACATCTTCCTCATACAGTCTTTCCAGCTTCATGCGCTCAGATCATTACAGACTGCTACTTACAGCACTACGGAGCTGGACTCCCAAGAGAGTGAATAACAAAATACAGAACCATACAATATATATGCACCTACAATTGAGAGACTAAAAACATAAATATTACCATTTCAAATCACCCACAAAGTGTGTGAACCCTGCTGATGTGACAGAGTACAGGTTGATCAATTAAAATGGAATCCATCCAAATCTTTAGCAAGATCTGTTTCAGTGTTTTCCTTAAATGCTGCAGAAATGGAGGATAAGGATACGATAGGAATAGCTCGCAATAGTAGACTGAATAGTTGGGATTACAATCTCCAACACTCTCCCTTAATCTCAGCTACTAATTCCAATTGCATTCTTAGCCTCATTCACTGATGCTTCGGCATCTAAAAATCTTCAAATTCGAGAGATTGAACCTAGGAAATCCCATGATGTTATTGGGATGCTCTAACCATGAGCTCTGGCCTATTTGGTTACCAATTCATTGTAGGTTCAGGTGCGAAACACTTGTATTTTCCAACACCTCCTATTAAGTTACACTGCGAGTGCTCAGGGATTCTAATGGGGTCTGCTGGCCTCAAACTTGCTCCTACAAATTTAGAATGCTGCGGCATTCAACCATATTACTTCCTTACTAATTGATGTTCCACTTATATTTTCACAACTTCAGGCAACTTCTATCCTCCTATCTTCTGATATACAAACTTTAAATATACTCTTCTACACAAGCTTTCCATCTCCCTCAACCTAGACACTTAGCCATGCAATCTTCTCAAACTTTCTATAACCTTTAAAGTGCTAAGAACTTTCCTAATGAAAACTGGGCTTTTCTAAGACTACCAGTATACAGCTTCATTATCCTTGAAAGCATCTTGAGAGCGGACTATTTTAATAGACAACTATTCTTCTAAAATTGTGATTTATCTTTACACACTTGCAGATGTTTAAAAGAGAAAAACCTATGATCTCTCCTTGAATGGCAGCCTGAAGAAACTCCTTTGATTGGCAAAGTTTTTGATCAAGGAACAAGCAGGTTTTGAAGGGACCTGAACCCTTTTTACAAAACGCTGCGTACAAAGATAGGAAAATTAAAGCCAGCAGCCAAAAGACACCAAAAAGTCAGCCAAAAACCAGTAAGAAGACAGAAGACCAAAGAAAACCTAGTTCAAATTCTTGAGTGCCGCTGCTGCCTCTGCATCCAACTGAGTCATATTGAGAGCTATCTTTTTCAGATCCTGAATGTCTTGGTTGGTGGCTTTCTTCTTCAAGTTGGCTCTAGTCCTTTTGGAGGAACCTGTATTACTAATCTCCTCTTGCACCTTCTCAATCGAATCCACATCAACCACCACCCCCTCACGCTGGAGGCCTTCAAGTTTTCCAACCATTGTATTGATACTTTCAGCAGAACTCTTAGCCACTTTGTGGCTGAATAACAAGGGATATGAGATCATCATTTATTTTTTGAAACTTGTTTTTCAAATGTTTCAGTCTTCCATCATAATCCTTCTTGAATTTCTCTTCCAGCTTCATAAGCCTGTTGTCAAAATCCTTCTTGAGGTCATTAACAGTGTTAGCAGTTTTTTGCATGGATTCAACAATAGATTTCCTTTCTTCTACCCTCCACTGTTCAGCATTGTAGTTATCCTGTTTAGTTAACTCTAGGGATCTTTATATTGATCTCTTTGATTTCATTGAAATTCCATTTCAGCATTCTAAAATAGTTGACTGCTGAGTCATGGGCTATGACAAGAACATCATCGGGAATTTCTCTATCCAAATTGAGATAAGGGGAATCCACATTGAGATCCCTAGGAAAAGGGGTTCTCTCATTCCTATTAGTGATAGACACAGATTTATCAGGCATGGCAGAGTGGGACGACCCCAAATCAGAATTAGTCACAGAAACGGGATTTTTCAGCCTTCTTAGAATTATGGACTTTCTTCTTTTTCTTCTTTGACTCAGAGTCCGATTCATCCATTTCAGAATCCCAGTCCTCCTCATCAGAGAAGTGACTCTTGGACTCTTCATCCTCAGTACCTGGCTCATAGGAAGATTCAGGAACCACTAAGGAAGGAGAGGGCTGCGACTTCATATGTTCAAAGATGAATAACAGCAAACCCTCACGAAGGATCAGGCTTTTCTTACTTTTTTAATGCTCCTTAATTCTGGCATTAATGGAAGCTTGCAAATAAAAAGGAGATGAAATCTGCACTTTGTGCCTAAAATGGTTCAATGGAACAAAATGATGTCCAAAAGCTCTAGTATACCGACCATCAAGGGTAATGTATTTCATAATAACCATAAGCACAGAGTGCCAAACAGATTTGATCTTATCTATGCCATAACTTCTCTTGGTTGCTTTAGTCAATTTCTTCTTCTATTTGTCATCTTTAGGGAACCTCTTGACCGTTGCATCTGAAAGCCGCCTGTCCCTATAAAACTTGGCCCCTTCCATAGACAAACTAGTAACCTCTGCCACAAGTTTTTCATCAATTTTGAAATCCCTGCCAAACAGAGAAATGTGTCCTTCCTTCAAGCCCTTGGCAAATTTCATGGTTACATTGGGATCAAACCCATGTAGTTTTTCAATAAAAGGGGTAAGGCCACCTTGCTTCAGAACTCTCTTTATTGTGGCATCATTCCTAATTTCCTCACAGTCCAGAGGTTCAATCCTTCACCTATCTCCACCCGTAGTTGCAGAAATGACAGAGATACCAGTGTACAAATTGGAGACACACCAAAATATATTGCATAGCACCCAAAAAGTGTGTGGGAAACTATAGCAAATAAACATTAATAATCTTCACAAGTTAATAATCCTCCTCATAATGATGGAAAGGGCTGCCAACTCAAGATATGTCATCATTATTCAATTGGTGGGATGGTTCTCCGTGCTTGAGATAAATCATATCTCATCAAGGCATTAACATCTGCAGGCACACGATAACCTAGGTGCCACATAATCTCATTATTAGCCCGGACTCAAGCATTTGCAAAATAGTCCGCAACCCTATTTGCTTCACGGTAGGCATGGATTATATGAACTTTTTGGAAGGACCTTAGGATATCCAAAGAAATTCGAATCCATTTTTCAATAGTCCATGAAGGTTTTTGGTTGCCCTTTAAGCATTGGATTATATTATTAGAATCACCTTCTAACCACACCATCTTAGCATTAATGAGTTTACCCAATCTCAAGCCATGGAAGGCAGCAGCTGCTTCAACAAGGTGGTTAGTCTGACATCCCAAGAGGAGTGCCACTGCTGAAATAAACCTTCTATTAGCATCTCTGACCACTCCCCTACACCCAGCTGACCTGGAATTTCCTTGAGCCGCCCTGTCAAAGTTGACTTTCATCCATCCAATGAACATTATCCCTGGGTGTCTTGACTAGTTGAAAGGCAATAGGAATATCCACATTGATTTTCCAAGTGTATGCAACCCATAAATCATACTGAGAGCAGGATTGCTTGGCCTTAACTGTGTATTTAGCTCTGGCAGACTGAAATTTTTCCTTAATAGCTCTAATGATTTTACTGGAAACGACATCCAAAGGCAGAGCAGCATCCCTGAAAACTCTGTTGTTTTGTTTTTTCCATAGTCCCCACACCAAGTGAGGAAAGGTTAGGGACCGAAAAAGATGCAAGGCTTTTGATTGGCAAGGTTATTCTTTCAATATTTGCACTGTTTTGCTTCTGCAGCTTCGAATTCCTCTTTTACGAACACTTCAAATTTGGGCAAGTTTGAATGGCCCAAGAACTCTTCCATGCTTTAACTCTACTTGAGCCTGCTGTGTCTCAGATTTCAGCAACACCTTTAACTACAATCTTCTGCTTCAGCTTTGACAGCTTCAAAAATTGCTTAAGCACCTTGCAATCTTCTTTCAACTCTTTATGGTTATTACAAATTTTCTGCAACTTCTATTTTGACAGGATGATACATCTATCCCTTCTGTTAAAAAACTGCAAACCCTTCCTCGAAATAGAACAGCCTTTTCCTTTTACAAATCTTTCTCTTACTCTCAACTTTCAACTGCTGTGGCAGTTGTCTTTGGTCCTTAGTGATTTCTTTCCACCACTTTTTCTTGGCTTTAAAACTTTACTTTGGTTGCAGACCTCCTATGGAGTAGTGGTGTATTAATAGCTCCTGCTGTAATTTTTCTACACCACTTCCAAATCTACTTGATCTTCTTAATTTTTTTAACGATCTCCTTATTTTGACTGAGACTTACAAACCCACCATCTATCTTCTTTCTGCTGGCAAGTTCCTCTTGGCTACGTTTATCTTCCTTTGATAGCAGTTGCAGGGTAAAACCATCTTCTAACTGTCAGCTTGAAACAGATTTATCTCTGGTATCTTTTGCATCGGGCAGCTACTTTTAGGGCTGCAATCTTCTTCTTTTTTCTCCTTATAATGGCTTGAACCAAGTCTTCAGCTACTGCAAACTCCTTTCCAAATATCTTCCTTTGGAATGCTGTGTGGATTTCTCCAGCTACAGAAGCTGCTATGATGGCCCATAATCTACAGATCCTTACACCATCTTTTCTGCAGATTCAACTCTGCCCTGGTCTCCTGCTCTGATACCATTTGTTGGAATAAAGAGACAGAGCAAAAAAGAAAGAAGCAGAGACAAACAAACATAAATTTAATATATTAAACATAATAAAACATTACAACATTCTCGGACTGAGCTGCGGCTCATACGATACAGAGCATTACATTCAGACTTAGCTTCCTCCAACTTTTAACATCTTCCTCACAGTGTCTTTCCAGCTTCATACACTCAGATCATTACAGACTGCTACTTACAGCTCTACGGAGCTGGACTCCCAAGAGAGTGAATAACAAAATACAGAACCATACAATATATAGAAAGGTATGCACCTACGGTTGAGAGAGGAAAAAGTAAAAACATAAAATATTATTATTTCAAATCACTTGCAAAGTGTGCAAACCCTGCTGATGTGACAGAGGACAGGTTGATCAATTAAAATGAAATCCATCCAAATCTTTAGCAACATCTGTTTCAGTGTCCGCCATAAATGTTTCAGATATGGAGGATAGGGACATGATAGGAACAGCTGGCAAAAGCACATCGAGTAATTGGGATCACAATCTCCAACACATCACTGGTACAGATCCTTCTGGAGATCAAATTTTACTTTTGTCCTATAGAATTATCAACCATACATCTGTATGTCAGATTTGACATATGCCAAGGGTACTCTTAATGCTTGAGGTAGTTTTGTTATGTTACTCATGATTCACTTGGATGCATTATAAGCCCGGCTCACTTGTATGATAGGTCAGGTGCATTGGCAAGCATCATCGTCATTGTTATAGGAAGATTTTATCTGGTTAGAATTTATAAATGATTAGATTCATAGTTTTCATCTGGTTCTGTAATTTGCTTCTATGAATTTTCACTGTCCTTATTTTAGGTAATAAAATTCAAAATATGATCTTAGTCTTCCAGGAAACTTGATGTCTACCTCTATTGTTTAAGTTAAAGCTTGTTGTCACGCATCTGCTTGTTGTCACATTAAGTGAATAGGGCCATTTTGAAGCTTAATGATTGATTTTGTTCTTGTATCTGGCAGTTTTCCCATTACACACCTCCTCTTAGGTTGCTGCAATAGAGAATTGTAGATTCAATCCTAATTGTAGGGGATTATACATTCATACCTCTTATGGCAGGAAGTAGAAAATGCACACCTGAACAAACTAATGCAGGAATACTGTCAAATCTATTTAGATGTTTGTCAATTTTCACTCCTGAAAGCCTTCATTTGCCTGTAAGGACTAAGTGTCTTTTCTTTTTTTGGTGTGCTTTAAGCTGGTAAGTTTGCTTGTAACAGATCCAAAGCTGAAACTACATACATTGTATTATGAATTAAGAAAAACTGAGGGCCTAACTTGATCAGGTTATTTGAAAAGGGGCATTGTATGCCTGCTACCAGCAGTTAGATTCAAAATGTTAAAGTAATTCTTTTTTAAAAATATTCTAAAACATTGTATTTGCATTTTCTATTTTTATAGAAATACAACTTGGCCTATATTTTTCCATAGAAAAACATCATGGGATAATCAACTATCAACTTATCAGCTTTTTATTTCATGTTTTTTTTTTCTTTCTGGAAGTCACGTGCCATTTTGTGTGTGTGCTGCACACAAATATTCATGTTTTGTTACAATGAATGAGTATTGTCAAATTTTTGAATTTACAAATTTCTATAGGCAGTAAGTTTATCCTAGCTTAGCAAAAAAACTAAAAAGTTATATCATTATACAAAGTACAAAGAGTTAGAATCTTCTTAAGGAACAAATGTTATTTTCTCTGGTTGACAATACCTAAATTAACTCTCTTTATATCAAGTTTGTTTCATCTACATTATCTAGTTATATAAAAGATTTTAAGTGCGCATTATGCATATTGTTGTATTTTGAGGTTATGAAGTATAATTCACAAGTCTCAAGGCTAGATTATTCATTAAAAAGGAATCTTACAAGAGATATATTTTTAGCTCCTTATTAAAATCAAACATTAGAAGAATGAGATAAATGGACCATAGAAGGCCATGCCTTCGTCACTTAATTATTTTGAGTAATTGCAGCAAATTAAAATGCACTGAGACTGATTCACCCCCAAAACCATAAGTATTACTTCTCAGTTCTCATGATTGTCAACCTGACAAATTGCAGTGAATTAAAATGCGCCGAGACTGATTCACTCCCCAATCCATTAGTATTCCTTCTCAGTGCTCATGATTGTCAACCTGACTTGGGGCAAATTATGACAAAGGAGCCACTATAACAAATCTCACTCTATTTTCAATACTTGATTTGCCAACAGAACAAACTAGATGGCTATTGTTTCTGCTCAAACTTTAGCTTTCTGCCATATTTTTGCATTACTGTTACATATGTAGCGATGCAAGACAATAAAAAGACTCGGGTATATATGTAACACCCCTCTTCAGCAACTTTTCTGAAACAGTGGTTTCTGGATTTTGTGCCCTAAATGGTATCTGGTTTCGCATTTCTGGTTTAATAATTCTGGTTTATGTGCCCTAAATGGTTTCTGGTTTAATATATCTGGTTTATGTGCCCTAAGTGGTTTCTGGTTTAATATATCTGTTTTATGTTCCCTAAATGGTTTTTGGTTTAATAAATCTGGTTTATGTGCCCTGAATGGTTTCTGGTTTAATATTTTTGGTTTATGTTGGAAAGTTAATTCCCGTTTTGTTAATTAAAGATCAAGGAAGAATTATTGGGAAACATGCGCTATATTAAATTATCTGGATTTAAATTACATGCTAAATAGTTTGATTTATGGATACGAGTTATAAAAGATGGATTAACTTTGTCAGTGTGCAAGTGGTTGCAGGAGCGACAAGGACGCCCAGAAAAGGGGGGAAGGTAACACCAGGAAGGGAGAAAAGGATAGAGGAAATAAGATGAGGAACTGGTTCTGTAATGGTATGGGAATTCGGAATACGCTGATGGCCACACCCTTAGTAGGACCGTTAGGGAATTGTCTAGGATAGCAATGACTAAACCTAGGTTGGTTCATAGTCAATCCCTCTAGTAATTTCTCGGTCTATTTTATTAATATTTTGACATCGTCATGATAAAAATAATAAATCCTTCGAGCCGTTATTTCTTCTTAATTAGGAAATTATTTTGGTTCTAATATAAAATATGGTGTCTTGACTCTAATTAATTTGTCATAAAAGGAACTCTCGTCAATTTTCTAATAATAATATGAATAATAGTGTCTTAATATTTGATCCATTTTATTTAAATCACGTGGGGTCATTTGGGTTAAAATTCTTTGTCGAGTATCAATTGATGAAGGGAGTCTTATTTAAATATCTTCATTATAATATTTCGGCCTTCTAATCTTCACCATGTTTTTACCTTAAATACTTTAGAAATGGAAAGATGAATATATTGTTATCGAAGATGATGGATTGCCACGAAGAAAAGATGGTGAGAGCATCACCATTGGATTGGGTAGTTAGGGATTTCGTAGCTTCATTAAGTTGTGGGAGGTTATCTTTGGGAGTCTTAGAAGGTGACGGGAAGAGGAAGAGAGAGAGCTGGACGCTTAGCACAGTAGAGAACTGAAGACGTAACTTCCAGGCACGGTTTCTCTTCACCTTTCATCTTGTCGATTCTGTTTGGAAATGGATGTTTGAGCTATTTTTTATGCATGCATGCTTATTTCATGTGTGAGTCTATCTATTTTGTTCATGGTGTGCGTGGTTGAGTTAACCCAAATCTGTGTATTGGAATACTTTCTTCACAGTGTAGCTGTGTTTAGATTCAATGGACTGCTCACGCAAGTGTTGTGTTGAGTGTATTTAGTTGAAAACTGTATTAGTGTAGACCAGTTCTGCATTCATAGCAAGTGGCGTTAATAGCCATGGATTCTTATTTTATTCTTGCTAGAAGCGTATTAAGGTTATACAGTTTGGAAGCTGCAATAGCGTAGACTTGCTCTGCATTCATAGCAAAAGTGGCGCTAATAGATACGTGGTTTCATAAACTACTCTTGCATGAAATGTATTAAGTATATACAGTAAGGAAACTGTTATAGTGTAGTCTTATTTTGCATTCATAGCAGGGTTGCGTTAATAGTTATAGCTTTCTTAAGCTTTTCTTGCAAAGATTGTATACAAGTTTATGTGGATTGAATGCTGTTATAGCAGGGTCATGATTTGTCGTCATAACTGAGCGGTTAAGAGAATTAAATCAGCTATCCTTGTAAGGGTTGTTTTAAGTTATCAAGTTTGAATGCTGAATAACAGAGCCATGTCTAAGACTAGGAAATTTACATGCTGTATCAGCAGTGTCGTATGTAGCTGATGAGGTATTTGTCAATTAAGCCATCAGGAGTTATACTTGTGCTTTTCGTCAAGCTATAAGAAAGGGTCTTGACAATCTTTCTTGCTGTTCTCAAAACTGTTATACAGTAAGCAAAATTAACAAATGGGGTCTGTTCAAAAACAATTTAGTCAACTAATTTGATACTGGATCTATTTCATCTTTTACGGTATGCACTTGTTAGCAATGTCGAGAGAATAACAGTGATCCTTCTGAACCAGCTTTTAATTAGACCATTCATAACACTCAGGATTTTTAAATGAGGTAGTAAATTCTAAACCAACGGAATGGAAGTCCTCAATGTTTCATTAGTTCATAATCTCAACGTCCTTGCAGATTAATAACATCAACAGAGATATCATATCCTAAGGACCACATGAGTGGGAAACTTCATTAGGTCTATTGATACGAGCTTATCACTCTTCCACAATAAATTTTAAATTCAACTCTATATTACCTACTAGAAACAGTTAAAGAGTCAAAGGCTGTAAACAGTAAGACGAAATATGTACAAATAGGGAACAGTGAGAGTTCCAGAGTACACCAGATTCCTTGATAGGATATTGAGAGTAAGTCTTATAGGGTGGGAAATTGAGTAAGGCTCAGTAGAGCAGAAAATTACCTGGCCAAGGGTACATCAGTAGATGTTTGACCAATTTCCTAGTAACCCGGATACTCTCTTAAGACAGGCGTTAATCCAGAGTAGCAGTCTCTGCAGGGAGTAACCGTGTAAGACAGTAGGGTTCCACCAGTTCCAGTTGACTACTCTTACTGATTCTATTCTTTTCTCTGCGGAGGGGCCGGGTCCATTTCAGTGGAAATGGACAAAGGGCGAAACAATAGTTTCATTGGTTGGGTGGTTAAACGCCCTGGTGTTGCCTTTCCCTCCTGAAGACAGCCGAGAACTTACAGTCTATCTTTTTATGCGGAAGATCAGTGAGAAACTTCTCCTTCTCTTTTAATTTTCATTAAGAGCACTTTACATTATATGTACAAATGATAGTTTAGATTTATGTGAAAAGACTTTACAAGCAAGAATGTTTTACTTTACTTAGTTTTCTTTTCTGTAAATTCTTTCTATGTAATAGTTGATTTCATAATTCTTTTAGTTCGTTAAAAGTGGTAATATCTAATGAATTGTTATGTACGAAGATTCATTTATGTTTCAAAAAAAAAATGTTCTTCAGTTTACTGGTTATTTAGATCTTCAATTCTTGCTTCTAGACGTTTAGGGTCTTACAATATAATCCTAGAAAAGAGACTTGTTTTTGATGGTACTCTAGCTTGGGATTGATGGTCCTCTGGCTTGAAGATGTCACAACTCTTCATCACATATCTCTTGACATTTCATTAACTTGTAATTATATTATATTATATTTATTTGTTTATTTATTCTTATGTTTTAATTATTATTATTATTATTATTTATTAGCCGATAGGCTATTTTTAGGTTGGACTTCCACCCGAAACCCATTGTCTTGTATGGAAAAAATTTCTGGGTGTGTAACACACACAGACGTAGAAATCTGACAACTAAATAGCTGGCGAAAAAAATGGTGAGAAATGTCGCGGGCAATGCCATTCTGATAGACGTAGACTGAATAATACTGCTGATTTCGACCTTTGGCTACAACCATCAAATGCCATCCTCTCGCCATCTCAATCTCAGAGACCTTCAGTTGAAGGAGGCGCTGCACAGTCTGATTACTACACATAAGCCCCCTGAAGACTACTCTACATATCTTCAATTATTACAGACCTGTCCTCTCAAGAATGCGTTTTCTTGCTCATAGGCAATTTGCATTCGCTACACAAACAACTTTTCATATCAAGCTTATTTACATGTCAAGTGCAGAAGTTTGGTTGATGCTCGTGAAAGTGTTGGACTGCATGAACGGATGAGACGACATCTCATGGCTTACGATTTTTACAGTCTACAGAAGACATGGGTATCCTCAAGGCACTCACACTCTTTCACCATATGAAACAAACAAGTGTCCAACCTGATCAGTTCACACTTGTCAGCGTACTCCCAGCCTGTGCCAAAATAAGAGCTTTGGGACAGGGTATGGACATCCATCAAAGCATAAAGCTAGGGGATTTTAATCAGATGTAGTGGTTGCAACTGCCCTGGTAGACGTATGCAAAATGCCAGAGTGTAGACAAGTCACGTGAATTGTTTGACAGAATACCTCAAAGAAATGTGTTCACATGGAACACAATCCTTGCAGGAAATGCACAAAATGGAATTGTTGAAAAAGGCTAAACAAACTTTCAAGAAATGCAATAGTCAGGTGTAAAGGTAGACTCCACCTTTGCCAGTGTTCTCCCTGCCTGTACTAAAATGGGGCTTTGGACCAGGGCATGGACGTCCATCAGAGTATAGAGGATAGAGGATTTTGTCAGATGTTACAGTTGCAACTGCCCTTATAGATATGTTTTCAAAAAGTGGCAGCATAGACAAGGCACATGAATTGTTTGACAGATTGCCTGAAAGAAGTGTGGTATTGTGGACTACAGTGATTGCACGATACACACAAAATGGATGATTTCATTTAAAAAGCTTTAGAAACATTCAAGCAAATGCAATCGGCAGGAGTAAAGCTGGACTCCAAAAACATTGCCAGCATCCTCCCTGCCTGTGCCAAAATAGGAGCTTTGGAACAGGGTATGCGTATTCATCAAAGCATAAAGGAGAGAGGAACACTGTCAGACATAGTTGCAACAACCCTGGTAGACATGTATGCAAAATGTGGAAGCATAGACAAGGCATTTGAATTCTTTGACACGATGGCTCAAAAAAATGTGTTCTCAGTGACTGCAATAGTCACAGGATATACACAAAATGGATTTGGATGAAAAGACTTCAGAAACTTTCAGGCAAATGCGATTGTCAGGTGTAAAGGCAAATTCCTCAACCTTTGCCAACATCCTTTCTGCCTGTGCCAAAATAGGAGATTTGCAAAAGGGTATGGGCATCCATTGAAGCATAATAGATAGGAATTTTGTCAGATGTAGTTACAAGTACAACTGCCCTTCTAGACATGAATCCAAAATGTGGAAGCATAGACAAGGCACATGAACTGTTTGACAGAATGCCTCAAAGAAATGTGGTCTTGTGAATTGCAATGCTTGCCAGATATGCACAAAATGGATTTGTTGAAAAAGTTTTGGAAAATTTCAAGAAAATGCATTTGGCTGGTGTATAATCAGACCCCTCAACCTTTGCTAGTATCCTCCTTTGCTTGTGCCAAAATGGGAGGTTTGGAAAATGACATGGACATCGATTAGAGCATAAAATATACATGAATTTTGTTAGATGTAGTTGCAATGCCCCTGGTAAACATGTGTGCAAAATGTGGACGCATACTAACATGAGGACGCATCCCCCCCTAAATCCCAGACGCACCCAAGACGGGGACGCACCGGGGACGGGGGGACGGCGTCCCGGAGTCCTTGGCGGAGCCACTGTCTCGCCGCCGTCCCGGTGGGGAACGCAGGGAAGTCCCGACGTCCCGGGTGGGGACAAGGGGACGCCTGGACGTCCCTCAACCTTGAGGGGACGCCCAGACGTCCCCCATCATGGCAAGCCAAAAAATACAAGTTTTAAAATTTTTTTTTTGTTCATGGGCGGGAGGATTTATACAAATATAACATTTAAGTATAAGACTGATTTAATTTCTTATACTTTAAGTTATAATGTTTGAGATAGGTTCTAGCTTCATAGGAGTTAAGATGCAAATTCTAGATTTTGGGGGTTTTCGAAAAATTCCAGACTTAGTCAAATTTCAGGATTTAGCAAGCCTTCAGTAGGGTTACCTCCCACAATCCATCATGGCTTTCTAAGGTCAAACTGAAGCTGGCAAAATGATTCTCAAAGGGTTTTAACTCGTTTTATCACAAATCACTTGGTTTCGACCCCATCTCTATGAAAGACTTAGCTTAGCTCTCGCCCAAATCCCAGACAGACATGACTTCCCAACAGGTCAAAATCACTCAAACCTCATTTGCCTGACCTAGGGACTTGAAAACAGCCACCAACAAAGATATAAATGTTAGATATTGGTCCTTTTGTGTTGGTCCAAATTGAGGCCCCTCTTACCCCCCGTCCCGGAAACTTGTCCCCTTGTTCCCCCATCCCCCCGTCCTCCAGGGCGGTGTAACTATGTGTGGATGCTTAGATAGAGCACGAGAACTTTTCGACAGAATGCCTAAAAAAGATGTCATTCCATAAGCACAAAATGGACTTTGCAAGGATGCTGTCAACATCTTTGAATTAGTGAAGTACTTTGGAACATATGTACTTTGGAACATATTAGAGGAATTTTCATCCACCTATAGTAATAGATCTTTATTTCATTTTCTCTATATGTAACTCTTAGAATTTAACAATTAGAAAAGATTTCCAATAGCAACTGATTTGACTCTTTTCATAAGATAACATAACATTATCTAATATTCCCAAAATTACAAAAAAATATTGTTTACTACAAGTTTCATTTACAAATGGCAACGCTAAACATCTTCATATACACAAATCTACAAATTGACAATTGTGGACTAGAGGCAATAGAAAATAAATCCCAACTACAACTATTTAACTTGAGCACTTGTGAAATAGAGGCAATAGAAAATAAATCCCTCTTACAACTTTTTAATTGTGAACCTAACACTTATAATAATTGAGGACATATAAGACTTTTATATTAATGAAATCAAATTTTCATAATTATGCATATTACAAAATTCTGTTGCAATAGGAAACATTAAATCATTAGTTGTAAAGTGTCCAAACCCAACATTTTGAGTAGTAATGAAATTTAGCAACAAATTTGTGTTCTTGCAATTTTTGCTAGCAACAGTGAAAGGGAGGAGCACATTTTTCACCAACTATTAATGGATTAGGATTAGGGGTTGGTAAGGTAAAGCTTGAGTTAAGATTAGGGTTAGTATTATGACTTAATTTGAGTTAGAATTAGTGTTACATAAATTTAAATAATTTATTATAGTAAAAATATAACATAATATTTATAGTTTACAATTATTATAAAAATGAGTTACGACACAATGAAGTTGTTGAGCTCTACTGTTACTAGGGTTTCTTTGGTTCTACAACCCACAACGGGGGCATCTATGGGCAGATCACAAGGAGTGGGGCATTTGTCTTGGCTGGACAAAGATCATCATTTTGGAAAGAATCTGCCTAGTTTGCAAGAGAAACAAAACTCAGTAGAGGTGGCTAGTGGTTGGTCTAGGCTAGGGTTTGGGAGTAATGGCACTAGTCCCCATTCGGAGGGGTGTCTGGATCGGTACAAGGACCTCACAACTAGAGAGACGAATGCTCGTTGAGGGAGATTGGAGACACAAAGCAAGAAGGTCGGGGGTGTTGGCCGCGTCTTTCCCCTTGGGCTTCATCGAACTATGCCAAGCAAACACTTGGGCACCGAAGTCAGGAAGAAGCAAAGTTGGGGATTGTTGCTCCATCATCATGTAGAGCTTTAACTGTGGATTTAGAGGAAGAAGTGGAGATTGAAGTGGTGCATAATGTTGAGTTTTTTGAGAACTGGTTTTGATTGGTTGTTTTAGGGGCTGTTGGCCAAGCTTGAATAACATTCATAAGTGGATTACTGATAGCTAGGAGCACATCTTGCACGAGCATGTCCAATTTTATCTAGTAGCTAGAGGGTTTTTCATTGTAGTTTTCGAAAATATTTAGGGCAGGAACAAGATCTTATATAACTATCATTGGAGCTGGGAGAAAAAGTTTCCTTTGATGTTGAAGCCTTAGTAGTCGACATTTTGTCTCATTTTAGGAGCCTTTGACAAGGTACCGCTCTGGGTAGGATTGCCTAACCTACTTTATATTTTTGGTTTGATTCTTACTTTGAGGCATTAGGGAACTTTTTGGTAGTTTCTTGATGGTGGATGAGGGTTCTTCAAACCTCCTACCTTCGACATTTGCTCGGATTTTGGTTGAGATGGATGTGTGTGACGTGCTTCCTAAAGATATTACAATTAAATCTTCGCAAGGTTTTTGGGTGCAGCCATTGGAGTATGAGGGGGTTTCATTTAGGTGCAGAAGATGTTTTCAAACTAGGGTTATAATTGAATTAGGGTTAGAGTTAGCATTAGGGTTCATTTAGGATTAAAGTTGGTGTTCCTATTAGTATTATAGTTAGAGTTAATGTGTGTTATATTAGGGTTAGAATGCGATTAAAGTTATGGTTCTATTTGCAATCCTAACTATGATCATAATTCCCACACCGTAACTTTGAACTTAATCTTACATAAACCCTAACTCTAACCCTAATTTTACCTTCAACCTTAACACTAACCCTAGCCATAATTTTGTATCTAGCTATAACCATAACTCTAACAAAGAAGACATATCAATGATCAAGATCACATCTAATCTATTTCATGAGTTAATTGTCTCATTATATTGTAAAAAAGCTATAGTGCACAATGAAGGATGTTAGGGAATTTATGAGGAGGATCTCAAGTGTGGATTTATGTTTAGTATAGTATGTTATAAATTATTTTAACCATTCCTTCGATTTGTTCAAATCCAATATATTAATTTACATATATCTTACTATTAGTGTAACCATTGCACTTCTTTTGGTGCAAATGCTAGTTATTAAATCTTATTTCACAGATGGGACATTACAGTCAACCTGATTTGGGGCAAGTTATGACAAAGGAGCCACTATAACAAATCTCACTCCATTTTCAATACTCGATGTGCAAGAGAACAGATTAGATGGCTATTGTTTATATTCAAATTTTAGTCTTCTGCCATATTACTGTTAAATATGTAGCCACACAAGACGATATAAAGACGCGGGTATGTAGTCCTAGAAAAGAGACTTTTTAACTGGATGTTCCTCTAGCTTGGGATCGATTGGGCACTGTGTAGATGACAGTTTCCAAATGTAGTACAATAGGAATGGTTTCTTCATATTACTTTTCGGGAAGTGATTTTGTGTACTCGTCATCATCATTCAAAAATTCTTTTTGGTCTTCTATATTTAAAGTTTTGTTCCATGAGCTTTTCTTAAAAAAAATTCCTTATGTAAAGGAATGTTCCCAGGGCTATCATATGCTCAAATATGAATTTAAGTTATAAAGATTCATGTGGTGTTTTATTTGACTTTAGTTTTATAAAACTTGAGCTGAAATTACAAATAATTTTCATTGTGAAAATAATCTTCAAATTCAGTCAAACTATAGGAAATTATCCTTATTTACCATAACTGAAACATTTGCGCTGACTGAATGTTTTATTTGAAACACTGTGAGCACTTAGTATCATGCAATATTGCAGCACAAATTATATGTGAATCAAGGAGAGATAAAATAGAATAATAGAATAATCAAGCACATCAACACACAGGGATTTACATGGTAATATTACCATGTAAATCCCTGTGTGTTGATGTGCTTGATTATTCTATTATCAGATCTAAACATTTTTTAATGAACTGCTCAAAATTTTACTTTAAAAAAGTAGGTTTTTAACCATAAAATGCTACTTCCAAACCCCCATTTTGCAAGGGTCCCAACCCAGGGATCCTCACACCCGTATGTGGTCACCCTGCTTAAAACTCCTTAATATAGTCGGTCTGCAAGCTGCACGAGAAAAAGGTCCAAAATTTTGACCTCTTTTTATAGTTGCCACAATTCCAACGATACTTGGCCTAAATTAGGAGAGTTGTCTCAAAGTAGAAAGTTGTCATAGAAAATTCTAAGAAGTGTGTTGTGTTACTTGGGGTCAGTTATAGATTTTCAAGTTGGCTTAATATCCAAACGAGTCTTTCTTTTTACCTAATTAAACTACTTTATCAAACATCTTGTTATTTTTTTGGCGCATCAAAATGGTTATGCCACACATAGTGGTTAAACTCAATTTCATCTATGTTTTAGTAGAATTAGCAACCAGAATATGTAGGACAGTGGAAGACCCTATACTTGGTTCTAACAGGTATTCTTGATCTTGTTTTTCCTATCCTCTATATTTTGGATGTCTTGCTGCCCTATTAAATGTGGGCATGTCTTATTTAAGCTTAGTTTAATTGATATCTAGGAGATCATATATATAAGTTGCACATCAGGAGATCATATATATATTGAAATTTCAATGATTTGCATTGAACCTAATGACCAAGCCCCTTCTCTCTTTCATGTTGGATAGATATGCGATTCTTCATTCTTGGCATGCATCTTGCTACACGACCACGGCAATTTAAAAGCCTTATCAAAGCCTTAGAGTTTGCTAAGTCCTAAAGTTATATAAGGCCTGATTGGCGTGACTTGTTGCAAAGTAAGGTTTAGGCCTTTATATGTCCTTCCTAATATGTTTCTGAATAGTCTTCTCCGGAGGAATAGGTGGGGACCCTATTATCTTCTTGCAATTGGTTCGAATCAAATCCTTTGTAACTTCAGTAGTTTCTCTGGTCCTAGATTAATTAGCTATTGATTTTGGTATTGTTGTGCTGGAAAAAGAAGATGACTGCCCATTTACAAGAGACATACTTTGGGGCATAGACATGACATTGCTTGGATTCTTACTAAACTGCCTCAAGGACATCCCCTAAAACATGGTAATGTACTAATTGCATAATCATTAGAAACTCTCCTCATTCGATACACATCTCTACCATTTTTGGTTTGAGCTATATAGACTCAATTAGACCAAATTGTGTCACAAGAAAACCCAGTATGTTGGATGTGGCTCAATAACAGGCACTGTAATATCCTTTAATTATTACAGTTCCAAGGGAATTCGTTCAATGCAATAGTTATTTCACCCAATAACTATATATTCATTATCTGATGCTTGATTAGAGTTATAAAATAACTAAATACTCGTTATCTCATGCTTGATTGGAGCCATAAAATAAAGTCCTCTTTGTAGGAAAGTCTTGTACCGGATCCTTGACATCATTTCCGGAAACTCTCACGCCTGGTCTTGGATTTCGCAAGGGAGTTCTGATCAGGTTAATGCAGGGAGGGTTTGCCAATTGTGTGGCCTCTATTGGAATTAATCATTTTCTCCTTTTTGCTTTTTGCTGACTGCAAAATAAATATTGTGTTTGTTAATTACCAAATTTAGGGTGGATTCTAATGGGGCTTAAGCTTCTATTTTTGGGGAAGAGGAAGTCTTATTAAGAATTTTTTTTTTTCGCTACGGAATTGTTTGGAATCTTTTTAGAAAGTAGAAATTCCTACTTTTTAGTGAACGGGGTTAGAAATTGCCCCACCTATTTAGATTTTCATTAAAAATAATTTTGGAGAGAATAATCTTTTACTTGTTTTTATTGCTGTATAAAGCATAGAAGACAAAGGTATTGTATTCATGAGACCATCAGCTTCCTTAAATTTTGGACCTTAAACTTTTAAGTCAAACTTGACTACAAGATTTATGGGACCAACAACTTTAAAATATTCCTAAAAAAATCTGAAGTAGCTCTAGCTTAAACCAGGTCCGATAGTGATTGAGGGCTTAAATCATTTACTTTACTTTAACACCTTGTTTAGAGTGCACCAAATCAATTAAAGTAACTCACAAACTAATATATTCTAAAAATGTTGAATGAAAGCATTAGCCAATTGTTGAAAAACAATAATTGAATAACAAGGCAAAGAAGTAATTTTTTTAATTAAATTTTCTGTTATATTTTATATTTTAGCTTAACATAATATAAATTATTAAGTTTATTATTAAAATACTATTATTTAATAAATCTTGTATAATTATTATCTATATATTAGATATAATGCACAAAAAATTGTGAAAAATATAGCTAGCAAATGTAGAGACCAGCAGAGAAGAAATAAATAAAAATAAAGATAGAGTACATGTGAGAGGGGATTTGAGAAAGATTGAGTTAATAAAGGGCAAAAAGAGAGGGTTAAAGAGAATGAAAGAGAAATAGAGAGGAGACGAGAAAAAAATAATCTGCCCTTTCTCTTCATCTACCTATCTCTCCACCTTCTCCAGCCCCCCCTCTCTCGCCCCCTATTGCTCTCCTACACACACACACACACTCTCTCTCTCTCTCTACTTGTATTTGTCTATCTCTACTTCATGTTTGTCCCCGCCCCCCAATCCCCTTCACTCTCTCTCCCTCTCCCCCTCTATCTCTAGAAATGTGCACCTCGCTAAATCCATCCATCTTTTTCCCCCTCTTCATAAAATTTATGTCAATCTTTCTTTTCTTCTCCATCTCTATCGAACTTTATATTTCTTTTTCTATCTCTTCTTCTATATATTTATCTATTCTATCTCTATTACTCCCCCTCTTATCTCTGTATTTATTTATCCCTCTGCTCTCCATATCCCTCTCCCTCTCCCTCTCCCTCTCCATCCTTATCTCTCCCTAACTTCCTCTTCATCTGTATCCCTCCATCTGAATCTCCTCACTACTCTTGCTCTTCCACACTTGTTCGATGTACCCATTGCACGTTGCTCTTCCACACTTGTTTGATGTACCTATTGCACATCAAGATGCAATTGTTAATTATAAACATTCTAACCATACTCAAATAGAAAAATATTTATTATGACACCTTTAATCACTGTAGGGATGAACATGATGCCACTCTAAACCCATTTTCCCCATTCTTGTAATGGCCGTGTTCAATCTTTGACTAGTTACCGAATTTTTAAACCAACCAATGATGTAGATATCCCTGTTTGGAACATATTTCAACATTGAACTTGAACAGGCAAATTTTTGTTCATTGACCAGAGACCTTAATTGTAGATTTTTTTATTGGGCAGCCTCCAAGAGTAAGCCTGAGCCAAAAATAGGCGTATGCCTCTTCCAGTGGATAAGACACGGTATTTCGTAGTGAAAAGCCAAAGAATTGTTCGCACGTTCGTGACCACTGAGGCTGTGGATTTTCATTTAGCCGCCATGACGTCTAACAGTTTTTTTTAATTCCAAAATCTTTGGCTATCGAAATAATGTCTCGCACGATGCGGAAAAATTCCATAATGAGCAGGTGGCGTTTGAAAAATGGGTACAACAACTCCACTATAATACGACATTGTGCCTTATTGTATTGCTCAAGTTCTCGGAAGCCAAAATAAAAGAGAGGTTTTTGGAAGGCAGGCCCAGTAAACAGAAATGTCAGAGAAAGCTGAGCCATGGCTTGTGGAGGATTTCTGCGGTATCAAACTTTACAGCGATGGATCCGTCGTACGGACAGAAAACCCGCTTGAAATTCTCTTTCTTCCTGAGCACGACAATTATGGTTACGTCCCATTCAAAGACGTTGTATTCGACGAAGAAGCTGATCTGTGGGCGCGCCTCTACTTGCCGCCCGAGACCAAAAACAGAGCACCCGTAGTAATGTATTTTCACGGGGGAGGATTTTGCATGCTAAGCGCTGCTACCGCGATGTTTCACCGCATGTGCCAGATGTGGGCGGCCAAATTGGGCGTGATAGTGGTTTCTGTGAATTACAGGTTGGCTCCTGAGCACCGCCTTCCCGCCGCCTACGAAGATTCCATTGCGGCGCTGCGGTGGATGGAGAGAGACGGCGCCGCCAAAGATCCGTGGCTGCGCTCTCACGCAGACTTTTCTAAGGTATTTGTGGCGGGCGAAAGTGCAGGAGGGAGCATAGCACACCATCTGGGCGTCTGGGCGGCGAGCAAAAGTGAGGAAATGAAAATCAAAATTAAAGGTCTGATTTTGCTGTACCCGTTTTTCGGAGGAGAAGATCGGTCGCCGTCAGAAACGGAAAATGGGTCGTCGATGTTAACTCTGGAGAATTTGGATGACATGTGGAGATTGTCGCTGCCGGTGGGAAGTAACAGAGATCATCCTTTTTCGAATCCGCTTGTAGAAGAGGAAAGGGTATGTGCTGTGGAGCTTCCGCCGGTGCTCTGTGCAATTGGTGGGCGCGATATACTGAGAGATAAAGGGTTGGAATACTGTGAGGCTCTGAAGAAATGGGGGAAACGAATTGAGGTGCATAAATTCGCTGAGGAAGACCACTGGTTCACTGTCGTGAAAATGGAGGGCCAAAGCTCGCTTCAAGTCCTCGGCCACATAGCTGAGTTTGTTAAATCAAACGGTTGCGTGGCTCGAGAGAACTGAAGAATTTTTCCTGCGATGACACATCGTTTTGGAAAATACGAATAAAATAAGTTTTAAAAAAGAATTATAATCACGCCGAGAAACTTTTTTTGGGGGTATTTTTCTTGTTTCTTTTTAGGCTCTATCGTCTCGTTGGTATTGTAGTCAATATATTTGTAACTACTTGTTCATCCGAGTAATCACCTATTTTAGCTAGTTTGGGATTATATGTGGAGGCAATGCTTTCTTCCCTTATTTTCAATGGTTGATTGTAGTATTATTGGAGTTCAGTTTTTATTATAGGTAAAATAACTTTTGAAGAGAATTTGAATTTTTTTATAAAAGAATAATAATAGATTATATGTTACAACAAATCAATAAGTGTATGTTTTGATGAAGTCTTCACATCTTATACATAAGAAGAAACAAAATAGAATCATAAGATCTTATGTCCACAAATCAAAGAAACTACAACAAGAAGTTAAATGATATCTAACTTTTTCTTATCAATCCCCACCCTCCTAGAATGATACCTAATTTTTTCTTATCAATCCCCACCTTCTTAACCTTGGGAGGGTGTGAGGAGTGGTTGCAAATAATAGTCACTTAGTTGTTCACACATGACACTTGCAAATAGGTATTCGATTGAAGGTTATTTTTTTGTATTTTTTTTTAAATTTTAATTATTTATTTTGATTGTGTGTGGAATCATTTGAGATGAATGATGTTTAGAGGGTCTTACAATTATTGACCATTAGGTGTAACCAATTTTTAAGCTCTAAATACATATTTAGCGATGATCACAAAGGGAGCCAACCAATTTATTTCAAACTTTTCCTTTTTTCCCTTATACCAATTAGGGTTCTTCTAGGTTTCTTAAGGATAAGATCACAATATTGAAATTCTCTAGCTTTTTTGCATTTATTACAACTTCAATAAAGGTGATTCTAATATAGTTTAAATGGTTGAGTTAACGAATCAATATTCATCTAGAATTTGTAACTCACACATGAATGCAACATGATACAACTCACCATCAATCCTTAGAAACAACAATCTTTTGGTGAGGCTTGCTATTTCTTTTTGGATTTTTTTCATTTACCCAAATGTAAAACCACCTCATCATTCAATGGGGGATCCTAAAAAATGGGGGATAAGTCCTCATAATGGACATTGACATTCTTTTGGTATTTAATGCCAGCCTTAGGAATAGGCTTTTTTTTGGAGAGATAGAGATTTAACATATTCCAGAATAAGCAAAATCAAACCTTCATGAAGGACCGATGAAGAAGGATTTTCGGCATGAGATTTTAAGCTATTACACAATGAAGACAAAAAATAGAAAGGAAGCGAAATGAACTTGTTATGCCTAGAATGGTTTAGGATAACAAAATGATAGTTAAGAAGACTGCAAAATTTGCCATCACAGGTTACATACCCCATAATATATGCGGTCATGTTCACCTAAGGAGCTTTGATGGATGTTCTCTCATGACCCTCATCTATAGTTCTTTTGACCTCGTCCCTTTCCCCAGGTAGGAATAAAATCCCCAAAGCCTCATTCATATATTTACTCTTTGTAGAATTTTCTATCCTCAATCAAAGTATTTGAAACTTTGGCAATTAACTCAGTGATTTCAAGCTCCAGGCCAAACACCTTCAAAACCCCATCACTCCATCCTTCAACAAAAGCTTTTGTAACTTTAGGGTCGACACCATGCAATCTCTCTATATAGCCATTAATACCACCTCTAGAGAGCTCACTCCAAATAGTATAATTCTCTTGTCATTTGTGGTAACAATATGCTCAATTATGTTCCTATCCCCCCATTCTTCCAATGCCGCCATAAGAGCACAAACCAGAAGATCAAAGCACCAAATACTAAAACCTAGGTTAGAAAAACAAGCCAAGTCGAACTTTATGACAAAAGAAGGCCATATCAATAAGTTTTTTGTACAATCAAAGTCACCATTTTTAAAAATGCATTCAATTCAACATTCCTCATAATCATTATGGACAATCAATTTGATTTCTTTAGGGATCTTGTCAGTAAATCCCCAACTTACCATATGTTGATAATTAACCCCCAAGTTAGCCAATCTATTAACCACATGGTTACCTTCTTGGTAAACATGTGTAACTATGTGATCCTCGAAAGAATTTAGCATTTGAACACAATCCAAGATCAAAGATTTAATTGTCCAGCTAGGGGGTCTTTACCATTTAGGAAATTAGTAATGTTAAGAGAGTCACATTCTAACCATACCTTAGTAAACCCTTTATCCATGACCATTTTTAAACCAATGTAGGCTGCATAAGCTTCGATAAAGTGGTTTTTCTAAGTGCCCAAAGGAAGGGCCACCATCAAGAAAAACCTACCATTGTGATCATCAACCACTCCCCCACATCCAACTGGTCTAGGATTCCCTTTCGCTGCCCCATTAGTGTTTATTTTAATCTATCCCAAAGGAGGAGCATTCCACACCACACCATCTCTAAGATGCTTTTGTTTGGCCAAGGGTATGGATATATCCCACTGTAGCTTCAAATTCTAAGCTATAACCAGGTCTTCCTAAGAGAGATGAAGGAGGGACCAACGACTTTAACATTGATGTAATCAATTGAAAAGTTCTCCTTGATAGCTAATTGTATTTTCATAGCCACCACCTTAGTAGAGCAAACAAAGTCTATACAAATATGATTATTCCCTTCTTTCAAAATACCCCAAGCAATATGAGGCATCATTAATGACCAAAGAAGACAAAGAGAATGATCAGAAGATAGACAAACCCCCTATGTCCAACACTCTGAAAATGAATAAGGGGAAATCCAAGAATGAGACCAAAGCTTAAAGAAGTAGGACCACATTTCCTTGACAAAAGAGCACTTAATGAGAATGTGAAAAGGATTCTCCACATCTTCCAAACAAAGGAAACACCGATTAGGAATAACCAATCCCCTTTTGCACAAATTATCAATAGTTGGAATTCTATTTTGCACTTGAAGCCAAAAAAGATGTTAATTTTAGGGATGCCCATCAGGTTCCAAACTAGGGCCTAAAAAGGGCGCAAAAACAAAACTTTGACCTACAATTGAAAAGCATGGGAAACAAAAAACAACCATATGAGGTGGACTTCCAAACCAAAGATTCCTTAGTCAAATCATTGGGGATATGCACCAAGAATAATAAATGTTGAAAAGGTTCTAGGCTTTTGGGTGTGTAAAATATTGTACTTCTTTGCAAACACAACACTTCAATAAATCATTAGCTCAATTGGTTAGTGAAATCCAAATACAATCATAATCAACATAAATTCAACTGAAATTGATCTATTGCTTCCTAAACATGATGATTTTGATCTAATTATTAATGCTCTTAGAATTAGGCATGTTAGATTAGTGAATTGACACTCATGAAATGAAAGATTTCAATGAAATCCATCTACATGAATGCAAATTTGAGTGACTTTGATGATGAAAAATGATGTAATGATCCTAAATTGATGAATTAATCTAAGATGCAAGCTAAAATGAATTGAATTATGTTGCTACGTGATCTAATTTGATGTGAATTGTGATGGATTTGATTCTAAAATGACACAATTAGGCTAAAATTAACTCTCACAATGCAAATTTATTCCAAACTCAAACTAGCATGACCTACTTGCAAATGATCTAGATATGAAAATGCCTTGATGTGAGCTAATTATGTAGATTATCAATTGGAGGGGAAATGGTTTGGTTTGAATTAAATGGTCAAGATCTTCTCAATTCAATTTGGATGGTTGAGATTCAAATTCAAGTGAGCAATCCATGTCCTTTACTCTCATTGGTTAACTTGTGCCAAGTAGTTTGTCCTTTTGTGAGAGGGTTGGATGACATGAACTATTAGGAGATTTAATTAAATCCATGTAATTAATATCCCTAGCCATGTGCTTTTTGACCTTTGATTTAATTAATAAGCTAAGGATAATTAATTAATGAATGCTCCTTGATTAATCATGAATTATGTAATTAAATGAATTGACTTTAGTAACACAATTATGTTCTTGATCCTTGGATTTAATTTGATTTTTTAATTGCATTGATAGGATTTTGCATTTATGTCAAGTGTATAACTTCTTGAGATGAATATAATCCAAATTCTCAATCTAAATTCTCCATCTCCACCTCTCCCATCATCCCTACCAATAGCTCTTCTAACATGACCTCTGTGTGCCCTCACCCTCCTACTTCGTCCACCACCATCCTAGTCATCATCGTCATCCACAAGATCATCAATACTCAAAGGAATCTCATCGGGAGTAGTCGATTTGGGAAAGGGATGTGCAAAATATTGGGCATAATCGGTTGTCATGCCTACATTTGCCACATCTGGCACATAGTCCCAAGATGTTGGTGCTAAATGAAGAAACTCTTACACACTACTCTCACGCCGAAGTTGTGGACCCCATAATGGTTCATCCTCCTGAGTCCTGGCATACGCTGCATTACCTTGGGGCATACCATTGACTCATCCATACTATACTTTTCCCATTAAGATGGGTTAGGAAATGGATGCTAGGAAAGCTACAAAAGAAGCTAAGAAGATGGTATAAGATACCCTAAAGCCAAAAATGGTTGAACTTTCTAGATCTGAACAAGAGGTTGGTACATTGTAGGTATATCTTCATGAGGCTAGATATGAAATAAAAGATCTAAGAGGTGAGATCAACAATCTAATGAGTAATGAAGATTTGGGAAGAGAGAATGAAGGGCTACGTAAATATAATGAGACATTGTAGAAATAACTTGATGATGCAAACAAGTTATTGAAGAAGTTTAATGAGAGTTATGAGAAACTTGATGAGAAGTTGAAAAGTCAAAGAAGAAACAATGACACAACCGGTCTAGGCTATATTGGTAAGAATACTTTTGAGATTGGAGAATCATATGAATCTAAGAAGCCTAATCAAGATGAAAACTCCCCACCCAAGGCGATCAAGAAAAGTCCTGGTAAGAAAGTTTACAAACCAAAATTTTTAAATTTTCTTAAAGTGGGACATGTTGCAAGAGAATGCAAGTTTATACCTACTACACCTACATGTACAATCTATCATGAAGAAGGTCACACTACTAGGGTTTGCAAGAATAAACCTAATGTGTTTAATGGTCATTGTTATAACTGCAAGAAGTATGGTAATAAGATAAGATAAGATAAATTTATTAATGTCCATCGAAAGACCAACAAGGGTCTATGGGATAGGAATCATACAACCAAAATAGCAAGAAACTAGCAGACCACCAAATAGTGCTCGGGGGAACATGCTAAAAGAACAAGGAACCAAACAAGGAGAAACATAGAACAAAGAACCACCAGGACAAGGACTAGGGGTACTTCCCTTGCGGAAAGAAATCCAACACAGAAGGATAAAGACCCAGAAGAATATGGGTATGGTGTTGTCATCGTGATCTGCTAGTGGTCTGTCGCTGATGGGTAGAAGCACTGCGAGGTCTCGCAGATCTGGAGTGACCGATGGTGGAGGCACATGAGGGTTGTTTCAAACCCCAAGCCAGGGGTGAGGGTGAGAAGAAATCCATAATGAGCTGCTCGGTGACTTGCTTCTAGGGAAATAGAAGTTGCGGGGTATGGTCCCGGAGTCGTACCGTCTCCCGTAAATAGAGTGCTAGACATCTCTGGTCAGAGTAACAAAAGAAGGAAGTCAAGGAGCAGAAATCTCTGAATAAGAAATAGAATCTCCTTCTGATCTCATAGTATATAGGGTAGCAGAAAATGAAATGTGCCTCGGTCTCAATCTCAGACAATGTGCATAAACTGCAAATGCAATCCTATCTGTCAATGTGATGATCAGTTTGTGCTCGCAGGCAATGAGAGCCGACTCTGAAAGATCCCGTCATGATCCGAAGAGCATGGCACCAATGGTGTGATAAATATCCGAGTCGAACGATGATCCCATCCTGGATGTGTAAGAAGTGCTTAGCATAAAAAGCCATCCTCGGACATAAGCCCCCACTAGGGTTGGTCCAGGTCGAGATGATGTACTGCCTATAGATGTCAAGTCTGACATGCTCATTCAACTTCCGTCTGGAGGGGAGAAGATGAGCCAGAGCATCTAAAGAAAACTGAAAGGGGGGTATGCGATCAATATCAATTTCGATGGAACCCAAAAGGGAAGTAGCTTGAGCATACCAACAACGAGCTCTAGAGGAGGTGTCAGATCTAGCCAGCTCAACAGAAGAGCAATAGGCGAGGTATGAGTATTTACTCCGACCATCCGAAGAGTCTGCGAAGCAACGTAGGTGGTGAAGAAACCAAATCAGGTCGAAGATGACTCCCAACCTAAAGGGATGAGCCTCGAACTCAGCTAAGATGATGCTGTGGGAGGTGGTACAATGAAATCTGATGATACACCGAAGGAGAGTCTGTATACGCTCAATAGAGGCCCAATTAGAATCAAGAAGAGATGGTCCCCAAACAACAGAGCCATAGAGTACAATAGGTCTAACCAAAGAATCCAAGAGGGATAACTTGGACGAGGTGTCCTGAAAGTGGTGTCTGAAGAAATGTCTCTCAATCAAGGTGAGGGAACCCATCCCTTTGTTGATTCTGGGTTGAATAGTAGGTCTCAAACTAAAGTGAGGACCATAAAACTTAATCTCGAGGTAAGTGTATGTAGAGGCAATCTTGATCTCCTATCCCTGGAAGTAGAAGTGTAAATGTGAGGTCTTCAAGTAATTGAAGACCATGACCCATGTCTTCCCCAAATTAACCACAAGTTGTCTGAAATCACAAAAGGAGGCCAAGATATCAAGAATTCTTTGGAGACCCTCGGGTGAGGAGGCTAAGAGAATCACATCATCAACAAAAAGAAGAATGGAAACGAAAATCTAGTGTAAATAACAACCGTCACCTGGGAGAGATGAGTCTCTGATGAAACCCTCTAGCTCGTTAATGTAGATGCCAAATAAGGTGGGGGAAAGAGCGCATCCTTGTTTCACCCCAATAGTGCTTTGAATAGGATCCGAGAAGCCCTCCGGGGTCCTGAATCTACCCTCAACACGCTCATATAAAGTCTCATAATGGCAGTCAAAAGAATCTCAGATATCCTAATTTCTCTAAGTCTTTGGAAAAGAGCAACCCGGGGGACAAAATCAAATGCCTTACGAAAGTCAATGAAGCAGCAATAGACTTTCGCATAGCAATAGCGAGCCTCCTCAATGATCGCCCGTAGTGTCAAAATGTGGTCCATGGTCTAGTAATCTGCATGGAAATCGGCTTAACCTCTAGCCCTGCAGTCCAACCTGTCAAGCTGCGAAGAGAGGATAGTGTTCAATGCCGTGACATAGAGTTTGGCAAAGGTATGCCCAATCATGATGGTTCTGTAGTTCTCGGGGTCCGAGACTGATCCAGTCTTGTGGATCAGATGAATCACATGTCTCGACCAAGCCACATGGAAGCCAGTAAAAACCACTCTATTAAAGAGTGTGGGAAGATAAGAGCCTAGCACTATGATACCGAGCTTGAGGAGATCTGCTTGGAAACCATCCTCGTCAGCTGCTCTACTGCATCTCATAGATTTGACGACCTTGTAAATGCTGGTTGTAGTGAAGATATGGTAGTGAGGGGGTGGGATGAGGTGGAGAGATGGCTGGCCCGGGATGTCATAGAGAGTGGAGGTGTGGGAGATGAGGGAGGTAAGGTTGATGGTGGAGGGTAGAGGGGGATGCCGCGAGAATAAGGTACGCCAAAAGAGCTTAGGATCCTGGATAAGTGTGTTACACAAGGCATTGCACTGTGAAGCAATGAAATAATGTTTCTTCGCGTGAAGAAATCGATAGTAGGAGTAACAGAGATCAACAAAATCAGAAGGGAGGGACTCAAAGGCTGAACGTAATTTATGGTGGAAAGCTTTACAGTCATCCTCAAACCAACGGTTCATGGGGCAAGTGTTCTGATGTTTAGATCTGAAGATAGGGCGATGGGGGATGGAAAGGAAAGTCGACTCCCAAATGGCCTTGGTCAGTAGATCAAACATGGAGGTAACATGGCTACACTCATAAAAGCACATGGGGGAGAGGAGTCAATGTAGGTGGAGGGTGAAAAGGTCACAATGCCCCTTGGCATAGTGGAAGTGGACATGGTTATGGACGTGTCCCAAACTAGATGGGAGGCTGGGGCGGGTGTAGGGGGGAGAAATGAAGCACGAGGCTCAAAAGAGCATGATCAGCCAAAGGAAGGCGGGAGATGGTGAAGTAGTGGATGGAGGGGATAAAGGAGGCAACAGTGAACACATAATCAACTACACTAGCGCCACCGCAATGAGGCCAGCATGTGAAAAGCTCAGAACCAGGAAAGCAAGAAAGGCCGTTCAGAATGATCAGATTGGAAGACTCACAAAGTTGGAGGAGGTGGCGACCATAAGTGGATGTATCATCTTAAAATGGAAGCACTTCCATGATAAGATCATTTAGCCCTCCGAGTAAGTGGTCTGGGGTCAAGTCAAGTGCCTTGATTGGGTCTTTGCATGGATCTGGCTATTTCCCCCCTGTTTTGCTTCTCTCTCCCTATTTCCAGCCTCTTTCTAACAACTTTCTCTGAGAATCTAAAGATTTTGACTTTCTGGGTCAAGGATGACATGATGGGTCAAGGTCAACCTCAACCCTGACCTAGGTCAAAGTCGACCTTGACCCTGACCCTAGGTCCAAATTTCAAATTCCAAGAGTTTCGGGATGTCGAGCTTCGGAAAGTTTTATTTTCTCGCTTCTAGGTCGGCTGTTTCAAATTTCGAAATGGTAAACTCTTAAATTGCATTTAATCTAGGTCCATTTCTAGGGGTTAAAGTTAATTGGGATTTAATTCTCCAATGTCAACCTCTCTAGAAGTTTGTACGCTAGATCACTATAAAAGAAAGCCTTCTTCTCTCATTTTCTCCATATCTCATACATCCATAATCAAACAATTGCATCCACTTTTCATGATCAAGCAAGCATTCATTCAAGCATTCAAGATCCAATTCATCAAGGAGATCCATGGTTAGCCATTGAAGGATTCAATCTCTATGGAGCCCTCTTGTTGAAGATTTCTCCATCCACATTCATCCAAGCCTCTTTCTATGCTAAGATCCATTTAAGATTGGTGTTGAATATCTAATGCCATTGATTTGAGACATCCTACATACACTTCTACATTCATTTGGAGCATCCATACTTGTGGATTCAAGGATTTGAATCCTCCACAAGGATTTCAACATAAGCAAGGCGAATAGTTCCATTTACTTTGTTTATACATATTACAATTTCAATTACATTTCAAGGTTGATTCCAATTTGGGGTTTGACCAAGGCAAACCCCCCATCCAAACAATAAAAATCATTTTTCTTGCAGGTACAAGTACATGACATCGAATTGAAGTTTAGATCTGGATACCCTTTTCAGAGAACTTCCAAGATCTGCGAACAAAATTTCGATCAGAGTTGTTTCAGGTCAGGGACGAACCTCAGTGAGGGGTAAGATTGTGCCCTGCTATCTAGGTCAAAGTCGACTAGACCTTAGAAAGATAAAAGTTTTCTAAGTTTTCTCTGTCTCGACATTTCCAGTCCGGAGAAGGTTGCAGAATTCCCCAAAACTGTGCACAAACATCAAAAATCAGTCTTTTCCAGATTTTCCCTATTTTTAGGTTAGTATTTACCTTCTATTCATTTAAGGTTTTCAAGCATGTAGTTTCTATAGCGAGTTATAGGATTTCCTCCTTTCTTCATATTCTCCATTGTTTTATTCATTTGTGCATTTGGATTAGGGATAGGTCCTATATTCCCCATGCATAGATACAACACTATACTTTGTAGTAAGGTTAAAGATAGATCTCCAACATCTTTATCCACCACTATATATTTTGGTGAACCCGACATGCTTAACCACTTTTCTTTTGTGGAATTAGATGCACCCTACTATGTTTGTGGTGTTAAATTTCTCATTATATATTTTTGGTGTTAGATTTTCCTTTATATTAAATCTTGCATGCTCTTTTCTATTTCAAAAATACAAAAAAGTTGCAAAAATCTCTTTAAAATACAAAAATATTCATTTATTTATGCTTTGTGTTTGCCTAGTTTAGTTCATTTGTGTTGCATTGTTATATGAGCTTTACTACCTCTAGTCCTACTTATAACATTCCGGTTAGAAGAAGTCGTAGACTCATGGGTGCCTTTGATCCTGAATCTTCCTCTCCTTTCCTTAGGATCTTGGATGACAATTTGATTATTCATGATTCCAATCCTATTATGGAGCAAAACTCTTCTCACTCATCTCATGATGAGGATGATGCTTTAATAGTTCCTCTTGATCAAGTCCAAAAACTTTCAACTGAACTTGATAAAATGGGTAATTGACTTATTCAAGAAAACCATAATCAAGATTCTATTCAAGCTATAGAGGCTCTTAAGAAAGTTCTTCGTGATAGTGATCAAGGTGTTAATCTCTTGCGTGGTATTACTCATCTTGTGCATTCAAATGTTAAACCTTTAGCTCAAGAAGCTCAAGATTTAGGATTGATTCCCTCGGTTACTAGTATAGAACTTTCTTCTGTTCCTTTATCTAGTATTCCTACCTATACTCCTTTGGTGACTGTGACGGTTCCCTCTGTTCCTATGAGTGGTCCTCCCATGTCCCTTCCTACATCACAACCTTCTTATCATAATGTTCATTTTAATTATTCTAATCCTCTTCCGACTGTAGTTCCAAGCGTTCCTCCAGCTTCATACACTTTACCTAGTGTTTCTAATGTTGCTATTCCTCCTATTTCTTCTAATGATTCAACAATCATCAATCTGGCTCAAATTGTGTCATCTTTACAATAACAACTAGAATCCTTGACTCAAAACAAGTTTAGCATTCTTACATGTGACATGGGAAGTGCTTTGTCCCTAGACATCATTCGTACTCCTGTTCCTCAGCAAGTTGCTATGCCTCGTCTTGAGAATTACAACGGAAAAGGAGAGCCTGTTCATAATGTTAAAACGTTTCAAATCTTTTGTAGTGATTATGCTCATGACCATAGGATTTTAGCCAAGTTGTTTGCTAAAAATTTTCGTGACAAGGCCTTACAATGGTATTGTTCCTTGCCTCCTTATTCTATTGATTCATTTCCACAACTTGCCAATGCTTTTATTCAACAATTTCAAAATAATATTGGTCTGCAAGTGTCTTTAACCGATTTGATGCATTGTAAACAAAGTGCTAAAGAAAAATTGACTGAATTTATTAGTAGATTTAAGCATTTGCATGCTCATATTTCCTATCTAGTTCCTGATATAGATATACAACGTATGTTTATTTCAAATTTGCAAAAGGATATTAGAGATAAGATTCTGCTTACTGAATTTACCTCTTTTCAACAACTTTGTACAGTGCTTCATCATTATCAATTACAAGTGAGTCAATTTGAGAGCAACACTCCAATGGCTTCTGTTCCAGTTGATAAGAGTGATGCTGCTCCTAATCCAAACAAATTTAAAAAATTCAACAACTATGTCAAGATAAACAAACAAGCAAATGCAGTTGTTGGTCAAGTTGCTTTTGCATCTCACAATGCCACTTCTGCATCTATTGCTTTTTGATTAAATTGTACGTTTACTCCTCTTTCTGAATCTTTACATTCTATTATGAATAGGTTGTTAACTGCTAATATGATTAGTTTACCTCCTATTCGACCTCTTTTACCTGCTACAATTGCATCTAAATCCTTTGATCCTAAATCTTTTTGTCAATATCATCGTCAAAATGGTCATAATACTGAGAAATGTTATTCTTTAAAACATAAGATTCAAGACTTAATTGACTCTAATGCCTTATTTGTTGATAATCTTGATGGTAGTGGGAATAAATCTATCTCTCCTCCTAATCAAAACCTTCAAATATATACGAATCCTTTACCTACACATGATACTAATACCGTTGCTCAACCATCTTCTATGGATATTGTTTATGATTCAAAGATGGATGATCTTAATCACATTGTTAATCAAGTGGAGCATGTTGTTCAATTTGTATCTCCACCTTAGCCTCAACCTCAACTTCAATCTCAAGTTCAATCTCAACCTATACCAAAATCGCAGCCTAAATTGAAAATTCAGCCTAAACCTCGAAAACAACTTAAGAATAAAAGACTTCAAGAACTTTTGATTACCTTTGATGATTCTGAGACTATTAAGGCTCCTAATGGTCCCCTTTACATTTATGATAGGATTTCCCAAATACCTACTTTTGGTTGTCTTGTTGATTCTACATCTCTAGTTAATGTTATTACTGAAGAAAATATTTTTATGAAAAAACTTGCAACATGATTCTTATGATGCATCATATGTGTGGATTCAAACTTGTAATGGTTTTCTTTATCCATCATTTGGTTATATTAACTTGCCGGTTGAAGTTTGGGGTAAAATTGTGAAACTACCTTTGTTGTTGTTGTTCCTACTTCTAATCAGTTTCAAGTTAAGCTTGGTTTTCCATGGGTAAATGCCATGCATGCGGTTGCTTCAACTATCCATCAATGTCTTAAATATGTTCATAATGAAGAAGTGAAGACAGTTAATCATAGTTTATATCAACCTTCTAGGCCTAGAGATTGTTCTACCCTTGACTTCTTTTGGCCTTCATTACTTAATTCATGTCCTTCTTGATCTGATAATCTTTTCCTTTCATATCAAGCCTATAAGCATCGTAAGATTCTTGAATTAAGCATACCTCCTATGGATCTTAATTGTGGTCTTTTGCCTACACCTTCCATACCTCCTTTATCCATGGCTTCTAGTTTTGTTAATCAAGCTCCTATTATTGCTTCTCAGTCTGCTGATAATCCTATTAATCCTCCTATAGAACCTATGAAGGATCCCATAATTGTTCCTTCTAGTTCTCCACATATTTCAAGTAAAGAAAAACTTAATTGATTTGCTAATAACGTCGTAAGAAGCGTCGTGCTCAAGCTAAAGCTTGTAATTCTGTTCTTAAAAAATCTTTACATTCTTTTGATCAACCTATGCATGATGTGTTAGAAGAAGTTGTTACTAATAATGATGTTCAAATGCAAGATTATGATGATCCTATTCGTATCTTAGAACCTATTTTGATTAATCTAGATGAAGAAGATACTCTTGATGATGTTAATGATGAATATGAAACTATTGACGTTGACATTGATTCACCTAATATGCTTTCATCACAATTGACAATTACACCTAATATTAAACATTATGATTCTCAAGAGGATCCTTGTTTGGAATTGGCTATCATTCCTACTGTGTTGGATATAGTCCCTCTTGCGAGTTACCCACCTTCCCTAAATATAAAACGAGATGGGGAGAGTAGGCGGCACGCTTGATCGGCTTGTCCTTTATGGTAGCTTTGTTGTGTGTTTTCCTGTTGTACTGTGCTTCTCCCGTGATGTGTTTGCTAAATGTTGTTAGATTCTTTTATACGACCCTTGTTACTTTGTTGGTACAAGGTGATAAAGGAATCAAACTTGTTGT
The DNA here is from genome assembly GCA_027943335.1 of Chamaecyparis obtusa. NCBI lineage: Eukaryota > Viridiplantae > Streptophyta > Pinopsida > Cupressales > Cupressaceae > Chamaecyparis > Chamaecyparis obtusa. The sequence continues at coordinate 143,571 of BSBK01006548.1, forward strand.
ACAATTCCTCTATATGTATGTTTATTCTTCTATATGTTGTTTCATGTTATGTTGTACTTGTGCTATTGTTTGTAAATGTTTCCTTGTGTAATCTACTTGGATCTGGGACTTGGTAGCACTAAATCTTTTTGGTCTCCAGGTCATGGTTCGAAAAGATTCTTCTTCACAATCTCTTATGTGATCTTTCTTCCTTTGTGATTGTAGTTCTACTTTCTTTGGGGAATGATGTCAATTCATTTGCAATAATATCATATATATATATATATTATCTTATGATCATACTGACCCCACAACAGGTAGTTCCCTTTTGTGTTCTCTGTATGTTTATGTGGTATTTCCCTTGATTTGTCTTTGTCTGAGGGCATCTCGTACTGGGAACGTTATTAGTGGAGTTATTTATGTTTCCGTTAAAGCCATTGCTCCTGTTAAATTGATAGCAATGACTTTAACGTGGGGGCATACGCTCTGCTCACCTATTGCACAGACACTTTTCGATATACATATATTATTTTTCAAGACACTTTTATCCCTTTATGGATTAGTGACTAATCCTTAAAGCATGAATTTCTATTTAGGATCTCTTGATCCCTCCAATTTCAAATTTGTGATCCCTTAAGGTCGAAGGTGTTCTTAAGTGATAAAAGGTGCTCCCCTTAATACCACAAACACATAACAGAAATAGATAAACAACAACAATATGCAAGAATAGAAAATTGGCTTCTTATTATCTCCACAAATGTGGAATTACAAACTTTCAGAATTACAATATGCAAAGCCACATGGGAATTCCCTTACAATATTCTGTAGGACAAAGCCTCGAATCAATACCCAGATCTACTACCCAGAATTGCCCTAGACAACACTACGGGCCTTCTTTATATAGAAATTTTCCACCGCTCGAGAAGGTTCCAGAAAATTAGCCCTTAGGGCCAACCAAACTTAGAATTATTTTATTATTCAATTTATTACATCAAAGTCGGCTCAAAATAACTTTTGAAACCCGAACAAAAATTTTGAAGGAAAATTATTTTTTGCCATTTTAGGTGACCTGACTTCCGGAGACCATAAGTCATCACCAGTCGACCTAATGGACTATTATAACCCCATTTTGGAAAGGCCACGAAGCGCTCTACAAGCTTGACCCATTCAAGATCGTGTCAGCCAAATTTCTGACCTCATTCGGGGCCTCTAAAGCCTTCAAAACTGAGTTCAAAGTTTCTGTACCTTGCTGCCAATACTGAAAATCTTCAATATCTTCAAAACTAGACCTGATCTAGCCATGAAACTCTATTGGTAGGTTGATATGACTAAGATGAACTTCCACATGTAAAATCAGAACATTCTGAGATCGTATGACCAACCTACTAAAAATAGCAAGTTTCCATAAATAGCAGCTCTGCAGAAGATAGCCCTTATTGAATACAAAAACAAAAACATTTTTGGGTGATGCAAGATTGCTCTTACACCCAGGATGCTCCTACATCAGACACCCGGGGTAATTTGAGAAGTGATCTTGTCATGACTCAGGTGTGCAGAGGAAAACCAAGACGGTTAACCTCCTCCTTCGTTAGCCATGATGAATCTTCAACAGATCGTCCTTTCCATTTGACCAGATATTCTTCATATACCTTGTTCCTTGTGCTTCTGCCAACACGACTATCTAGTATATCTTCAATCTCTTTGGTATCTGAACTAGTTGCTGGAATACTCCATTGTGCTGTTGTGATCTCATCTTCAACACCTCCCTCATGATACTCTGTCAGATCTGAAATGTTAAACACTGGTGAAATATTCAGCTCAGTAGACAATTCTACTTCATATGCATTTCTTGAATCATGCTTCTTCAGTAGTTTACATGGCCCAAACTTCTTCATTTTCAATTTGTTATATGTACTAACTGGAAATCACTCCTTCCGCAAATGAACCATGACTTCATCTCTAACTTGAAATTCCTTATGCCTCCTTTTCACATCTGCCTTAGCCTTATACTGGACATTCATCTTGGTAATATGCTTCCTCACCTCCTCATGGATGTTTTTTAAGTGTTCTGCAAAATTCTCAGCTTCAACACTACTTATTTCTCCTTTATCTATCTTTCTCAACTTAGATGTATTTCTTGGACTACTCCCATATACAATCTGGAATGGTGATTTACCAGTGCTCCTGTTGACAGAATTATTATATGCAAATTCTGCCTGTGGTAAAATCAAAACCCATCCTGTTGGCTTATCTCCAACCAAACATCTCAGCAAATTTTTCAAACTCCTATTCACCACCTCTGTCTGTCTATCAGTCTGTGGATGATGTGATGAGCTGAACTTCAAATCTGTCTTCAACTTCTTCCACAATGTATGCTAGAAATATCCAACGAACTTAGTCTCCCTATTTGAAACTATAATCTTTGGCAAACCATGTAGTCTCACCACTTCTCTAAAAAATAATTTTGCTACGTGAACAACATCATTAGTCTTCTTGCAGGGAATAAAATGTGCCATTTTTGAAAATTTGTCAACTACCACAAAAATTGAATCATGTCCCCGCCGTGTCCATGGTAAACCAAGAACAAAGTCCATACTGATATCCTCCCAAGGCTTCTCTGGTACAGGTAATGGTTGATACAACCCTGTATTTTGCTTCACTCCTTTCGCCATCTGACATACTTTGCAACTCTGTACAAACTTCTTGACATCTTGCTGCAATTGTGGCTAATAATAATTTTCACTAACCAAAGCAAGGGTTTTATCGCGACCAAAATGTCCAGCCAATCCTCTGCTATGCTTCTCCTTGATGAGATTCTCCCTCATAGAACCTCGTGGAATGCCCAACTGACTCCCTTTGAATAACATATCATCCTGGATGATAAAATCCAACCACTTCGTTCTGTTTAGAGTAACAGGTTCTTTCCAAACTTCACCAAAATCAGGATCCTCTAGATACAAATTCTTGAGTTCCTTGAACCCAACCACCTCAATCTGCATCTCTGTCAGCAATAGTTGTCTTCTGCTAAGAGCATCTGCAACCCTATTAGACTTTCCACTCCTGTGTTTCAAAACAAATGTATAACTCTGCAAAAACTCAACCCATTTCAAATGCCTTTGATTCAACTTTTCTTGACTATTCAAATATTGTAAAGCTTGGTGATTAGTATACAAAACAAACTTCTTAGGAAGCAGATAGTGTCTCCACTTCTTCAATGCCTGAACTATAACATAAAATTCTTGATCATAAACAAAATATTTCCTCTTGGCATCATTTAACTTCTCACTGAAATAAACAATAGGTTTACCTTCTTGGCTCATAACATCTCTTATTGCAGTACCACTAGCATCACAATCTACTTGAAACACCTTATTAAAATCAGGAAGTGCTAAAATAGGTTGTTCTGTAACTTTTTGTTATAACAGTTTAAAACTCATATCCGCCCCATTAGTCCACTTGAACTCTTTTCTATACCCTCTCATTGTTTCAGTCAAGGGTCCACAAATACTGCTAAAATTTTTGATAAACTTTCTGTAAAAGCTAGCCAAACCATGAAAAGACCTTACTTTAGTAGCACTCCTTAGAGTAAGCCATTCAAAGATAGCCTGTATCTTCTCCGGGTCCATTTTTAGACTTTCTGCTGAAACTACAAATCCCAAATACACTAACTTTTTCTTCACAAAATTGCACTTCTTCAAATTAATCAACAATTTCTCATCTTTTAACTTCTCAAACACCATACGAATATGCATCATATGCTCTTCCAATGTCTTACTAAAAATCAAAATATCATCTAGGTACACAATGACAAACTCACTCAGAAATTTTTTTAGAACCTCGTTCGTGAGCCGCATAAAAGTGCTCGGTGCATTGGTTAGCCCAAAATGCATGACTAACCACTCATACAGTCCTTCCTTTGTCTTGAAGGCAGTCTTCCATTCATCTTCTTCTCTGATCCGAATCTGGTGATATCCACTCTTCAGATCTATCTTTGAGAAACACAGAGCTCCACTCAAACAATCCATAATATCATCCATTCGTGGCAATGGAAACCTATACTTGATTGTGATCTTGTTTATTGCTCTGGAATTTGTACACATCCTCCATTCTCCATTCTTATTTGGTGCTAGTACTGCTGGTACAACACATGGACTCAGGCTCTCCCGAATCAATTCCTTCTGTAACAACTCATGTACTTGTCTGTTCAACTCTTCACTTTTTGTTGGTGTCATTCTGTGTGCTGCCTTGTTTGGCAAACTGGCTTTTGGAATCAAATCCATCTGATGACTGATCTTTCTTACCGGTGGTAATCCGTCAAGTACATTATCAGATACAATATCCTGAAACTCATTCAACAAGTCTGCAACCTGTACAAGTACATCCTCTACTTCTTTATCTGCTTTTGGAATTAAAGCAAAACACACATGCTCATGCCTCATACCATCTAGAAATTTTCTTTCATCAACAAATGTTATTCTTGCATTACCACATACTTTTTTTTCGGTCTCCTTCAATGGCTTTAGTTTATGTCGCATTCCATCCTTTGTTAGGGAATAGGTATTCGCACGACCATCGTGTACAACACATCTGTCAAATTGCCACGGTCTACCCAACAACATATGACATGCATCCATAGATATGATATCACATGGTACCTCATCTTGGTACCCGCCGAACTTGAACTTTACCAGGCACTGTTTACTGACCATGACCTTGTGGTCATCTTGCACCCATGCAATCTGATATGGATGTGGGTGTTTCTATCTCTTGAGCTTCAACTTTGTCACCATATCTTCTGACACCAAATTGTCAATGCTTTCACTATCAATAATCACATCACATTTGCCCTCACACTTGCATCTAGTGCGAAATAGGCTCCTCCTTTGTTCAGGTTCATTCTCACCACTCAGCAGGACTCTTCTGTTAATCAACGTTTCTCTTCTTTCAGCATCTTCAGAATTTGAGGATTTGACATCTTCATCTACATGTGCCACTCTGGCCTGGCCTTCATTCCTCCTATCCATCCTTCTTTGGCGTTGAGGATATTCAAATGGCCTATGACCTTCTTCTCCACAGTGAAAACATGTTTCACGAAAGCCTCCTCCTCCCGAACTTTGTCCTCTTCCTCTTCCTCTCTGATCTCTATTGTTCTGATCTTGGAAACGATTGGAATTGTTTCCTCTCTGATTTTGACTGCTACTGGCCTCGTCCTTATTTTTCAGATCTTCATTTCGGCCTCCATATGACCATCCACTATGACCCCTTCCATTTTGTCTACTCTCGATCTTCTTGTTCAGCTTTTCTTCCACTTTTAGGGCAAGCTGGTATGCCTCTTCAATACTGTTCATTCGAGCCAGATTCAGCTCCTCCTGAATGCTTGGCCTCAACCCATTAAGGTAACGAGCAACTTTCTCCTTATTAGCTTCCGCATGGCTTGTTCTGATGAGGATTTGATAGAACTCCTCTGTATACTCCTGAACAGATCTTCCTGCTTGCTTCAAATTTTGCATCTTCTTCAGTAGGTCAAGCTCATAATCAATAGGAATAAACTGTCGCTTCAATTTATCCACCATCCGATCCCATCTTGTGATTTTATCTTTCCTTCTTCTATTTCGCTCCAATTGAATCTCTTGCCACGAGATTTTCGCATGACCTTTCAGTTTGTCTTTCGCGAATTTGACCCTATCAAGATCCTCAATATCTTCATACTCAAAATATTCTTCACATTTATTGATCCAGTTGATCAATTCTTCTGGGTTAAGATTTCTTGAAAATGCAGGAACCTTGATCTTAGGTCTTTTTCTGATCTTGGAAATGGTCCGGAAAAGCTTTTCTTCTTCTCGATTCAAAATTTCGCCTTCTTCTTGATCATCATTTCCTTCTTCGGCTTCATCCTCACTTTTATCTCTGACATTAAGATTCATTTCTCTGCGAATCTTTTCTTGCAATGCTCGCACTTGTCTCTTGAGCGCACTAACCTCAGGTGTTACAACACTAGCTCTTCTGCCACGTTCCCTTCGTGGAGGTATTTTCGCGATGTGCGCTGAAACCCTAACCATGGTCCTAGTACAAATTGCCTCATAGTCGGTGATCTATTTACACAGAAACCCTAACCCACGGTTCTGGTGCAAACTGCCTCACAATCGGTGATCTGTTTACACACTTAGAAACTCCTTTTCTGATACCACTTGATAAAGGGTGCTCCCCTTAATACCACAAACACATAACAGAAACAAAGAAACAACAACAACAATATGTAAGAATAAAAAATTAGCTTCTTATTATCTCTACAAATGTGGAATTACAAACTTTCAGAATTATAATATGCAAAGCCACATGGGCATTCCCTTACAATATTCTGTAGGACAAAGCCTCGAATCAATACCCAGAATTGCCTTAGACAACACTACGGGCCTTCTTTATATAGGCATTTTCCACCACCCGAAAAGGTTCCAGAAAATTAGCCCTTAGGGCCGACCAAATTTAGAATTATTTTATTTTTCAATTTATTACATCAAAGTTGGCTCAAGATAACTTTTGAACCCTGAACAAAAATTTTGAAGGAAAATTATTTTCCGCCATTTCAGGTGACCCGACTTCCGGAGACTATAAGTCATCACCAGTTGACCCGATGGATTATTATAACCCCATTTTGGAAAGGCCACGAAGTGCTCTACAGGCTTGACTTGCGCAAGCGCTTGTTAGCCAAATTTGCGGCCTCATCTGGGGCCTCTAAAACCTTCAAAATCGAGTTCAAAGTTTTTGTACCCTACTGCCAACACTGAAAATCTTCAATATCTTCAAAACTAGACCTGATCTAGCCATGAAACTCTACTGGCAGACTAATATGACTGAGATGAATCTCCACATGTAAAATTAGAACATTTTGAGATCGTATGACCAACCTACTAAAAATAGCAAGTTTCCATAAATAGCAGCTCTGCACAAGATACTCCTTATTGAATACAAAAACATAAATATTTTTGGGTGATGCAAGATTGCTCTTACACCCAGGATGCTCCTGCATCATTAAGACTAGATCTCTTTTGCTTTTGGTTTTACTCTTATGGAATAGAATATTCTTAGGGGTGAATCCTTGATGGGTTGACTGGTGAGTAGCCACATTCACTAGGCGGTTCAATTCCATCTTTCTAGTTGCACCGTTTTCTTGTGTGGTTCACAATGGGACATAAGTTCTCATTGGGCGAGATAATCACACCCTCTTCTCTTTTTTTTTTTCTAGAGATGTCTCTCTTATTTTGATCTTGGAGTTGATGAAGACTTGAGTCCCTAGGGGCTTGATGATCTCTTTGTCCCTTTGATTTTAATAAGATTATCTTTTCATTATGATCTTCTTTACCAAGAGTTTGCATTGAGTCCATACTCTTGTTAAAGTGGGGGCTTAATGTATCATCTTAAAATGGAAGCACTTTCATTATAAGAGTGTTTAGTCCTCCGAGTAAGTGGTCTGGGGTCATGTCAAGCATTTTGATTGGGTCTTTGCATGGATCTGGTTGTTTCCCATTTGTTCTGCTTCTCTCTCTCCCTGTTTCTAGTCTCTTTCTGACAACTTTCTTTGAGAATTTGAAGATTTTGAATTTTTGGGTCAAGGACGACTTGATGGGTCAAGGTCGACCTCGACCCTGACCCTAAGTCCAAATTTTAAATTTCAAGAGTTTCAGGATGTCTAGGGGTTAAGGTTAATTGGGATTTAATTCTCCAATGTTGGCCTCTCTAGAAGTTTGTGCCCTAGATCACTATAAAATGAAGCCTTCCTCTCTCATTTTCTCCATATCTCATACATCCACAATCAAGCAATTGCATCCATTTTTCATGATTAAGCAAACATTCATTCAAACATTCAAGCATTCAAGATGCAAGTAATCAAGGAGATCCATGATTAGCCATTGAAGGATTCAATCTCTATGGAGCCCTCTTGTTGAAGATTTCTCCATCCACATTCATCCAAGCCTCTTCCTATGCTAAGATCTATTCAAGATTGGTGTTGAAGATCTAATGCCATTGATTTGAGACATCCTACATACACTCTACATTCATTCAGAGCATCCATACTTGTGGATTCAAGTATTCGAATCCTCCACAAGGATTTCAACATAAGGAAGGTGAATAGTTCCATTTACTTTGTTTATACATATTATAATTTTAATTACATTTCAAGGTTGATTCCAAACAACAAAAACTATTTTTGTTGGAGGTACAGGTACATGCCAACGAATTGAAGTTCAGATTTGGATACCCTTTTCTACAAACTTTCAAGATTCGTGAACAGAATTTCTGTTGGAGTTATTTCAGGTCAGGGATGACCTTCAGTGAGGGGTAAGATTGTGCCCCGCTATCTAGGTCAAAGTTGACTTGACCTGAGAAAGATAAAAGTTTTTTGGGTTTTCTCGGTTTGGTATTTCCAGGTCGGAACAAGTTGCAGAATTCCCTGAAACTGTGCACATACATCAAAAATCAGTCTTTTCCAAATTTTCCCTATTTTGAGGTTAGTATTTACCTTCTATTCATTTAAGGTTTTCAAGCATATAGTTTCTATAGCAAGTTATAGGATTTCCTCCTTTCTTCATATTCTCCATTGTTTGATTCATTTGTGCATTTGGATTAGGGATAGGTCCTATATTTCCCTTGCATAGATACAACAATATACTTCGTAGTAAGGGTAAAGATAGATCTCCAACATCTTTATCCACCACTATACAGTGGATAACGGTCCGTTGTAGTCCTTTGAGGTATGCTGAAGCGCAAGGCTGGTCGGATCCAGCTCGGAAGTGCAGGTCCAATCAATGTCCCGATCATGTATAGGTGGCTGTAACTCCTTAGTCCATGCATTGAAATCTCCAAGGATGAGGATATCGCCTGAGGCACTGAATCTAGAGATGCCCTCCAGAAGATCCTCAAAAGGATCCCCATTCTCGACATTGTGAATGGCATACAACGAGGAGGCCAGTGGGAAGTAGAAAACCACGATGAAGATATCTCTCTGGCGGTGGCCAATATGGTCTACCCAGATCCACATGAATTTAGCAAATATGTCTGAAAGGACTATAGAGGTAGCACTTAAAAGGCTGTCCCGAATCAAACAGGCCACACGACCGGAGCCCCGTACACCACCAGAAGTGCAGACCTTGTCTCTACATACAAATAACCACTGATAACTGATGAAACCCAAGAGGGGACGTGCAAGATTCTCATGTGTCTGTAATTGCCAAGATATCAACAGACCCAACTGCATCATGAAGAAGACCTGGTAACAACTGAAGAGAATTGTTACCGTTCCAGTAGTTGAGGAGAAGCGAGCCAGAGGGAACTACTGGTGTGACCTTCATTTGGCCTTAGTGGCTTGTCTCGGTTCCCACCCAGCAGGGGCAAAATCTTGAATAACTGCTCTAAGGTTCCTGACAACTGCCCATTTCCCACTACATCTGGCCTCAACAACTAGGGATCTGGCTTGTTTCAGTTCTACCACCTGTGATCTAGTGAGATCCTCATCCAAATAAATCTTCCAGGAAAGATTGAATAATTTCATCTTCACTCTAAGAGCCCGTAACCTATCGTGTAGGGAAGAGAACCTAATGACAAGTGTACTATTCTGACCAAACCAACAGGTGTCAAGTGTAATATCGAGAATATCAAGATGGTCCTTGAGGAAGGATTGTTCAACAGAGGATGGATCAACAGTAGAGTGGAGACCACGGACACGCAAATTCAATTTGCGTTTCTGTCTCATGCGTTCATCAAACATCTTACCCTGGACTAACTCCACAACGCCTGCGAGAGGTGCAACAGTAGCGCTGTTATTGCAGATAGAGGCCCAGGATTTGACGTTCTCCTCTGTTTTGGTCATTGGTGAAGAATGTTTGGCAACCAAATCAGCTTGTTCCATTTTGATGCTGTCGAGTTCATTTAGTTGTGCAATGACAGATTCCAAATTAGTTTGAATGCCCGTTGCTTGTGATGTGAAGGTGGATGAGAAACTATGTAAAAGAGCTCGATCGATTATAGCTTATTGTTTGAGAGTGGAAATTTCAGAAGTAAGGGTTGCCATGTTGTCTTTGAGTGACTAATTTTCTGCTTCTATTCCAAGGAGTCGATCAAGGAGCTTTTGGGAAACACTGGATAAAGAAAGACGTGTCTTTCAAAGCTGCATCATCAATTTCCAACTTATTCAAGCGATCCACTATTTTCTTATATATATTTGTATCGGGTGGGGGTTCCAAGGCCATCATTCCTTGATGTTATAAAAAAGTAAGCAATTATATGTGTCATAGTCTGAGTCAGAATTCAGTCATTCCGTCAAATAGTTCTTGTGCAATGTTTTGTTGCAGAATCACTGCATGGTGCTGTTGGAGCTTTGGTGCTACATCAAAACACATGAAGTAGCCTATGCTTGATCAGCTGGGCCCCTGGTCGTGTCTTTCCTTCCCACCCGAGCCCTACCCTGTTGTTGTTTATGTGCTGGGCCCTTGTCTTCCTAGCCACCCTGAGCCCTACCTTGTTGTCGTTTCTGTGTTGGGCCCTTGTCCCTACTCAACCTGCGATCCCACCAATGGTTCCACCTGCTGTTTGTCTGTTGCGTGCACGACCAGAAGAAATACTTCAGATATCAGTCAAAGCCAACCAGAAGAAATATTGTTGTTTGTCTGCTATATGGTGCTGCGTGGGCGACCAGAAGAAATACTTCAAACAAAAGTCAAAGCCAACCCTTCTCATTGTTCCGATGCTCTCTAGTACCCCAATGCCCATGTTTAGAAGAACTAAACTTGACAATAAGTATCGGTGGCGATAGAAAAAAGAAAAAAGACTCCGAGTAGCCTTCGGGCATTACAACACTGGACAACCCTCTTCTTCCGCCTAAACCGCAACAGGTTCAAGCTTGGAAGCAACAGATGATGAGACTACTCTCGTAATGTTGTTTAGTAGTTCTCTTTGATTCCATAAATCAGATCCTTCAATGTTATTGAGAGACTCAAAAAAATATCTTGTAATTCTTTTTGAGTTAGTCATGCAAAGAACAATGATTTTTAATAATACTTAAAAGGTCTAATAATTGATATCAAATGACACAAATCCATTATTTTTGCATAGAGCTAGTGAGTGCAGGACCAGATTTAACAATAATGTAAGAACAACTGTGAAATGGGAAAGCCCTTACCAAAGGGAAAGACAATTCAATGTCACATGCTTAATTTGTAGAAACTATGGACACATGGCCATGAATTTTAGAATGAGGACAAATAGAGGAAACACTAGACCTTGGAGATCTACTAGGATGACATGTTTTCACTGTCACAAGATTGGTCATCTAGCAAGGAATTGTAGAATGAGAAACCACTTGATAAACTGGTTAGAGGATCAAAAGGGACAAAAAATGTGAATGTGGAGGAAACTAAAAAGTAGATGAGTAAAGTATGGGCAAAGAAGGATGAGAGCGAAAAATTAGAAGAATATGCATCTCCACTAGGTGTGGAGAATTCATCAACTAACTAAACCTGTTTTGGCTTAGGGGGAGATTCATTGAAAAATCTTTACATGAAACCTTGAGAAGAATGTGTGGTAAATTCCATCAACATATTTAAATATGCATAATGATGAATTGTGATGTGATGTAAAGTTTGGTTGTATTACGTGAATTGTTACCAATTAGTAATTATGTTTGAAATGATAAGATGTGCATAGTTATGCTCAATCGGTAACCAGGGAAATAAGAAAAGAAGTGAAGCAGTTCTCCCAGCTGAAGGACTTACAGTAAACAACATAAAGAGAAAAGGATGAGGATAAAAGTGAAGAAGAATGAAATGAATCTGATGAAGGCTAGTAAGAGATGAAGTTCACATGGAAGAAGTCCAAAGTTGTTAGTTCCCTTACTGAGAAGATTGTGATGTTTGATATGAGTAAGTTTGTTCCCACTGACAAAACTTTAGATAAAGTTAGAAAAATTGAGTATTTTGGTTAGAGTCAATAAATATTTTGAAAATATTAGTAAGGATGAGATGTTATTATTTTTGGCATTAATAAGTTAAGTGTTATTTGAGTTACAAGGTTAATTCCCTATGTCTTTGTATTGGTAAGATTAGATCAGTGTTCAAAGACCTAGAAGAGTTTGATAATTTTATCAACTAGTGAGACTCAATTGGTACATGATGTGACTAAACCTATGTTGAAAAGATGTTTGGGATTGAAGGAACCAATGAAAGAATAAGTGCATGATGTTGAAGAAGAACTAGATCAAGTGGAGCCAAAAATTACACAATAAGAAAGGGTGGAAAATTGAAAATGTTAAGATAGATCAATTGATGACATTTCTATTCCTTATGCTCCAAAGGAATCAATGGAGGTACTGGAAATGCCATGAATTGATCAAGTAATGATAACTGATTGATTAATTGATGAATACACCTATCTGTGAGGAACAATTGCAGGTACTGGTAGATGTTGCAACTAGAGGAGATAAGAAAAGGGTGAATAGGTGCTTACTGATGTGCAAATTGAAAGTGATAGGGAAAAGAAAGTAGAAAAATATGAAGGTGCTTCTGTGAAGAATAAAGAGTAGGAAACAATAGGATAGATTTTGAAGGTATCAATAATGATGAAAATGATAAACTAGTCATACAAGGACCTATTGATAGCCTATTCTCTAAGCTCAATAGAGATGATAGAGATTAAGGCATTAGGGAAAGAATCCCAAGTCATCGAGTCAACAAGAGATGTATTGGAAGATCTGATGCTAGCAAAGTTGATTGTGATGAGAATGCCATGTTTATTGCTAAGTTTGATAGGCTGGTATTGCTGCAGGAGATCAATTGGAAAGTCTAGAGGATGCAAAAATGTATTAAGTCTAAAAGACATGAGCACTACAGGAAAAAGAAATTAGTTTAATCCATTGCATTCAAAAGAGTTAGTTTATTAGTAAGTGTGTACCAAGTCACAAAGCCTTACATTGAGATAGTAAGATTCTTGTCAATATTTGTGATTTTTCAAGTTTGTTGAGGTTCTTGATAAGAAGGAAAGCCGAGACACATGAAGAACTCAAGAAGCTAGTAGAAAGTTTTGTGGCTCACTCAGCTACAAATTTTGGTATATCAGTTGTAGAAGAAAAAAAAAGAAAGAAAAAAGGATTGAAGATGTTGAGGTAGACTTAGTTCTACTGGATATGTGTGCATTTTATGCATTGGAGGAGTTAGCATTGTTGCTGAAAGGACATATTGTTTATATTGAAAAACCTATTGAAGAAGTGGAAGGATGATCTTCAAACATTGAAGACAAGTTTTTTTTGAGTGTAATTCTTGTAAAGAGGGAGTAGTAGCTCCTATACATTTGAATCAACAGTGAGTGATCACCTAAGGGAGAGCAGTCACAAGTGATGAAGACATTTACAATAGATGAAGACTAAGGCATGTTATGCCTTTGGAATTATTGTCAAAGACACAACAAAATACATCTGAAATAAAATAAAAATATAAACTTAAGAGTGTTGTTCGAGTAAGGTTGGGTAGAGGGTATCCATTCTACTTGCTCAAGTAGTCACTAGGTGTGTTCCTTAGAAGTTCCCATAAGTAGGAATTACATTTCATTTTTATTTTCAAATTATCAAGATATCCCACAATGATTGTGCTAGTGAAAATCGACAACGTGGGAGGCACTGATTGTGTTTAGTCATCTCTCCCTTATTAAGCGCAAAAGCTAATATCATTCCACTTGTAGCCCAAGAGGGTCCACTGTATGATCATGATGGAGGAGGCAACTCATGTTTTTCTTAGTCGAGGAAAACACCCAAGACTTAGGATTTTAACAACAATTTATGGTTAGAGCTATTCAATAGTTAAATTACAATATTAAAAAGGAAACTACTCACCACTACATGGCACTTATTTATGTTAGGTTGCAAACATATTTAAAGAAGCCGAACAAGCAATAATGTGGTGATTTGACAATTTTATTTGTGTCAGGACAAATATTTTTGGAAGATTGTACAAATTAAAATGTAAATCTTTAAATAAATTATATTATATTTTAGAAATAAATTGATGTTATTATGTGTAACATTAATATATGTCTCATATATGATAATTTTGGTATTGACCAAAACATTGTTACATAGATTTTAATGTACAAATGATACATATAAAGTAATTTTAAAATAATTAATTACATGGTACTTATTTGCATAAAGGTGAATAAAAAGAGAAATATAAATTTTAATGTTCAAATCATATGTACATATTTTTTATAATAGATTAAAATATGATAAAGACCCTTACAACTATTAGAAGATGCTTAACTCCTTAGATCCTCTTAATACGATAACATAAACTTATATATATAACATTTTAAATTTTAGTAATAAGGAGATATTTAATATGACCGGTTTTAGTTTATTAACCATGATAGCAACCAAAGATGTATATGCCGAGAGACATTCCCTTAATCTAATTCAAACAATACGTGAATACCAAAGGCTTTCATGGTCGAGGAAATTTTTTGTCAATAAAAATAGTAATCATCTATAATTTTTAATCATTGACTGGTGTCCTTCATTCTGGTTTTACACAGAAAGTATTTTTTTTGTGTGTCTCTGACAATCCAAACAAATATTCGCACGATAACTTTTCATTGAAAAAATTCAAAATGACCAACTGTGTTTTGAAAATGTGTACACCGCTTGGTCTATAACAGGACTTTGAATCGAACTAAGAATTCACAAATACTTCTGTTGCTCCAATTTGTTGAAGGCAGTCGAGTTTTCACTATCTGTAATTTTTATCTCTCAATTTTTAATATCGAGTGACACTTTACCATATAAACATTAGGAGTAAACATTTTTTTTATTTGTTGGAATGTAACTATTGTAGTCAATATTAGTTGTTTAGTATGAGTATAGGTTTTACATAAATAATCGAATTGGTTATTCACAAAATTGATTTTTTCCAATGAGTTTAACATTTTCTATTGTCTTTCAAAATTGATTTATAATGTATGACTTTTCTAAAAGAAGACACATGATAGTTTATAAAACATAAAAATTATGTTCACTTCTTTCTATAGGGTCGAAACAACTTGAATGAAGAAGAGTTGCTGAACAAGTTCCTAAAAGATTACCGAACTTACTCTTGAAACATAATCTAAGAAGCTAAAGGTTGATCTTTAGTTTGATCCCAAAGGACAATGATCCCAACTTGATTGTACCACCTCTTGTAACATATGAATGTGAAAAAGGAGAAAGCAACAAGAACATCATGAGTGTATGGGAATAGTTCTTGTTTTTAGTCTACTTGATACTACTCTATTTCACAAATGTTATAATGTTGAATCTATATTGTACTAGTTAGAAGGTTGATCATGACTGAGACTATTTGAAGTTGTAGTTCCTTATAATGCATTTATGTATTGATTAGCTATACTTGAAAGAAAAAAATTGTTTGATTGTGGATTTGAAATCATGAAATTTTATTGGATGATGGGGTGAAATTGGTAGAGGTAATTTTAAAATACATGTATTAATTATTTGATTTGATTTAAACAATGATTCTTACATCTACACGTTTATTTGAGAGTATCCAATCTAGGCATTTCGTACTATGCATTTATGAGAGATGAGACGAGTATGAGAAATAAGAGTTTTTATTCATGTTAAGTTGAGAATATGTTCAATTCTTGAAGGAGTAGAATTTGAACATTTATATATGATCTATTAAGTAGCATGTATCCAAATGTGTTTGTGTTTGAAAAATATCTTAAAAATTATACAATTAGAGTATATAAGTTTTTTCATATTAGTTATCTTATTTTATATTTTTCAGAAATAAATTGAAATCGCATTTTGTCTCATATGCAATATGAAATGTGTAATGAATTTTATTGTGATATTTTCTAATAGATAGAATAGATTTTAAAATATCAATGATATATGAAAAATAATTAATTACAAAATACTTATCAATAAAAAAGAAATAAAAGTTAATATTTTAGTTAACAATTTATGATAAAGACCCTCATTGCTATAAAAAATATTTAACTAACTCTTCCAGTCCGCTAAAACCAATCTTACACTTTTAATAAGATGACATAAAATAGTAAAAAAATATTTATTCACATTGTAGCTAGGCCTGCTGTGACATTTTTATCCTTTTTTAAAATTTAATATAGAGATACTTAATATGACCGGTTTAAAAGGATATTCCCACATTGAATTTGAACAACACGTCACTATCAAAGGCTCCATGGTCGAGGCAAATTGTTGCCAATAAAATAGTAATCATCGATTATTTTCAATCATTGACTGGTGCCCATCCTTTTGGTTTTTCGGGTCCCCCTGACGCCGGGAGTATTCTTTGTTGTGTGTGTCTTTGGCGATACAAAGAAATATTCGCAAGACAATTATTCATTCGAAAAATTCAAAATGAACAGCTGGTTTTTGAAAATGTGTACCCAGCCAGGCCTATAATACCACTTTGACCCTCTCTAACAATGCACAACTACTTCATCTTCTGTTCCCCAATTTTTTGTAGGCAGTCAAGCAAGGATGTTGGATAAGGCTGAGCCTTGGCTTGTGGAGGATAATGGCGGTCCGATTAAACTTTACAGCGATGGTTCAGTTGTGCGGGCACCAATTCCATTCGAATCTTTCTTCCTCACTGAGAAGAATAATTATGGGCAGGTTCCATACAAAGATATTGTGTTTGATGAGGAAGCTGGTTTGTGGGCGCGCCTTTACATGGCGCCCGAGACGAAAGACAGAGTGCCCGTCGTAATGTATTTTCATGGTGGAGGATTTTGCATGCTAAGCGCCGCAACCACGATGTTTCACCGCATGTGCCAGATGTGGGCGGCCAAATTGGGCGTGATAGTGGTTTCTGTGAATTATAGGTTGGCTCCTGAGCACCGCCTTCCCGCCGCCTACGAAGACTCTATTGCGGCGCTGCGGTGGATGGAGAGAGACGGCGCCGCCAGAGATCCGTGGTTGCGCTCTCACGCAGACTTTTCAAGGGTATTTGTGGCGGGCGATAGTGCAGGAGGGAACATCGCACACCATGTTGGCGTCTGGACGGCGAGTAAAAGTATGGAAATGAAGATCAAAATCAAGGGTTTGATTTTGCTGTATCCTTTTTTCGGAGGAGAAGAGCGGATGGCGTCGGAAAAGGAAAAGGGGTCCTCGATGTTAACTGCGGAGAATTTGGAGGGTATGTGGAGATTGGCGCTGCCTGTGGGAAGTAACAGAGATCATCCTTATTCCAATCCGCTTGTGGAAGAGGAAAAGTTGTGCGCTCTGGACCTTCCGCCGGTGCTGTGTGCTATTGCCGGGCGTGATATATTGAGAGATAAAGAGTTGGAATACTGTGAGGCTTTGAAGAAATGGGGGAAACGAATTGAGGTGCATAGTTTCTTGGAGGAAGACCACGGCTTCACTGCCATGAAAATGGAGGGCGAAAGCTCTCTCCGAGTCCTCGGCCTCATCGCTGATTTTGTCAAATGAAAGAGTTGCATGATTCGAGCGAAGAAATATCATTTTCCTGCGACAACAGATCGTTTTGGAAAATATAAATAAATTAAAGAAGTTTAAATATCCGCCGAAAGACATTTTAGTACTTTTCTTTCAATCTGTTTCGTTTACATTTTCTAAATTTGAAATGTATATTTATGATTGACTATAGATAAGTCTTAATAGCTTCTGGATTTGTGTGTTCATACTTTTTATCATTTATGGTTTTGATTATGTTCTACAATCTATTATCAAGATGAGAATTAGAAAAGTGTTAACACAGTCAAATCTAGAAGCTATTATGATTCATTATGATGGACTGAAAATTTCTTGCATCTAATTGAATATAGGTAATCTGTTTCATTTTTTTTGTTTCTAATTTTAAAATTTATGATGATAGTAAACATAATGACTTAATAATAATATTTATGATTGAAGATAGATAATTAGTATCTTCTAGTGAATATATGTTGTTTAATTGGGAATATGTACCATATAAATAATCCAATTAAGTATTTACAAATTTGATTTTTTTCTAATAATTTATTTTCTACTATTTAATCATGTATATCATTTCTACATTCTATATTGTTAATTGTTGCTATTTTTTGATTTAATTGCTCCAAAGTTCTTACCATCAAAAAATCAAATCTAGAAACAAAAATAATTATTCATTTTATGTAATTATCACATCATTTCTTTTTGATGGAGGGTTCCCTTATGATGTCTAAGCCTTGCACTTAAAAATACTTGATTCCTAGAAGACTCTTTAAGAACCTTTCAATTCACTAGCATACCAAGTGCCTTTAGACATTCCACACAAATTAGTTTTAATAATATTATAAAAGAAAACAATCATTCTTTATATTTAATTTAGACTAATGTATAAATAAACTTGAATTGATTAATAATGACTAGTAATGATAAATCAAATAATTTTAATAATTATTTAGATGATCTTCATTTTATGACCAAAGAATTGTTGTCTTTGTTAAAAATTTCAAAATTAAATTGATGCATTTTCAAGAAATGTATTTGTAGACACCTGCCTCTATTAGGACCAAGTTCATAGCCACATAAATGCTATACTCAAGTTTGACTTATATAATGAATATCTCTAATATTTTAAGCAACTTAAATGTCCTTTATCTACTTTTCTCCCTTATTTATAGGGAGGGCAATAAGCATTTTGATTAACTTTCCAATGCAATAATAGATATGTCTACATGATTTTGATGGTCTACCTGCAATATAGATTATATCTCTTTAAAATTATTTTGTCATAGGTTCTTTTGATGTATGCAAACAAATTTTGAAACATGATGGTAAGATGGGTGTTAGGAGAAGATTTTATGTTAAAGCCCCACCATTAACACATACATTTCTTCTCATCTCTCCTTAACCTTGACATATCAAAGGAAATTTTTTGTGTTCTATCCCTCTTAAGGGGTCGTGGGTAACATAAGAGGTCCTAAGGGGTCCTAGGTTGCATTAGTGGATCCTCGTATGATATTAATTGAATCTAAGATACATAAATGTGTCCTAGGACAACCTAAGATATGTTAATGGGTCTTGATGATCTGAATGTGTCATATATGTCTTAAAATGTCGTAAGGGATGTATAATGGTCCAATAATGTTAATGGGTTGTAGATGTGATAAGTGCTCTAAGGGATCTTAGGTTATATTAATTGATACTAGTATGTCTTAAGGGTTCTTGCGGGAAACGATGGGTTCACATATGTATTAATAGAAGCTAAGATAGATGAATGGGTCCTAGGACATTTTAAGATATAATAATGGGTCGTACGGGTCCTATGTGTCTTAATATGTCATAATCGATACGTAATGGTCCTAGAATGTCTTAAGGGGTTGTAGGCGTCATAATAGGTCCTAAGGGATCATAGGTTACATTAATTCATCCTAATATGTCTTAAGGAGCCTTGAGGGAAACAATGAATCCTTGTATGTATTAATGGAAACTAACATATACATCAATGGGTCATAGGACATCCTAATATGTATTATAAGATCTTGAGATTCCTAAGGGATCCTAAGTGTCTTAATACATGTTGTAAGGGAGGGACAAGGGTCCTAGAAACTTACTATACTACAATTTTTTAACATATTCTAACATACTACTAGATCATTTTAAAAAATTTAACTACGATTTTCTAAGATTTCTACAAACTAAAAATTATTTAAAACAAATAACTAACTAATATTTACTAAATTTACTAAAAATGCATGTACATGTGAGAGAGAGAGATTCCTAATATTTAGTAACTTTAAACTTGAAATTTTAAAAAAAATAGTTTTAATAATTTCTATAAGATCTTAATGTTTTCTAGCATTTTCTAACATTTCTACTACGGTTTCTAATATTTTGTAAATATTTTCTAACAGTTGTTAACAAACTAGACTATGATTTTCTACCATTTATACTATGATTTTTAATATTTCTATCATTTTCTAACACATTCTAATATTTAACTATGATTTTCTAACATTCTACTATCAATTTTTGACATATTCTAATATTTAACTATGATTTTCTAACATTTCTACAAATAAAAAATTATTTAAAACAAATAACTAACTAAAATAAATATAAAACATATAATTTACAATAAAAAAAAGAGAAAAATGCGTATACCTGATACTGCTAACAATTTGAAGATGTCGAAAAAGCTCGGGAGGTGTTGATGTCATATTGGATGTCACTGCTTCACTCCAAGCCCTAGGGTCGGCAAAATCCAAACAGTGACAATGAAAAATAAAAAATAATTGCCAGAAATATATAACAAAATTTGGCCATAGGGGCTTTGCACGAAGAGCCCCCTTCATGTGAAGTACCCCGCATAAGGTACTTCGTGCGAAGCCCCTCGTGTAGGGTACTTCGCATGAAGTGGGTCCACCACTTCCCCCGAAGTGATGACTTCGCACGAAGACTCTAAATTTTTTATTTTCATATGATGCCGATTTTCTTCGTCCCTATAAGTGGAACACAGCTTTGTGGGATCACCCACCTGCTAGAAAAGATAGCAAAGATGGTGACTCTTTGGCACAGACTCTGGGATAAGGAAAATCAATATTGAAGGTGATTCCCTTCTCATGGCTAACACAATGTGTAGGGAGATACCTAGATAACTATAAAATAAATCTTTCCTCCTGGTGCCTTTTTCCCGTCTCTTTTTTCCTCTGTTTTGACTGTTCCGTCTCTGTGGTAGTTGTCTCTCAGCTTGCCTGTGGCCTGTTTCATTGTTTGTTAATGTTTCCTTATGACTTGATCTCTATTTTGCTATATTTTAAGATGTTGTGGGTTTCACGAACCATGTAAAACCTATTTTACTTAATCAAAAACTATAGAATAAATAAGATTATTTGAGTGTGTGATGATAGTGAGCCCAAGTAATTGGAAAATTAATAAGATTCTCTTATCATGGTATGTGGAAGTCAAGTACAATAGATGTATTTGTACTTATTATCTTTTATATTTTTGGCCCATGGGGATGACATGGGATTGATTGAGTGCGGAAAAAACCAATCTCCCTTTGACTACATCGTTATATGCTAGAGCATGCATATGGAGAATACGGGTCTTATATCATCTCATGTAGATAAGATGATGAAAACTCACAAAATATGGTGGGTTTTCTCGAGTTTTGTGACAATGGACAACCCTACGAGGGTCACCTATTTATGATGCCAAATAACATTCCTCAAAGCCATCTTTGACCAAATATTCATAATGGTACTTAAGGAACACACTGGCATCATTTTCCTTCATTGTTTCGCCTTGGCATAAAAACCTAGAAAAGAGATAATTTGTGCTCTATCCCTCTCGCTATCCATTAAATTCTTCTAGTTGGTCTTGATGAGGTCATCTAGGCTACATGTTAGGGGTCAATGTTCCAAGATTAAGAAACGCATGAGCAATTCTAGAGGAATATGATATATTATAATAGATACTAATTTAGTAAAACTTTCAAACCATGTCCCTTTTAAAACATCTAGCTAAGGTTCAATTGGGCTATGAGTTTCTCAAGCAATCACAAATATGAATCTAGTTTTTTTAATTTGGATTGGCTCTATGAATTTTTTAGTTTGGTCAAAGAGGGTTGAATACATAGTCACTTGAACACAACTTTACGATCTATTCATAGATAGTGTTAATAGTAGGAGACATATTTGTGTAACACTCGGGTTTTTTTTCCTATATCTTGGAGCTATACATATGTTAGTATAAGGAACAATATTCACTCTTAAGAGAGATTAATAGGTGTGACCTTCCTTGGTTTTTTCTTGTATTGAAAAAATCTTATGATATTTTGATTTTCAATATAATAGTGTAGTCTTAGCTACAAAATATATTTAGCAAAAAGAAATAAAAACTAACAAATTTTATTGATATTGGTATAATTGATAGCTAAATTGTGGTGGTATTGTTCTTTCCACGAAGGTTCAAATTTTGTGGGGGTGTTATTGTTGAGTGCTTATATTGGTGATGAGGTCCCCTATTTGTGACCTCATTGGTTTATAGATCAGACCAAAAGTGTTTACCCCCAAAAGCATCAATGAAATTCATGGAGGCAAAGGCAACTATTTTCTACTAAGATAAACACAATCATCCTTGATTAAAAGAAAAAAGTAAAATAATTGTGATTATCACATAAATTTAGCTCTAATGATTAGATGTTGCAATGAAGAAACTTATAGTTTTGCATGTGAAGAAATAAGTGGCACTTTTAATTTTCTATCTTGTGTTAAAATATAATTAAAAAAATGAAATACCTGGACAATAGCTAGTAGAATGTGCTTATATTTATTATAGTTTGACCTTTCTATGCAATTTGATAATCTTTGTAGCCAATTTTTTATTTTTCAAAAGTCCGATTATCTCATAACTAGTAGTCTTTCCAAGTTTTATTGTATTCATTCATATTGTAAAAGCATCTTTTTTCTCTATTGGCTCTTAAAATGTTTGATTTTTCTAAAAGAGGGCATCACGATAGTTTATAAAACATAAATAAAGTCCGCTCACTTCTTCACATAGGATGGAAACAACTTGAATGAATAAAAGTTGCAATTGCTAAACAAGTTTTTGAAAGAGAAGAAGATCACCAAACCTGCTATTGAAATCGAATGTAAGAAGTAAAAAGTCAATCTTCTGTTTGATGTTAAGGACAATGATCCTAACTTGATTGTGCTACTCCTTGCAACATATGAGTGTGATAAAGGACAATGCAACAATAACATCATTAGTGCATGGGATTAGTTCTTGTTTTAAGTCAACATGATATTGCTCTATTTTAGATGTTATAACATTGACCCTATTTTTGTACGAGTTTGATGATTAATCATCACCTAGAATATTTGGAGATGCAACTCCTTGTAATGTATATATGTTTTGATAAACTATAGTTAAAGGAAAAAATGTTTGATCTGTGAATCTCGAATATTGGAATTTTATTAGATAAGAGGTAATGGGGTGGAATTGGGAGAGGTAAACTTTAAATGTGTTGTATTAAATATTTGATTTGATTCAAACAATGAGCCTTACAGATCTACATTTTTATTATACAGGTATTAAATATTTTGTCATTTGAGTATCTAATCTAGGTATTACGTGCTCTGTATTTATGAGAGATGGGATGAGCATGACACATGAGAGTATTTATTTATGTTGAGAATATATTCAATTCTTGAAGGATTAGGATGTTTAAATGTGTTGTATTAGCTATTTGATTTGATTCAAATAGTGAGCCTTACATCTACATTTTTATTATATAAGTATTAAATATTTTGTGGTTATCTGGGCATTACGTGCTCTATATTTATGAGAGATGGGATGAGCATGACACACAAGAGTATTTATTTATGTTGAGAATATATTCAATTCTTGAAGGACTAAAATTTGAACACTTGTATACGATCTATCAAGTAGGAAATATGTGTTTGTGTTTTGTACAAATTTATATTTATAATATTTTAATTTAATTATCTTATTTTCAAAAGCATATTGAAATTATTATTAATAACATTGTATTTTGTTATGAATTATAAATTTTTAGTATATAGGTATTGACTGATAGATAAAATAGATTTTAGTGTGTCAACAATACATAAAAGATAAATTTAAAATAATTAATTTCACAGTACTTATGGACACAAAGAAATAAAAAGTTAGTATTTTAATTAAGACGACATATTCTATTTAATAGATCAAATAGGTCAAAGATGCTTATAGCTATTAAAACACGTTGAACTAAATATTCGTGATCGCTAGACCCAGGTTTACACGTTTACGAGATGACATAAAATAGTAAAAACTAAAAACATATTTATTAACATTGTGGCGAGGCCGGCTGGGACATATTTTTTCAATATGTCCGGCTTTTACTTTGTAACGATGACAGCAACCAACATGTACATATCCGCGGTTGAAGGATATTCCCATATTGAATTTGAACAATACGTGATTATCAAAGGTGTCATGGCCGAGGCCAATTTCTGGTCCATAAAAATAGCAATCATCGATTATTTTTAATCATTGACGTTGTCTATCCTTTTGGTTTTTCGGGGCTCCGTGACGCCGCGAGTATTCTTTTTTGTGTGTGTCTCGGGCAATCCAAACAAATATTCGAACGTCAATTATTCATACGTAAAACTCAAAATGACCAGCTGGTTTTTGAAAATGCAAGTACTCCACCTGGCCTATAAACACCACATTGACCCTCTCTAACAATGCACAACTACTTCATCTTCTGTTGCCCAAATCTTTGAAGGCAGTCAAGCAAGGATGTTGGATAATGCTGAGCCTTGGCTTGTGGAGGATAATGGCGGTCCGATTAAACTTTACAGCGATGGATCAGTCGTGCGGGCACCAATTCCATTCGAATCTTTCTTCCTTACTGAGAAGAATAATTATGGGCACGTCCCATTCAAAGATATTGTGTTTGATGAGGAAGCTGGTTTGTGGGCGCGCCTTTACATGGCGCCCGAGACGAAAGACAGAGTGCCCGTCGTAATGTATTTTCACGGGGGAGGATTTTGCATGCTAAGCGCCGCAACCACGATGTTTCACCGCATGTGCCAGATGTGGGCGGCCAAATTGGGCGTGATAGTGGTTTCTGTGAATTACAGGTTGGCTCCTGAGCACCGCCTTCCCGCCGCCTACGAAGACTCTATTGCGGCGCTGCGGTGGATGGAGAGAGATGGCGCCGCCGAAGATCCGTGGTTGTGCTCTCACGCAGACTTTTCAAGGGTATTTGTGGCGGGCGATAGTGCAGGAGGGAACATCGCACACCATGTTGGCGTCTGGACGGCGAGTAAAAGTGTGGAGATGAAGATCAAAATAAAAGGTCTGATTTTGCTGTATCCTTTTTTCGGAGGAGAAGAGCGGATGGCGTCGGAAATGGAAAAGGGGTCATCGATGTTAACTGCGGAGAACTTGGACGGCATGTGGAGATTGGCGCTGCCTGTGGGAAGTAACAGAGATCATCCATATTCCAATCCGCTTGTGGAAGAGGAAAAGTTGTGCGCTTTGGACCTTCCGCCGGTTCTCTGTGCTATTGCCGAGCGCGATATACTGAGAGATAAAGAGTTGGAATACTGTGAGGCTTTGAAGAAATGGGGAAAGCGAGTTGAGGTGCATAGTTTCTTCGAGGAAGACCACGGCTTCACTGTCATGAAAATGGAGGGCCACAGCTCCCTCCGAGTCCTCGGCCTCATCGCTGATTTTGTCAAATGAAAGAGTTGCATGACCCGAGCGAAGAAATATCATTTTCCTGCGACGACACATCGTTTTGGAAAATATAAATAAAGTTCAAATATCCATCCAAAGACATTTTAGTATTTTTCTTTTTTTCTTTTAATCTGTTTCGTTTTACTTATTTCTAAATTTGAAATATCTAGCGAGAGTAAACATATTGACTTCTTAATAATATTTATATTCTGATTGAATATAGATAAGTTGGATTTGTGTGTTCATATTTTTATCATTTCTGATCATGTTCTATGATTCCTCATTAAGATCTGAAATCTAGAAACTAGTGAGATTCATTATGATGGGTTATGAAATATTTTTGCATCTAATTGAATATAGATAATTTGTTTCTTTTTCTTTCTTCTAAATTTGAAATATGTAACAAGAATAAACATAATGACTTAATAATATTATTTATGATTGAATATAGATAAGTCTAAATAGCTTCTAGATTTGTGTGTTAACACTTTTTAGTATTTAATATTTATGTTTATGATGTTTTACGATCCATCATCAAGATGAGAGCCATGAAAGTGTTAATAAAGTCAAATCTAGAAGCTATTATGACTCATTATGATGGATTGTGGAAATTTCTTGCATCTAATTGAATATATATAATTTATTTCATTTTCTTTTTTTCTAAATTTGAAATTATTTGATTAGAGTAAACATAATGACTAATTAGTATCTTGTAGTGAATATAGTGGGTATTGAATTTAGAATATGTCCCATATAAATAACCTAATTAAGTATTTACAAATTTGATTTTGTCCTAATAATTTAATTTCTACTATTTAATCACATATATATGATTTCTACACTCTATAATGTTTTTGATTAAGATGACAAGGAGAGGGCTCTGAACCTAAGTATAGCAATCACATAACAACAACAACCAAAAATAACAACTTCAGGTCATTACAGTTGGAAACAACCATCACTTAACAAAATAATAAAAAACCATACAAAATGTTCTTTTACCAGTATCAACTCTAACCAACCTACTACTATCCCCCCAATTAACAACATAACATAACTTAAAACTAGCTAAGCTCATATACCTAACAACAATGAGGGAAATATGAGAAGTCCTTAACATAATAACACAAAGAAATATTAGAGAGTTTATCCTTAAACAAGAAACAAAAACAACAAGACAACTACAAACAACATAGAAGAGAAAACTCATTTATCTTTAGCTATAGCTTCCCAATTATTGGTAAGGAGATTGATTTCTTTCCTCCCGCCCTCAGTCACCTCCTTAGACATTTGATCTTCATCTCTCCCTTCATGTTTCCTCTTCTTATCCCTCATCTCTAGTCTTCTTTTTCACATGATCATACCACACACTGCTTTCATCATCACACTTTTCATAATCCCGCACAGAGGTGAAAGAAGAACTGAACTTGTAAGTAGAAACACTGTTAGGGATAACATTTTCCAGAGAATCCATTGTGTTATCCAGGGCCCAAGTGTAGTTTATAAGGGCTTCTTCATTGAGATTCTCCTTTTTAGAAGCTATGCGGTTTCTCTTCTATTTGGCTTCTTTCTCTAAAACAAGAGAGGTGCAAGCAATGTTCACCATTTCATCCAACTCATTCAAATTGATAGTAAGCTCAACATACTTTTCCTCCTATTTGTCCTCTAGATCTTCTGCCTCCTTCACATAATCCTCATCATCTGAATTATCACTTTCTTTTGTCTCTTGTGATTCATACTCTTGGTCAGTTTCTGACACCACTTCATCCTCCACACTGTTCTGCTTGTTGTCCTTATTTCTGAGCCTGATATGCCTACCTTCACTAGAGCTCCATTCATTCTTCTTTTCATTAGAAGTGTCACTTTTTTTTCCCTCTTAAGAATCAGTTTCCTCTCCAAAATCCTCCTTGTCAACATCAATATAGGAGCTCTTCCCTCTAGGGTTACTCTTGTGAAGCTTCAAAGAAGCATGCTTCTTAGTAGGGGATTTTATTTTAGGAGGGGTGGTATCCAGGAGAGTTCCCTCAAAAGATGCAGAGGACAAGGGTTTTTCATTGGCCTCAAAGAGGGGAATTTTACTCAAATTCTTGGTTTTAGGGTTCATATTAGGGCATTCAAGAAGTGAACCATTATTGATAAATTCAATCCCCACCAAGCTAGCTGGGGTTTTAGCTGGTTGAGGGTAAGTGAGCCACCTACTAGTAAAAGGGGAGAAGCTAAAGAAATGTTGATACAAGACATAAATTAACCACATGTATAAAGGAGGGGAATTTCCTTTACTAATTGTATTGCTTAGAGATGAAAACAAAAATAAAGGTACATTAATTTTCTCCCCATGGGGAATATGATTTAAAAGGGGAAAATGGTAGCCATGGTATGCAGAAAACCTACCCCGTAAAGTAACATACTTCAGATCACATATAAACACACCAGAGAGTAGGGGGTAGCAAGAGAAGACCTATCATACCCATTACCCGATGAAACAATAGTGGATTTCTCATCCTTTTTGAAGAATTTCTTCTAGAATTTCTTATAGTCTCATCTATTTGTTCTTTCTACTTTCTCTCCACTACACTCCATCTTAGGATCCACTACAATCCTCCAATCCCCTCCACTTCATGGTCCTTTATCACCTCTAGTCCAACCTATCCCACCACCATCACTCTATCCCCTTGGTTTACTTATATTCATATGTGGCACTGGTCCACTTGCAATAGAATAAATAAATTTAATATTCGTGCCATTTACACTCTACCTAATAATGGACTTGCATCTTGTTCCCTAAGTAATAAGTATCCTATCTTGGAACAAATGATCAAGAAATAGAATTGTCAAGGTAAAGGATTAGGCCCTCATGAGAAAGGTACCGTACATCCCATCCATGTCAAAAAATATCCATGATCTTATGGTCTTGTTTACACATTTGAAGTCACTCCTTCAAAAAATGTTGGTACAACTAATACATAATTTAAGCATACTTCCAAACTCACCATCACATTTTCTCATCATTCCTCCAAAACATATAGTGTTTCTCCCTCTCGATCACTACAATACAAGGCAACCTACCACATTCTTCATCCTCTAAATCCATTTTGGGTCTCTATGTCCCAAAATCTACCATTTCATATCCTCCATATTGTATCGTCTTAAAATGGAAGCACTTCCATTTTAAGAGCGTTTAGCCCTCCGAGTAAGTGGTTTGGGGTCATATTGGATGCCTTGAATTGATCTTTGCTTTGATCGGGCTTTCTCCCTGCTTTCCACTTCTTTTCTGCTTCATTCTAGGTGAAATTAGGGTTAGGATCTTAAGGATTCTCCTAAATTTCCCTCTTCCATGGCTCTATTTTCTAGGTAGGATGTAGAAATGGATCCTCCTGGCCTTCATTTTAGTAATCATAGGATTTTATGTCTATTCCTGACATTCTGTCCTGTTCTGGCATCATTTCTAGGTTTCTGGGCATCCCTGGGACCTCCTAATTTAATTTTGAGTCAACCTAAGAAAAAGGTCAATGTCTTAGGTCGACCCTGACTAGGTCAGGGTCAATGTTGACTTTGACCCCTTTCTCCAAAATTTCAAATTCCAGAATCTCCGGGCTTTGGGCTTTTGGGAGATTTATTTTCTCGCTTCCGGGTTGACCATTTCGGGTTTCGGGATGGTAAATCTTTTAATTGCATTTAATCAAAGTATATTTTCTAAAGGTGAGGACCTAATTGAGATTTAATTCTCCAAGGTGGCCCATCTAGAGGAGTGTGCCCTAGATCACTATAAAAGGAGGCCTTCCTCTCTCATTTTCACATCAAGTTTTCATATCTCATCATCAAGTTTTGTGAGAACATATCTCTCAATCAAGTTTTCTCAATCAAGCTCTCAAGCTCTCAAGGTGATCAAGCAAGCATTCCATTCAAGCAAGCATCCATTCAAGCATTCAAGTCCTCTTCTCCATCCAAGTTTTCCATTGAAGATCAAGGATTCAAGCATTCAAGCTATTGAAGGGATTTGGTTCAAGCATTCAAGATTTATCATTCAAACCTTAGATCTAGCCATCATGATGGTGTGATCTTCCTTCAAGATCCTTTGTTCATCTTCAAGATCCATTTCATTCTCTTACTAAGGTGAATTCCAAGCATACAATCATGGAGGTTTGATTTACATTTATTGTTGTGTTCATTAAGCTTTCATATCAATATACTTGTTTACATTTCAAATACAATTGCATTATCTATTGAATTGCATAGCTTCATTGTTAGATCCTTTTCTACTACTTGCTAGCATTCTCCATTTCAATTTCAATATTAAGGTTGATTCCAAACTGGGGTTTGACCAAGGCAAACCCCCCATACAATAAAAACTCCCATTTTTTTGTAGGTACAAGTGCGGAGTTTCAGATCTGAGAGCGAATTTGGATACCCTTTTTGGCAAACTTCCAGGATCTACGAACAGAATTCAAATCAGACTTCAACAAAAAATGTAGTATTTGACCTTTTATGAGGGTTAAACTCGACCTCCCTCAAAATTGGAAAAGATTTCTGGGTTTTGTAGATCTCACAGTTTCGGTTCAAGATCTCAAAAATAACAGTTTCTGAGACTGTTTGACAGGGTTTTCAGCAGGTTCTTTTTCGAAGGTAAGTACCTTTATCTCTTCGTTTCAGTATTAGTCACTTATATTTACTTTCCATATCAATACAATCTCATGTAAGTATAAAATATTTAGCTTTGGGGTCTCTTTTGTGTTCAAGCCATTGCCCTAGGACCCCATCCATATTTTATCCTTTACATTTTGGTGAACCCGACATACTTACTCTCTTTCTTTTTGGTGTAATATCATTTGTTTTCTTGCCTTAAGATTAGATTTCTTTTATGCTCTTGCATTTACATTTCAAAAATCCAAAAAAAATTACAAAATCTCTGTAAAAATACAAAAATATTTACATTTTCATGCTTTTAGTATTTAACATGTATGATTCTTGTTTTGAGTACTTTGATGAGGCCTTTGTTGTTCAAGATGATAGATACCTTAATGAGGTGCATGGAAGTGAGGCTGAAAATTGTTTGAATGAGATCTCCATTCATCCTATTCCTATTTCACTCTCCTTCACAACCTCTTCAATTGACCTTTACAAAGATGAGTTAGGGATTGATGTTAATTCTTCTCCTAATCTATGTCTTTTCTATGAGCCTACTTTAGAGTATAATTTACCTTCTTTCCCCTTTAGGGATAAAGCTTTAATGACTTATGACACTCCTACAATGTGCTTTATGGATAGGGATGATAGTCCTCCTATTTGGGATGAACCTTTGGATTTGGATGTTGATTACTCTCTTCCTCATGAAACCATTGCGGATAATCCTCCTATTTGTGATGAACCTTTGAATTTGGATATGGATTACTCTCTTCCTTCTATTTGGGATGAACCTTTGGATTTGGATGTTGATTACTCTCTTCCTCATGAAATCATTGTGGGGTAAAAGCACAATAAGTTGTCACCCTTTTACAAAGGAAGAAGCTAACAACACAAAAACTAAAAAACTTCAAGGGCATAAAAGTCACATTTTTGTTGAGAATTTGAAGATGATGTAAACTGATGAAATGTGTAAAATAGGATGAATTTTATGCCTATAATTTTTAAAAATTAATTTGAGAAAAAATTAATATATTTTTTTAATTTTTTAGGTCTATTTTTTATATCCTGAAAATACTACAAATAAGGGAGTTCACTTCCCGTCAAATCATTATAAGTAAAACATTTTTTTTCCCTCCAATTTCAGAATATGTTTTAGATGACATGTATATCTAGTGTAGGAAAAAAGAAAGAAGTTTTTTCAATCTATAGTTTACTCGTTATAAGTATTGAAAGTTGACCTTACCTGAAATCAATAGTTTTTGTCTCCCGTCACTTTTACCCTATCAAAACTATACCAAAAATAAAATAAATTATATATTCTTGAAG
This sequence comes from Chamaecyparis obtusa, assembly GCA_027943335.1. Taxonomy (NCBI): domain Eukaryota; kingdom Viridiplantae; phylum Streptophyta; class Pinopsida; order Cupressales; family Cupressaceae; genus Chamaecyparis; species Chamaecyparis obtusa. The sequence continues at coordinate 174,742 of BSBK01006548.1, forward strand.
AGGAATCTCTCCTCTAGTGCCGTATATAATTTAAAATTTTTTCTGAATTGATTTAGTATTTTTCTATATTTTCTGAATCAACGTCTTCTCAAAGTTTAATATACCTACATGTAGTTTTTAGCAAGTTTGTTTAACGTTTTGTAAATGAAACAATATAAAATTTATATGTCTAGAATCGTACTTTCGAGATCTAGAAAAGGTACTTTTAGTTTTTTTAACATTTTCTATTTTGATCTAAGAAAGGAACAACAGAAGTGAAAATTCTAGTTTTTTGTGTTTTTGATGGTTTGGCTACCAACATGGCATGCCACCTAAGTAGACTGGGCCAAGTCCGACTGGGCTGAGTCTAACTCGGCCGAGTCCCCCTAGGGGTTGGCCCCACTCAAATAGCCTAATAGTGTGCAAATGAGTGGTTTGTCATATTTTTTTATATTAAAAATATTGTTTAGACTCGGCGAGTACCACTCGGCCCAGTCTAATAGGCCACGTAGATGCCATTCAGCGCCATGTGGCACCTACGTGTACTTGGCCATGTTGGACTTGGCCGAGTTTAACTCGGTCGAGTGATTTGAGTTAGCCCAAAAGGTGACACTCGATTATGCTTTTACCTTGTGGATAATTCTACTTTTTGGGATGAACCCTTGGATAAATACATTGATTTATCCCCTCCGTGTGAAGAATTTTTGATACAAAACGATGACATATTCTCTAGAACACACTCCCCTTATCCGAAAGAAGATGGCATTATAAATCCTTCACCTCAATTTAGGATTTCTTCTTGTGTTGAGGCATTAGCAGAGAAAGATAAGAATTCCATTAATGCTCTTCCTCCTAGTGGTGATCTTATGGGAAATCAAGATCCTACCTCACATCATTCTTACCATAACATTACTTATATCTATTCAAATCCTTTTCCAACTATGGTTCCAAGTGTTCCTTCGGTTGTCTCTTCCATTCATATCACTTCCTACACTTTTCCTAAACTTCTTGATCCTAATTATATCCTTCCTAATCTAGTCCTAATCTTCCTAATCCTAATCCTATCTTTCCTAATCTGATTCCTAATTCTTCATCTGCTATTCCTATTTTTTCCCACACTTATGTTGAGGTCCAAACTATTGTTCATGATGTGAAAAGATTCTTCAAAGTACCTTCTCCTTATTATCAGATCCATAAAGATAAAAGAAACCAAATTTCTCCTTTGAGATTTATTCATAAATTTACCCCTCACTCTCTTCTCTCCTCTAGACTAGGGGGCAAGAGGTATATTTATTCCTATCTTTTAGAATCCATTATGAGCTTAATTGGTTATGTTTTCATGGTTTGTATTATGATTTATTTTCATCCATTGCTCTCTTCTATTATTCAAGCTATCTTTTCTAGGACGTGTTTTGAAAAGGTATCCCTTGCCTTTCATCCCTGGGGGGCAAGGTTCTCTCTTCTCTCTCTTTCTCTAGGGAGCAACTTTCCTTAGCTTAGTGGTATTTGTTTATATTGCAATATTATTTCAACATATTGATAGATGTTTTGACTATGGATAACCTTCTTATATGAGAAGTTGTTGTCCTAAGTCATCACTTCTTCTCTATGTTGCAAATTATACTCTTTATAAACTCTTACCCTTGCTTTGGTGTTAGAGTTGTTTCCCTCATTTCAAAGATTCCTTTGCCTCTTCCTTGTAGGGGGCTTGATGGTTGAATCTCTGTTCCCTCCTTTTCTGTTCCCTCCTTTTTGAAATTTGATATTTTATCTAAAGCACTCCTCTTTGGTGGGGGTCTTGTTGATAAGATCTCTTTCATTTGAGGATCCTTTTTCCATGAGTGACATATTCTTTTCACGATTATCTATATTCTTAGATGTAGGGGTCAATATCCCTCACTAAGAATATGGTATACATTGTTGTAAATACGATATCTCCTTGCATTGTGAAGTAGGTATCCTCTTCCATCTTTGTTCCTACTCTTGGGGGGCAAGGATGCCATCTCCTTCTTTTTTGTCTTTTCGGGATTCACCTCTTTCCTTGGGTAAGAAATATCTATCTATTATGTGATATCCAATCATACATGAAAATTTTGGTTTGCATTGAGGATCTATGTCCTTGATCACAACCTATTTTGTTGTTTGACATTGGGTTTCCATGGTTGATATATCTCTCACCTTGGAAACTGAATAGTGTACTATCCCTCATAAGGGTTACTTTCTTTTCACTTCTTGCATGATATCTCTTTACATTCGTCCCTTACATGGCCTCACAGGAGTTGTGACCTTCTTGGCTTGGACTGGGTGTTGTCTATGGATATTGTCTTGATGCTGAGGAAATGCTTTATCCTTGTTCTTTTCTTTCCTTAACATGTCAAAATAGTTTGTTTTTGCCATATTAAGGAGGGGGGCATATATAGGGTCTCCCTTGTACTATAGTTTTTAATTTTTACATCCTAAATCTTGGAAGGTAACGCACATAAGTTGCTAAATCTTGAAAAGACATGCATCCATATGCTAAATCTTTTGAAGGTAACGCACATAAGTTGCTAAATCCTGAGGAGACACACATTTTTCAAAATTTTCAATATGCTAAATCCTCTGAAGGTAACACACACAAGTTGCTAAATTCTAAAGGGACACACATTTCTAGTTTCAAATATGCTAAATCTTGGAAGGTAACGCACATAAGTTGCTAAATCTTGAAGGGACACGCATTTCAAGTTTCAAATATGTTAAATCTTGGAAGGTAACGCACATAAGTTGCTAAATCCTGAAAAGACAAGCACCTATATGCTAAATCTTCTGATGGTAACACACATAAGTTGCTAAATCCTGAGGAGACACACATTTCATATTCATAGTGATACAAGAAGGTGGATCTATGAATATTCCAGAAGTCGTAAAAAGATGCATTACAATTGCAAGTACAGTTTATGGGTGAACCTGTTGGGCTCTCCCTCCAGAGTGATTCACGGTAAGGTGGGCATCTTATTGGGTGAGGTAATCACTTTCTCCTTTCTTTCTTTTCTACTTTCATGCTAGTAGGATAGGATCATGAAGCTATGTTGTTTATAGTGTTGCTCTTGTCTTTCTTATGTAATCATTTATGCTTTTATGATAGCTTTCCAAATATGATATTAACATGAGGAATATTTCTTAGCAAGGTTTCTTATGCTAATTGATTTGGGTTGTTTAGTGTTAACCCTTGTTCTTTTGGTTTTATTGTTTCACACCCTCGTGTGTGTATGTTGAGTTAGAATCTTTAGTCTAGGGGCTCATGCCCTTAGCTAAGTGTTATTTTATCTCTTTGTGAATCCACTTGGATCTCCTCTTTCTTCTCCTTTACCAAGAGTTTGCATCGAATCCATACTCTTGCTAAAGTGGGGGCTTAATGTATCATCTTAAAATGGAAGCAATTCCATGTTAAGAGTATTTAGCCCTCTAAGTAAGTGGTTTGGAGTCATATTGGATGCCTTGAATTGAGCTTTGCTTTGATCTGGCTTTCTCCCTGCTTTCCACTTCTTTTTTGCTTCATTCTAGGTGAAATTAGGGTTAGGATCTTAAGGATTCTCCTGAATTTCCCTCTTCCATGACTCTATTTTCTAGGTAGGATGTAGAAATGGATCCCCTTGGCCTTAATTTTAGTAATCATAATATTTTATGTCTATTCCTGACATTCTGTCCTATTCTGGCATCATTTCTAGGTTTCTGGGCATCCTTGGGACCTCCTAATTTAATTTTGAGTCAACCTAAGAAAAAGGTCAATGTCTTAGGTCGACCCTAACTAGGTCAGGGTCGAGCTCGACCTTGACTAGGTCAAGGTCAATGTCAACTTTGACCCCTTTCTCCAAAATTTCAAATTCCAGAATCTTCGGGCTTCGGGCTTTCGGGAGATTTATTTTCCCGCTTCTGGGTCGGCCATTTCAGGTTTCGGGATGGTAAATCCTTTAATTGCATTTAGTCTAGGTATATTTTCTAAAGGTGAGGACCTAATTGGGATTTAATTCTCCAAGGTGGCCCATCTAGAGGAGTGTGTCCTAGATCACTATAAAATGAGGCCTTCCTCTCTCATTTTCACATCAAGTTTTCTCAATCAAGCTCTCAAGCTCTCAAGGTGATCAATCAAGCATCCATTCAAGCATTCAAGTCTTCTTCTCCATCCAAGTTCTCCATTAAAGATCAAGGATTCAAGCATTCAAGCCATTGAAGGGATTTGGTTCAAGCATTCAAGATTTATCATTCAAACCCTAGATCTAGCCATCATGATGGTGTGATCTTCCTTCAAGATCCTTTGTTCATCTTCAAGATCCATTTCATTCTCTTACTAAGTTGAATTCCAAGCATACAATCATGGAGGTTTGATTTACATTTATTGTTGTGCTCAAGCTTTCATATCAATATACTTGTTTACATTTCAAATACAATTGCATTATCTATTAAATTGCATAGCTTCATTGTTAGATCCTTTTCTACTACTTGCTAGCATTCTCCATTTCAATTTCAATATTAAGGTTGATTCCAAATCGGGGTTTGACCAAGGCAAACCCCCCATACAACAAAAACCCCCATTTTCTTGTAGGTACAAGTGCGGAGTTTCAGATCTGAGAGTGAATTTGGATACCCTTTTCGGCAAACTTCCAAGATCTATGAATAGAATTCGAATCAGACTTCAAACAAAAAATGTAGTATTTGACCTTTTATGAGGGTCACACTCGACCTCCCTCAAAATTGGAAAAGATTTTTGGGTTTTGTAGATCTTGCAGTTTCAGTTCAAGATCATAAAAATCAATAGTTTCTGAGACTGTTTGACAGGGTTTTCAACAGGTTCTGTTTCGGAGGTAAGTACCTTTATCTCTTCATTTCAATATTAGTCACTTATATTTACTTTCCATATCAATACAATCTCATGTAAGTATAAAATATTTAGCTTTGGGGTCTTTTTTGTGTGCAAGCCATTTCCCTAGGACCCCATCCATATTTTATCCTTTACACATATACCAAATCCATTTTGGGCCCTTACATTCCAAAATCCAATCTCCCATCTTATCCTACTCATTCCAAAATCCACCAAACCCATATCTCTTTTACCCACCATAAAAATCCCACCCCTTACATTCCCAATTAGGATCAACAAAGATACATACACACACACACCATCCACCATCCTACTTCTATCACTCCCTCCATATTTCCTCCATCGCATTCAACTTATCATACTCCTAATACTACTCACAATAATTTGGATGCCTTTTTAAAAATGCATAAAGTTAAATATCCAAAATAATGCACAGATTGTCATGTCCGCTCTAAACAACATGCTCAAGAAAATAAAAATCCAATCAAAAAATGTAGTACATCCTAAAGGTCGCAAAGGCCCACCAAAGAAAAAGAAAAAACTTTATGGATTCCAAAGAAAAGAGATGAAATGCATTTAAAAGATAAATCAACAATGGTGTCCAAAATTTTTAATCCATAGGCTAAGAATTCCTCTCCTCCAACTCCTAAATCTATTTTGGGTCCCTATGTCCCAAAAATACCTATCATAGCTCCTCCATCATATCCACATTTACCATCCACTCTTTCCACCCACATTACAACATGTGCCAATGTTGGTCCTAACAACACCCCTTATCGCACTCACTTTCCATCATTCCATCCAAACAATTCCTACCACCATATCTCTTACCCCACATATATCCTCCATCATAACCATCTCATCTATTCCTCTGCATAAGCCACTCATCCCAAATAAGGTTTTACCAACATCTAGGGATCACTACAAATGGACTCCTATTACCTTGATTTTTAACTTGATGCTTGAATCCTCCTATCAATCTCCTCCTTATCATTCCATCCATAAACTACATCTAAAAATTAAAAAAAAAGTTAAAAAGGTCATTAAAAGAAAAAGAAAAAAAGAAGTCCAAATTTTTTTTTCAAAAAATGAAAACAAGAAAAAAATAGTAAAGAGAAAAACATTCATCCAATGGTGGAAACTTGAAAAACAAGCATCTTGGACAAGTACCATGATGAAAACCTAGAAAATAGGTGTCATGTGTAATCCATCCATCCAAATTCTCTGCACACTTTGGGGGAAGTTCTTCTAGCTACCACTCCATCCCTTCCTCCATATCATTTGACTCTCATACCTATCATATCTTAGCCATTTTACCTCTTCCAACCTCCTTTGTATCTTGATAAAAAAAATAAAGGCCACCATGTATACATTCTTTTGACACCTTTTGGCATCCATTTCCCCATCATAATTTTCATCCACCTAACCTTATCGAGCCATCCTTCCATCCATATAATCCCTCCACCTGGCTCTGTCAACCTTGTCCACGCATCATATTATCCTACCTCATTTACCCATAATTATAGCTTCCTTCTACCCACCTCATCCTCTTGTTGTTTTATCTTCCATTCCATCATACCCATCCAAATTCCTCCTCATACATGACCTATCCTTAGTGGGGAATCTTATTCCTTGGAGACCTTATTACATCCATCTTTCCATCTCCCCATCCTTGTTTCACTTCCATCTCATTATCCATAGTACTTTCATCACCCAATCCTTACCTTCCTCCATTCCTTCCATCCATCAATCCTTGTCTATTAATACTTCCATCTCCACATTCCTGAGCATCTCCTCCAACTCTTCATCCCTCTTACATCCCTTCTCATTGTAATCTGTCTCTAGGATAACTTCATGTATCCAATGCCATCCATTCATATCCCCATGCTCTGCACAATCTATCATCACATTAAAATCATATCCATCTCCTCCATCTATCCAAAATTGCACACCAATAAGCCCATACAATCACATCTTTGGTCTTGCTCCCAACCTTGTTGCAAACCTTGACCATAATCCTATCATCATCATTGATAGGTATCCTTCCCAATTCTTGTTTTGTTTCAAGTTATATCATTCCCACATCACCCTATCCACTATCAGTCAATCTTGGCTTTCCATCTCAGTTGGGATAACATCATGCATGTCTTTGCATTATCATCTTCATCCCCGAGCCCTTGTACATCTTGTAACTTGTGTCCTGTACATAGCTGATGCAGTCAAGGATGGTGGATCCAATGAAGGAAAGTCAAAACCTTGCAGCCAACAGAATTACATAGTGGCTTACTCAACAATGCAACACAAAGTAATTGTTTAACATTGATTTTCATTAACATGCCCGATTGTAAGGCCTTCCGGGTTAGGGCCAATTACAATCAGAAAACAATTTTGCAAGATCCACAACCAAATCCAATACAATCTCAACTAGTTCACCTCTATAGACAATCAGAAGCTGATAGAAACCCTAAGGCAGATCTAAACTTGAGCTTGTAAGCCTCCAAGAAATCTCCTTGTCTCCGAGTATGCAACCCCTAGCTCTACTACCAACAACTATCAGATTACAATCCAATTTGCAAGTTCATCAAGAACTTTTCCACAACTTCACTCTCAAGCTTTGCATCTAACCTCCAAATATGCTAAGTTGTTCTCCTCCAAGTTCTGTCCCTAAACATCTACCCAAGCCCTCCTTAAATACTAATCATCAGCCACAAGTTGGCAAGATGAAACCCTTAACTCCCCAAAACAAATAATTAAATGCAATACAAGTTGGCTTACAAATGTATACAAACATTTAATTCAACATGTTGGCCCGTTTCACCAAGTCAGCTCAATAAATCACACAGAACTCCAGTCGGTAAGCTAGAACTACCGAGCGATAGTAAAATCACCGAGCATGCCAGGCATCACCGAGAACCAGTGTCGATCGAGTACCGCAGGCATGACCGAGTAACACATTCACCGAGTGCCAAAGACTGCCAAGTTCCTTCAGTGACTGAGATTCCTTCAATGACTGAGACCGTCGGTCAAGGCTGCAACCGAGGAACATTGTCCAAAATACAAACACTCCATGCAGTTTCATCGAGGACATAGAATGCCTTGCCTTAACCTTGGATGCCCCTGCATCAGACACCCCAGGTTCCAAAAGATGTTCATATGTGAGAAGAACATCTTTTAGGATTCATCACATAAATCCTGAACTGGTTCTTCACATACAAGTCCACCTTTTCTTCTTGCAAAGTCTTCCACTTCAGTTTCCTCTATCTCATCAAGTCTTTTCTTGACAATGTACAGGTCGGTTCTCCATACTAATCATTCATTTTCTCTGGATCCACAATCTCAACTCGGCTACCAATACTCAGGCTTCTCCTACCGAGTGTTGCATCCATCAAAGGCATCAGTTAAAACTTCCTGTCATCCTTCTTAATGGTAAATATATTTTGGACACAGTCATAAATAGGTCTACAATCATATTGCCAAGGTCTACCAAGAAATATATCACAACTATTCATCTTCACAATGTCACAAAGCACAAGATCCTTGTAGTGGCCAATCTGAACATCAATGAAGCATTGTTCTCTTACTTCCAAAGCATGAACATCTTGTAACCAGCCAATCCTATAAGGGCAAGGATGCTTCATTCTACTCAAACCAAGTTTCTAATCTAGGTCCTCAAAAATAAGGTTATTAGTACTAGCACTATCAACAATAACATCACAGAGTTTACCTTCCATCTTGCATCAGGTCCTAAACAAGTTACTCCTCTGACAAGGTTCATCCTTTGTACCGAGCAATGTTCGCCGAAGCAGCAAGTTCTCTAATTCAAGTGCATTCTAAATGTTCTCATTCATCACAGCAGTTCGTCGGTCAACCTTCTTCTGTGTACACTCAAAAGAACGGTGTCCTTCCTCTCCACAGTTATAGCAAGTATCCTTAAAGATAATTCTACCTGTCTTCTTCTTTGGTTCCACATGTTTCTATTCATCTTCTGCATTAGTTGGTTTATCCTTCACTGAGTGATCAATCTTTTCTTTCCCTTGGGAGTTACTAGGCTGTTTCCTCTTCAACTTATCTTCTGCCTTCAGAGTATACTGATAAGCATCTTCAACAGAATCAATGTTCAACATACCAAGCTCATCCTGAATATTGAATCTCAGACCATTCACATACCGAGCTACCTTTTCCTTACCAAGCTCTCGGTGTCTAGACCGAATAGTAAGTTTGTAGAACTCCTTGGTATAATCCTCAACAGTTAGATCTTTCTGCTTCAAATTCTACAACTTCTTAAACAAGTCAAGCTCATAGTTAGCTGGTATGAACTTAGCTTTCAACTTAGTCACCATCAATCTCCATTGATTGATCTTTGTTTCACCTTCATCTTCTTGGTCTCTTTGCAGTTCTTTCCACCAAAGAGCAGCATGTCCTTTCAACTTTGTCTGTGCTAATCTCACTCCAAGAGGATCTTCAATTTCTTCTAGCTCAAAGAAATCTTCAAGTTCACCAATCCAATCAATCAGATTGTCGGGCTTTAAAGTACCAGAGAAAGTAGAAACTTCCATTCGGTAATTACTAAACCGAGCAACAGATCTAGGCAACCGAGTAGTTCTGTCTTCACCATATCTGTTCCTTCGATCATCACCACTAGATCTAGCGGTTTCAAATTCTTCAACAAATTCTTCATAGCCATCCTTAGTACCAACATTCTGAGGTATACCAGTAACAATTCTCATGATCTCGGCGGCCATGTCATTCTTCATCAATTCCATCTCATATATGAAATTTGATTTCACCTTCTCTATGATCCAAGATTCAATAGTATCACAAAGATTAGAAATAACTCTAGGGTCCAATCTTCTCGGAGGCATCCTTAAAGATAAGAGAAACCCTCTGCAACAAACCCTCACAGACCACCTTGTGACAATTTCCAAGTTGTAACAAGTTAGATCTCAACCTGCAATCTTCCAAACAATTAGGGCACAATTCCACAAGTTCAGTGCTATGGATCTACAATTAGATTATGCACAATCAACTTCGCCAACAAGATCAAATTCACAAGATCAGCCTTGCTAGGTCAACCTTATGCTTCAACAAGATCAAACTCTCACTCTAATACCACCTGATGCAGTCAAGGATGGTGGACCTAATGAAGGACAGTCCAAACCTTGTAGCCAACATAATTACACATTGGATTACTCAACAATGCAACACAAAGTAATTGTTTAACACTGATTTTCATTAATATGCTCGGCTGTAAGGCCTTCCGAATTAGGGCCAATTACAATCAGCAAACAATTCTGCAAGATCCACAACCAGATCCAATACAATCAGAAGCTAATGGAAACCCTAAGGCAGATCTAAACTTGAGCTCGCAAGCCTCCAAGCAATCTCCTTGTCTCCAAGTATGCAACCCCTAACTCTGCTACCATTAACTATTAGATTACAATCCGATCTGCAAGTTCATCAAGAACTTTTCCACAACTTCACTCTCAAGCTTGGCATTTGACCTCCAGATCTGCTAAGTTGTTCTCCTCCAAGTTCTATCCCTAAATATCTACCCAAGCCCTCCTTAAATACTAATCATCAGCCACAAGTCGGCAAGATGAAACCTTTAACTCCCCAAAACAAATAATTAAATGCCATACAAATTAGCTTACAAATTTATACAAACATTTAATTCAGCATGTCGGCCCAAGAAAATGGCTACCAACAATAAATTCACCAAGTTGGCTCAACAAATCACACAGAACTATAGTCAGTAAGTTAGAGCTACCAAGCGACAGTAAAATCACTGAGCATGCCAGGCATCGCCGAGCACCAGTGTAGACCAAGCACCAAAGGCATGATCAAGTAACACATTCACTGAGCACTAGAGACTACCAAGTTCCTTTAGTGACTGAGCTTCCATCAATGACCGAGACCGTCGGTCAAGGATGCAATTGAGTAACATCGAACAAAATACAAACACTCCATGTAGTTTCACCGAGGACACAGAATGCCCTACCTTAACCTTGGATGCCCCTACATCAATAGCATTAGTTGTGTCTCCACCTAGGCTCATTTGTACATATGTGTCTTTAGATCTCATCCTTTGTGTTAGTCAGTCCTTGTGTCATCACAATCTTTGTCCCTATCTATCTAGTGCTTCAACAATCACCTCTTGGTCCCTTTGAGGTTCAAGTGTTTGGCTTGTATATTGTCATAGGAATATTATTTTAGCAATTAATCATTAGTCTTCGTAGTATGTATCCTTCCTCACATCAAACCAATCAAATAATTCATCATATATCATCCCCCCTTTTGGAAAAAAGATGTGTAAGATACTTGTTATTTCTTTGGTTCTTTTGGATCTTTGTTTATCTTTTTGAGCTCCCTCGTTTTACCTCCTCATGGTCGCCATGCTCATTTATACCATGATGTTCTATGAATGGTGGAACTTGGGACAAGGTCTCAATATTTTTCTTTCTATGTTTTGTGCTTAGATGCGTCCCTTGCATTTCCAACATGTGATCCCCATGATCACATGGCGCACTTGGGGAATGTCACTTGCTTGCGGGTTTTTCTAGCATCGTATCTACCTTAGTCCTTTTTGGCTTTGTGTGATGTTGGTTTAAACCATTTTTGTTTTTTGAGTCAGTCCCATGCAACGTCTATGTGATAAGGCCTTGCGTTCCTAGTAACCTTGGCTGGTATTGGATAGTGCTAAATCAAAATAAGTTCTCACTACATGACATATCCCATTTGGGAGGTTCCATCTCAAGCTTCTTAACTCTCCATCTGCTTATCCTTCACTCATCCTCCATGCATCCTCTCATCTATTTTGAGAGAACACTCATGTTCTCTTCAACCCACCTATCATCTTGAGGGGACATCCTCATCCTCATCTCCCATAATCCTTAGTCCTAGTTACTCTTCTGATTGACTCGAGCACCTTTTCTAATTCAACCATTTTCTTCCTAGCTCTATGTTTTACTCTTCATTGAAATGATGCTACTATGTAAAACCATCTCAAAGAGAGGCAAAAAGTAGACACTTGAATTTGATTAACAATTTTAATCAAATTTAGTCATCTTACTTGCATTATTGATTAAATAATCATGCATTATTCAATTGATTAATATTAGCCTTCAAGCTAAATTAATTTAATTAATTAGCTATAGTCCAATTAATCTAATGGAAATCAATAACCATTTAATTAATTAAATCTCCTTCATCTATTAATTTAAATAAATACCTTTAAATTAAATCATAAATCTATTTCCTCTCATTTGTGATTATATAAATTCTATTTAATATATTTGAGCACATGGCTCCTAACTTTAACTCCTAACCTAACCACCCTTTAACTACCTAATATTGGGTTATAACACAATCCAACCCCTTCACATATTCTAATCTCCTCTTAAGTTAGTTAATCACACTTAACTATCTAAATAACCATCCATCCATTCTATCTCCTCTCATCACATCCTCCTAAATTTCACACTTGTCAACTAATCCAAGCCTAATCTCACCCTAAACATTTTCACAATCCTACTCTACGAGTTAAGAAATCTAAATCCCCACAAAGTCAGCCTCATGCCACATCTCCTCCAATCCCAATCCCCCTCCCATTTGTCAACCTTAAGTTCCCTTACACCCTCAACCACATGCTTACATCTTTGTCCCCCATTCTCACTTCTCAAAATGGTCACAAGACTCAAGGCTTGACCTTTGGGGATTTGAGACAATATGTGCATTTTGGCATATCTTCCCAACCCCCCAAGTCCTCTCAATCTCTCTCCATGTGACACTTGTCACAAGGCTATTAGATTGAGAAAGAACAATCCATGTGCTCCCCTTCAAATGCATCCTAGCCATTGCCAATATTTCAATCTTGGTCATCCATTTCATCATCTCCTTTCCTATAAATTCAACCCTTTTTTCCTCACAAATTATCCATAATCTAAGATAATTTATAATAATAAATTGAGTCCCAAAATCCAAGCAACATAACCTTATAATGCCAAAATCACTCCAAATCCTTGAAGCTTGAGCATCTACTTTGAGCACACATCCAACCCTTTGGAAAAATCCACATATCATATGAGACTCCATGGTTTTGTATTGAGCTTTTCATGCTTGCTTCATGCTTTTGTCTCTTTTTTCTTACCACATATGTTTCTTGATTAGTGTAGTTGAATATTTAGACATATTTAGGTATTCCAATTACTATTACTTTTCATTACACACAACTACACCTTTAATGGTTTTTGAGGTTGGATTTCTTCCTTCTAATATTACTAGGAAGCAAGGGTCACATAATCCATGCTAGAATTTTTCTTAGAAGATCTTTATTGATTGGAGGTAGGAAATAGGGATTAATGAACAAAATTTAATTTTTTTGGTTCACTAGAGGCTTTACTAGAAAATAGGATCCTTTTCTAGTGAAAAATATATGTCTATTAATATGAGAACATCCATAAATATTTATGGTTATAGCTTTCTCACATCCATTTCAAGAGTTTATATCTCAGAAAAAAACCCACAAATTGGCAAATAAGGGCCTTTCATTTGGACAACCAAAGTTACTTTACATTTCATCCATGGAATTTTTTCCTTTATTAGAATTCTCATCCTTGAGTAAAAACCAAAGATTTCCTTTTCGAAATGAAATAAGGGCTGATACTTTTCCTATGGTTGTTACACCAAATGAATTCAACAAATATTCTTTCTAATTAATATGTATAATGGGAAACAATTGATACAAATTAGAGTTTAGATCTAGAAGGGGAATTCCTTTTTGTTTCATTCATCCTTGAAAAGGAGTTAGTCCTCACTCAAATCTACCTTGTGCTGAGTTTGTAGAGGGGGCATGTAATTGGATGTTAGTGGTAAGAGGAGATGCCTTAGAGATAAAAACTTCATTCTCTATTCAATTGTCCTCCATATTTCAACGCTCCAAGTTTTGATTGATGGTTGATATATTTGGATCTACACCTAGTAATTATAATTTATTACAATTATCCAATCACAAACAAAAAGTTTAGCTTGTAAAGAAACTCCTCTAAATTTACACTCAAGGAATCCTTAGTAACTAATGTATTGGTCCTTTACTTGTAATTGGATATAATAGTCTTTTTTAAACATAGACTAAGGTCTGTAGTACCCATCACATACATAAGAGATTCTCTAGAGTATGCCATTCATATATTTTATTGGCTAGAATGTTGAGCCACAAACTTTTAATCAATGATTAAATTTCCTTTGGAAGTTAAAATAAATTCAATGACATGTTGCCAATTCTCGCAATCTTTCTAGGTCATTGCCAACCATTATGATCAAGAGTGAATATACTTATTAGGGCATTGGTAAAAACTCTTATGCATCTCACTCACATACATCACTATATATTTGTATTGATGTCCCCTTTCAGTCAAAATGCCTCTTTCTTAATAGTAGGTTGTGATCAATCAATATAACTATCATTTTATCACATAGGTTTGAAGGTTAAATATGTTTTGACTACAAATCAATAAGTCTCTTTTGCAATGTTAAAATCTTGTGCATAATTATTGTAGGTACGTAGAAATGTATAAAACATTGTTACCAGATCATTATGAATCTATATGATCAGCCCAATCAATTGTGACATCTTCTAAGATCTTTATGGAAGTTCTTAATGATTTTTTTTCTAACTTGCAACCCATGAATTTTTTTGCAAATGCATAATAAACACGACCCACTTCTTTTCTATGAATTTGAATTTGAACACATTATGTACACATCCGAAATACTAGGTTCTTAGTTTCAGTTATAATAAATATTATGTACATATTGTATAGTAGTTGCCACTAATTTCAAGTGGTTCAGACCATATGTAATTCCCGCCAGGGAAACCAGTAGAATTTAACCTAAAACATGTTGTTATGTTTATAGAATAATTTTTGTTCTTAAGTGTTTACAAAATAATAATGATAACAATGCAGAAGAAATACAATATAAGATACAAACAAGTACATAAATATGTTACTCAATTAGAGTTAAAAACTCTCAAGGGTTCCATAATGTAGAATTACATATACATTTATTAATTATTTTAGGTTAAGTAAAATTACAAATCTCCCATATACAAATGAATGACAAGTACATCATCACATAAATGAACACATAGATACAAATTATACATCAAGATACCCATAATGAAACAACATCCATTGCACAAGTCATAGGATATATAACAATAACCAAATACAAAGTATAGTACAATAGATCAAAAAATAATCACATCTAAAGCACTAATACAAGGTACAAACATAAACATCATAAGATAGATATAAACAAGCTTCCAATGAAGTACAAGAAGAAGATAACAACAACAAGGATCATCTAGCACTGGTACAAGAATTTCAGAATGTATAATGGAAAAAGAATCACTACCACCTGACTTCGTGGAACCAATAATCCACTCCCACCATACTGAGGAGATAACAACAGACCCCACTCAGATAACATCTCAAAATCCAACACAATATAAAAACTAAGAAAGGGAACCTAAAAGCTCTTTATCTCAGAAGGTACCACCAACTAATGATAAATAAAAGATAATAAATATCAAAATACCAACAAGTACCAATACCAACACCACATGCCAAAACCAACCACCAAATACCAAATGCCAAATACTGAACAAATACCAACCACTAGATAATATTGAAAATACCAAGACACACCACCAAATAATACTGACCACCAGAGGAAAATGCAGAAACTACAGAGGAGACTGAAGCTACATACTATAAGAGTGTCATCACATGGACAACTACTTCAGTTACCCTTGACTGGTCTCTCTAGACCTCTAACCCTCAAGTGTTTATTAGGTTGAGTTACCTTAGATTGGTCACTCTGGACCTCGAACCCTCAACATGACCCATGCGGAACCAGAATACCCTCTCATGAAGATGAGAAATTCTAATCATATCTAATCTTTAGGTATCATCCCATTCCCATCCTTAGCCTATACAAGCAGTCAAGGCATGGGCAAGGCATATAATTATCTTATTAATATTTGTTTAACAAATTTATTAAGTTATCACTTATTAGACAACTTACGATGGGTTACCTTGGTACTGACCAATTTGGGTCTTGGACCCCTACTGTAAGCCACTCTGTAATATTCGAGATGGATATTTTTTCCTAGATACTTCTTGTATCATCTTAAAATGGAAGCACTTCCATGATAAGAGCATTTAGCCCTCTCAGTAAGTGGTTTGGGGTCATGTTAAGTACCTTGATCAGGTCTTTGCATGTATTTGGCTTTCTCCCCGCTTTCCACTTCTTTTCTGCTTCATTCTAGGTGAAATTAGGGTTAGGATCCTGATGATTCTCCTTAATTTCCATCTTCCATGGCTTTATTTTCTAGGTAGGACTTAGAAATAGGTCCTCCTAGCCTTCATCATAGTCATCATAGGATTTTGTGCCTATCCCATGGCATTCTGTCCTATTCTGGTATCATTTCTAGGTCTCCGAGCATCCCTGGGACCTCCTATCCTGATTCTGGCTGGATCTGGGCCCACATGGTCAAATTCAAGGTTGATCTTAACTAGGTCAGGATCGAGCTCAAACCTGACTAGGTCAATCCCAACCTTGATTTTTCCCCCCTCTTTCAAATCTCCAAATTCCTTGATTTCTAGGTTTCGGGGATATTTATTTTCCCGCCTCTAGGTTGGCTATCTCGGGTTTCAAAATGGTAAATCCTCTAATTGCATTTAATCTAGGTATATTATCTAAAGGTTGGGACCTAATTGGGATTTAATTCTCTATGGTGGCCCCTCTAGAGGATTGTGCCCTAGTTCACTATAAAAGGAGGCTTTCCTCTCTCATTTTCTCCATCAAGTTTTCTCAATCAAGTTTTGTGAGAACATCTCATCTCAAGCAATTGCAATCTCTCAAGCTCTCAAGTGCAAGAAAGAATTCAAGAATTCAAGAAAGCCTTCAAACATTCAAGGGTTCAAGCATTCATCCATCAATGAGATCCATTGTTAGCCATTGAAGGATTCAATCTCTTTGGAGCCCCCTTGAAGATCCATCCTTCCACATTCATTCAAGCCTCCTCATATGCAAAGATCAATTCAAGATTGGTGTTGAAGATCAAATGCCATTGATTTGAGACATCTTACATCCATTAAAGCATTCCTACTTGTGGATTTGAGGATTCAAATCCTCTACAAGGACTTCAACATAAGCGAGGTGATTTATTTCAATTACTTTGTTTATGCACACTACATTTGAATTCAATTTCAAGGTTAATTCCTAAATTGGGGTTTGACCAAGGAAAACCCCCCATACAAACAAAAACCCCCATTTTCTTGTAGGTACAAGTGTGGGATTTCAAATCTGAGAGCATATTTGGATACCCTTTTCGGCAAACTTTCCAGATCTACGAACAAAGTTAGAATCGACCTTCAAATAAAGAATCTAGCCTTTGACCTTTTATGAGGGTCAAAGTCGACCTGATCTCATCTTGGAAAAGATTTTTGGGTTTTCTTTGTCTTGGCATTTCCAGTCCAAAACAGGTTGCAGAATTGCACGAAAGTACACATAGACATCAGAATTTGGAATTTTCTAGATTTGCCCTAATTTGAGGTTAGTACTTGCATTTCAATTATTTCAAATTCTAAACACTTAAATTATACCATAAGGAAATATAGGGTTTCTCTCTCTCTTTCATATTCTCCATAGATTGATTCGATTGTGCATTAACCTTTTGTTTGATCAAATTGGATCTCTCATTTGGAAATTTGGATTTAGGAGTGGATCTCATATTTCCTCCACACATCATACAACACACACATTTGAATAGGTGTGAAGCCATTTTACCCCTATTCATTTTGGTGAACCCGACATACTTACTCTCTTTTCTTTTGTGGAATTGGATGCCTTATTGTGCTTTCCTTTTATCTTGTTAGTATTAGATTTTTCATTTTTGTTAGATCTTGCATGCTAATTAGATTTCAAAAATACAAAAATATTCATGTTTTATGTGTTCTTAGTGTAGTTCATTTCCTTTATATTGGTTTATGAGCTTTACTACCACTAGTCCTACTTATAACATTCCGGTTAGAAGAAGTCATAGACTCATGGGTGCCTTTGATCCTGAATCTTCCTCTCGTTTCCTTAGGATCCCAGATGATAACTTGATTCTTCATAATTCCAATCCTACAATGGAGAAAAACTCTTCCCACTCATCTTATGATGAGGATGATGCTTTAAGAGTTCCTCTTGAAAAAGTCCAAAAACTTTCCACTAAACTTGATAAAATGGGCAATTGGCTTATTCAAGAGAACCATAATCAAAATTCCATTCAAGCTATAGAGGCTCTTAAGAAAGTTCTCCATGATAGTGATCAAGGTGTTAACCTCTTGTGTGGTATTACTCACCTTGTGCATTCAAATGTTAAACCTTTAGCTCAAGAAGCTCAAGATTTAGGGTTGATTCCTCCTATCACTAGTGTTGAACCTCCTTCTAATCCTTTACCTAGTATTCCTACCTATACTCCTTCTTTGGTGACTGTGACGGTTCCCTTTGTTCCTATGAGTGTTCCTCCTATGTCCCTTCCTACATCACAACCTTCATATCATAATGTTCCTTTTACTTATTCCAATCCGCTTCCAACTGTAGTTCCTAGTGTTCCTCCAGTTGTGTCTTCTATTCCTACAGCTTCTTACACTTTACCTAGTGTGTCTAATGTTGCTACTCCTCCTATTTCCTCTAATGATTCAACAATCATCAGTTTGGCTCAAACTGTGTCATCCTTACAACAACAACTTGCTTCCTTAACTCAAAATAGGTTTAGTATTCCTACATGTGACATGGGAAGTCCCTTGTCTCGAGACATTATTCATACTCTTGTTCCTCAGCAAGGTGAGATGCCTCATCTTGAGAATTATAATGGAAAAGGAGATCTTGTTCATCATGTTAAAACATTCCAAATCCTTTGTAGTGATTATGCTCATGACCATAGGATTTTAGCCAAACTGTTTGCTAGAACTTTTCGTGACAAGGCCTTATAATGGTATTGTTCCTTGCCTCCTTATTCCATTGATTCCTTTCCACAACTTGCTAATGCTTTTATTCAACAATTTCAAAACAACATTGGCCCGCAAGTGTCTTTGACTGATTTAATGCATTGTAAACAAAGTGCTAAAGAGAAATTGACTAAATTTATTGGTAGATTTAAGCATTTGTATGCTCAAATTTCCTATCCTATTCCTGATATTGATATTCAACCTATGTTTATTTCAAATTTGCAAAAGGATATTAGGGATAAGATTCTGCTTACTAAATTTACCTCTTTTCAACAACTTTGTGCAGCGCTTCATCATTATCAATTACAAGTGAGTTAATTTGAGAGCAACACTCCAATGGCTCCTATTCTAGTTGATAAGAGTGATGCTGCTCCTAATCCAAATAAATTTAAAAAATTCAACAACTATGTCAAGATAAACAAACAAACGAAAGCAGTTGCTGATCAAGTTGTTGTTGCATCTCACAATGCCACTTCTGCATCCACTACTTTTCAATTAAATTGTATGTTTACTCCTCTTTCTGAATCTTTACATACTATTATGAATAGGTTGTTAGCTGCTAATATGATTACTTTACCTCCTATTTGACCTCTTTTACCTGTTACGATTGCATCTAAATCTTTTGATCAAAATGCTTTTTGTCAATATCATCATCAGAATGGTCATGATACTGAGAGGTGTTATTCTTTAAAACATAAGGTTCAAGATTTAATTGATTCTAAGGCTTTATCTGTTGATAATCTTGATGGTAGTGGGAACAAATCTATCTCTCCTCCTAATCAAAACCTTCAAATTTATATGAATCCTTTACCTATGCATGATACTAATACCATTGCTCAACCATCTGCTATGGAAATTGTCTGTGATTCAAAGATGGATGATATCAATCATGTGGTTAATCAAGTGGAGCATGTTGGTCAATCTATATCTCTACCTCAACCTCAACCTCAACCTCAACCTCAGATTCAACCGCAAATTCAATCTCAATCTCGACCAAAACCTAAACTTAAGCTGAAAACTCAACCTAAATCTCAACAACAACCTAAGAATAAAAGACCTCGGGAACTTTTGATTACCTTTGATGACTCTAAGACTATTAAGGCTCCTGATGGTCCCCTTTACATTGCTGCTAGGGTTTCTCAGATACCTACTCATGGTTGTCTTGTTGATCCTACATCCTTAGTCAGTGTTATTAGTAAAGAAAATATTTTTATGAAAAGCTTACAACGTGATTCTTATGATACATCAGATGTGTGGATTCAAACTTGTAATGGTTTTCTTTATCCATCATTTGGTTCTATTACTTTACCGGTTGAACTTTGTGGTAAAATTGTGAACACTACCTTTGGTGTTGTTCCTACTTTTGATCAATTTCAAGTTAAGCTAGGTTTGCCTTGGTTGAATGCCATGCATGTTGTTGCTTCACCTATCCATAAGTGTCTTAAGTTCATTCATGATGAAGAAGTGAAGACGATTAATCATAGTTTATATCAACCTTCCAGGCCTAGAGATTGTGCTGCTCTTGATTTCTTTTGGCCTTCATTACCTAATTCATGTCCTCCTCGACCTGATAATCTTTTTCGATCATATCAAGCCTATAAACATCATAAGATTCTTAAATTAAGCATTTCTCCCATGAATTTTAATCGTGGTCTTTTTCCTAAACCTTCTATACCTCCTTTAACTATGGCTTCTAGTTATGTTAATCAAGTTCCTTTTACCGAACCTACCAAAGATCCTATGATTGTTTCTCCTATTGTTAATAATCCTATTGATCTTCCTAAAGAACCTGTGAAGGATCCTACGATTGCTCCTCCTAGTTCTCAACCTATTTCAAATAAATCAAAACATAACCGGTCTACTAATGAACATTGTAAAAAGTGTCGTGCTCATGCTAAAGCTCGCAATTCTATTCTTCAAGGATCTCTATCTTCTTCAGATAAACCTATGCATGATGTGTTAGAAGAATTTGTTACTAATAATGATGTTCACATGCATGATTATGATGATTCTATTCATATCTTAGATCCTATTTTGATTAATTTGGATGAAGAGTATAATCTTGATGATACTGATGATGTTAATGATGAATATGCGACTATTGACATTGACATTGATTTACCTAATATGCTTTCATCACAATTAACTCTTACACCTAGTGTCGAACATTGTGATTCTCAAGAGGATCCTTGTTTGGAATTGGCTATCATTCCTACTATGTTGGATATAGTCCCTCTTGCAAGTTACCCACCTTCCCTAAATGATATACAATGAGATGGGGAGAGTAGGTGGCACGCTTGATTGGCTTGTCCTTTGTGGTAGCTTTGTTGTGTGTTTGCCTATTGTACTATGTTTCTCCCATAATGTGTTTGCTAAATGTTGTTAGATTCTTTTATATGGTCCTTGTTACTCAGTTGGTACAAGGTGATGAAGGAATCAAAACTATTGTTCAAATTCCTCTATATGTATCTCTATTCTTCTATGCATTGTTCAATGTTATGTTGTAATTGTGCTATTATTCGTAAATGTTTCCTTGTGTAATTTGCTTGGATTTGAGATATGGTGGCACTAATTTTTTTTGGTCTCCATGTCATGGTCCGAAAAGATTCTCCTTCGTATATCTTATGTGATCTTTCCTCCTTTGTGATCGTAGTTCTACTTTCTTTGGGGAATGATGTCAATTCATTTGCAATAATATCATATATATATTTTCTTATGATCATACTGACCCCACGGTAGGTAGATCCCTTCTGTGTTCTCTGTATATTTCTATGATATTTCCCTTGATTTGTCTTCGTTTGGGGTCATCTCGACATGGAAACATAATCAGTCGAGTTGTTTATGTTTCTTTTAAAGCCATTGCTCCTGTTAAAGTGTCAGCAATGAATTTAACGTGGGGGCATATGCTCTAGTCACCTATTGCACACATGCACTTTTCGATACGCACATATTTTTCAAAATATATTTTATCCCTTTTTGGATTAGTAACTAATCCTCAAAGCATGGATTTATATTTTAGGATCTCTTGATCCCTCCAGTTTCAAATATACATATATTTTGATCCCTTAAGGTTGTATACACCTAAAAATGGTCATCTAGACTATTAGCCCCTTTTGCTAAATCATCAATTACTTGCTCTTGATCAAATCCTAGCTCTATCATTTATTCGATTATTTTCTATGGGCTAACCATCTTATCCTAAGTCTTTATTTATTTATTTAAAAGGAATATTTCCTCCCCTTTTAATAAATAAAAAGCCCCCACTTTTCCTCTTATCCTAAGTTGCACAAATAAAGCGTTATTCTTATTTTATAAAAAGGGAAAAAACACTTTTTGTCTCATATGGACACAAAAGTCAACTCTTATTTTCTCATTGGAAGATATTTGTGCACATGGATTGATCCCTCTTCAAGCTCCACCGTTGATTAAATCTTTTGCCTCTTAATCTCCATGGTCCATTCCTTCCCATTTCTTATAAAAAGAGAGCTCTCTTCTTCATTCTAGATCCCCAAATTTTTATGCTAACTTTATGCTGCAGGATTTCTAGGTCACTTTGGAGCTTTTGAAGATTTGGAGCATTCTTAGCATCTACATCTCATTCTTGCATTCTTAGCTTAGCTTCATATTTATGCTTTCTTAGATTAACTTCATTTCTATGCTCTAGATTAGCTCACATAGATTAATTAGCTTGGGTTGTAACACTTGCATATTTCCTTTCATAGCTTAGCTTGCATTTCCATTTCTAGCATAGCATTGCATTGCATTTTCATTCTTGATTCTTGAGGATATTGGCATTCTTGCTCTTGTCTTCATTGAATCTCCCATTGCATGGTTTACTAGCAAAGTTATAGGCTAAATAGCTCTAGCTGAGAGCATTCTTAAAAGCCCTTGCACTCCATGCCTAGGGAGCTATGGATCGATTTGTGAGGGCTCATTCTTGAGTTTCCTTGCATGTAATGATCCATAGAAGTGTGACACATTTATAGCACACATTTTTTGGCACCCACCGTGGGGCAGAGTAGATAGACTTTAGCCGCTTAGCTTCTTGGTGCAAGGATTGATCCAAGTGGAATAACTCGGATCACCCCAAGACACTCACCATATGTGTTCCTTTGGTTGTGTTTTTGACACTTCCATGACAATGCCAATATCTCTTGTGGGCAACCACTTGGTGTGAGGCAAGGGAGCATCAAGTTGTGGGCCACGTTGCTAAGTAATGAGCCTTGTCCTTCTAGGTAGTAATTGCTTGAATTGTCTTCGATTGTGCTATACCAGTGTAAACGTCCTCAACATTCAAACAAATGGTAGCATTCATAAGGTTCTCTATTTTGATATCACATGTGCTTGTCTTGGCAAGGTTGCTTTTGCCCTTGTTTCAAGTGTTCTATGACATGTTTGATCCTATACTATTTGCAAACCTATCTTTTATCTGCTGTTACTGCTTGCCAAACTAAGAAATTGCACTATCCAACCTTTGAACTTGATCAAAACGCTTCAAAACTGAGATTTTTATGATCACTAGTCAAAGAATCACCCAAATTTGCAACAGTATTGCACGCCTTCCTGAGAAATATCGCGCGATAGTTCACCCCTGCTGTCTTTCGCTTGCTTTGTCTGAAGTCTATCACTCTGGTATATTGAGGTCTATCACCTGGTTTAAGGTGAAGTATCGCCCAACTGAGAAATATCACCCTGTCTACCTGGAAAGTGTCGCCCATAACCTTTTTGCTATCTTATTGTTGTTGCAATCCAGAGTTGCTAAACTTGCACTTTAACCTGTTGTAGAGTGTCTTTTTCTGTTCTTACCTGAAGCTGGTTTGTTATCTGCATGCTCAGACTTGTTCTAGACTGAAAAAAATGAGCTAAAACTATTGGATTTGAGCTTAACGAATGCTACTCTTGATCACTTGTCACATCACGGTTACCTCTCTAGCTACTTGCTTATTGAGCTTCTTGCTCGCTGCTCGGCTTTAGTCAATTGATTGCTGTAAGTGCTTGAGCACTTTTGACGAGCCATCTCTCTATTGTTCTACTTTGACAAGTGATCTTTATTAGCTTTTCTTATCTCATATCTGAGAAACTTTGTCTCATTCTATTAGTCAACCAACATCTCTTTTCATGCCGGTTACAACTTGGTCTCAATTTGAATAGGAGAGTCATCCTCCATTCAGTTATACACAGTTACCTTCTCCAACTAGACACTCACGAGTGCCCATTAGCAACAACAGTTCTAGTTCTAACCAATCTGAGGATTCTAAGGCTACCCCATGGTATAAAGGAGGTTTCCTCTTTTCCGCATTCAAGACCCCCAACAACACAGACAGTGTCTCACTCACTTTGACTAAACAAGAAAAATTTCAACGCTTGCAAGAACATTTTGAGCATAAAGATAATCAAGCGCGCTTAGACAAAGAACATAATCAACAAAGGATAGATGTTGCTAGACGTATGACTTATAGAGGAATGTCTTATGAGCAACCTGAGACTAGTAACTATGAGCATAGACCTCTTTTTAATGGCAACAATGGCAACAACACGCCACCAAGATCTCCTCCAAGAACCACTTTTGGTATGCCTTCTTCACCTCCTAGACCTCCTCCCTCTCAACATGAGGCAGAGGCTGATGATGAGATTTATAGTGAGGATCTTATGAGATTTGAACAAGATGTGGTCTCCCAACGCATGATGCATAAACTTTTAGAGCGTAATGGTGATCAATATTTTCAATATATGACTTCAAGAGGATACAAGCTTCCTCCCGGCTATGATGTCAGACAAATTGTCCAACAAAGAGTACCAACTGAATTGGAAGTCCTTCAGGAAGAACCACGTCAGACAAATCAACGCCTTACCCAAATGGCAATAGAAAGAGAGCCTCCAAAGGTCTCTTTTGTAGAATCAATTTGTGCTCTTCCTTTTGATAAAAGTCTATACATGGTCCCGTTTCCTAGGGATATTGAGGTTCCCAAATACGACAAGTATGATGGAAATGGTGATCCCCATGACCATGTGCGTCACTTTTATGCTCTTAGCATGGACTTCCTTCACGAAGACACATTTTTGCTATGATTATTCCCTCAAAGCTTAAGAGGCCAAGCTTTAGAATGGTTTGCGAAATTGACACCACCTCTTAAGACTTTTGATGAGTTGGCTCAATGATTTACCCAGCATTATTCTTACAACATCCAACAACCTGTCACCATGATAGATCTCGGTAATCTAAGATAACATCAAGGTGAGCCATTTTCAACTTACTTACAACGTTGGAGGTCATTGTATTCTAGATATCCTCATCCGCTACCTGAAAGAGAAAAGATTGACATTTTCATCAACACACTTGTGCCTGAGCTATTTTATGATCTAAGGAAGCAATTTTTCTCCTCTTTCAATGACATGGTTGAAAGTGCATATCGAATTGAGGATGTAGCTATAAGAAAAGGGGATATTGTTATTAATAAAGATGCTAAAGGCAATGACAAAGACAAGAACAAACCTTGGAATAAAAACAAGTATGTTGTTAACGATGGGGTTGTTGATGCTCCTAAAGTTAAAGAGCCCACTTTCAATCTCTCCAATGCTATCTATGCAGAAAAACAACAAGAAGCTACCAATGCTCACGGTGCTCCTAAACCTCAATATGCAGATAAGCCTAAGAAGTCATTTCAAAAGCGAGTCTATACCAAGTTGGCAGAACCTTATGATGTGATCCTTAAGACTTTGGTTGACAATGGATATCTTACGCTTCCTGATAAACTTGGTAACTAGGATCCAATAAATAAGCTGGATTGGTGGAGAGAGGATCATTATTGCCATTATCACAGAAACAAGGGACATCTGACAGATAATTGTTTTAGGCTTAAGGATGATATTCAAGACCTCATTGATAACAACACAATCTCCACTGATGGCTTAACTAAAAATTTTGATCACACAACTTTCAAATATCCTCTACCTAAGCATGATAAGGGGGAAACCTCTCAAGCACATAAGAAGAATCATGATGCTAAGATCAATTACACGTATCCTTCTAATACGCTTGTGATCAACATGGTAGAGCCCGTTGAGAGTGTTTTAATGATGAGGTCTCAAGAGGATAATAAAGCCAATCATGGTAAGCCAAAGCTGGTCTTGCAAACACATGGTTGTTCATCTTCCCGAAGTGAGACATTGAATGCTGTTACTAGGGGGCAAGCCAAGGTTGTCCTTAAAACTGCGCAAGATCCCAAACAAGCTTTGCCTTCCAAACATGTGGCTCCTTTAGCCACCCCTAGCTATGATCTTGTCCAACATTTGCAAAAGACACCAGCACAAATATCTATCCTTGAGTTGCTTCGGTTATCCCCTTCGCATAGAGAGATTCTTGATGAGGCTCTACGTACAACACATGTTCCCAATGACATTGATCTAGATCAATTTCAGGCTATGGTCAACCACATTTCATCTCCGCTATCTCTCTCCTTTTCTACAGAAGATGACATATCTATTGCTCACCCACATAATCTAGCTTTACACATTGAAGTTCTAGTCTACAATACCTGAGTCCGCCGAGTCTTGATAGACAATGGTGCAGGGTTAAATATTGTTTCTTTCAATGTCATACAACAATTGAGTTTGTCAGAATTCGCTATGGATTCTAAGAAGAAGATTACTATAAAAGCTTATGATGAAGTGGAAAGATCTTCCAAAGGTCTTGTCACGCTGCCTGTCTGAGTGGGCCCTGTCACGAAAGATATTAACTTCCAAGTATTGGACATCCCACTCGCATATAACATTCTTTTGGGTCGTCCTTGGATCCATGACATGCAGGCTGTTCCTTCCACTTATCATCAGTGCATCAAATTTCCATATAATGGCACTAAAGTTGTGATTCCTGGAGACCATACTATTGCTATTAATGCTCTTGCTGCTGCTGAAAAATTTGTTCCTCACAATGAACCTTTTGTTGATCCTAGTACGTCTCTAGCTACTACTGAGAAATCACTTAAGATGACGAGCCTTGGTATGGGTGAATATACGCTGGGTTCTTTTGCTTCTATACCTGTTTCTCCTAGGTCATATGGGAAACCTTCTGATAACATGAAGCCTTCCACTTCTGCTATGGTGATCTTTGATACTTTTGTTCCTTCATTCATTCCTTTAGAAGCAGAAAGAGAAGAACAAGCTATTCAAGAGTGGATCTATAGAGAGGATTCTGGAAATACTCCCATGCTCAGTAATTCAAACATAGATACAGACGAGTCACCACTACACACTATAATTCACATGGGAGATGATCTTCCTTCTACTTCATTTCTTTGGGGAGAAGAGTGTATATCTACTGATGCTATGGCTCAGGCCTCTATGTCTAGAACCTATGTGCCTAAAGAATCATTGCACTATGATAGACAACGTCGCAACATTGCACGACTGCTACAAAGAGGTGATCTATCACATAATGACATGAGTATCTCTACTTCTCGGCATCTTAAGCTCTTCCAGAAGATTCTTCCATGACAGATATGGATGTTGATGTAGTTCATACCTCTGGTAACCATCCCGATGTAGTTAATGAGTCTCGCGAAGGGTTTGATGGGTTTGTTCCCCATATTGCCTTAGTAGACTATGTTGGTCCTTCTATGACAAATCTAGATCTAGCTACTTTTGGAGCTTACCCTATAGGCTCAACTTCTCTTGTCACCAGAGATGACACCTCTCACATAAATGCTATTGAACTAGTCACTTCATTTCATCTCGCATCAACACTTATTACTTCTTCCACCAGCGAACTAGCAACAAAAAAGATTGAATCAACAATCAAACATCACAGTCATCAAGGGAAACAAAAAGAGCAATGGTCGGATGGTGAAAACCACATTGTGGCAGTATCCAAACCTAAGAAAAGTAGAAATAAAAATCTGCTCAAAAATAATGATTCTCAAATAAAAGATGACAAGATGATTCTCTACAAAAAAATGGTGCACTACTTCAAGCATGATCTCATATCTGGTATACTTCAGCCCATTCCTAAAGATGAGAACAAAGTTGCTAATGCCTTGGTTACTTCGACATCCATCTTACAAATGAAAAAGCATAAATTTCGCTTCAAGTTCCTAATGGATGAATTATGCTATCCTACTCACAAATCTTACAATCCTACCATCTTTTCATATCTTCCACCTCATATTCCTCCTGCAAATCCACCACGCCATTCCTTTCACCATCCCTTACACTTTGCATTTGTCTCTGGTGACTTGTAAAGGAAGGGTCTAGATGGAACTCTCCTTAAGTGTCTAGAAATAGAGGAGTCAGAAAAAGTGCTAGTTGAAATCCACGATGGCATATGTGGATCACATTCTAACGATCCTCCGCTAGCTCAGACATTGCTTAGGGCTGGTTATTATTGGTCGAATTGGTTGAGACCTCCTATCATCAAAGTTGCAGCATTTGGGCCTGGGGCCTATCAATTCTCTACATCAGAGGAAGTAGATTCTTGATGCCCGTTTCTATCTAGGGCATTCTTTGTACATATTTATTGATCTTGAAAAAACTCCAAAAAAATTCATATATGATGCTGAAAAAATCCTAAAAATCATAAAAAGTACTGAAAAAAGGAGCATCCTAGTGAAAACCTAGCAATAGGCGCTTTGATGTCTCACCAAAAAAATAAAAAAATTCAAAAAATCAAATTTTTTTTTGAAAAAAAAGCCTTGGTGAAAATTTGGAAACAGGCGCCTTGGTAGCAAAAATACAAAAAAAATTATAAAAAGTCCTGAAAAAATTGCAATAAATATATCAAGTGGTGAAAACTTGGAAAATGATGCTGCTTGAGACCCTCTGCACCTATGTCTATCAGTCTTGTGTGGCGCTCCTTTTCTCCACTTCTCGCTTTGCCTCTCCTAGCCTGGAATTGATTCTTGTCTTAGTCTAGGGGGCATACATTGTTTTAAGCTTATCTTCGGTCTCTTTGTGTGTTTGGATTTCTTAGGCACCTCGCAACCGGTGTTTTTCAAGACCACCCCAACTGTGTTTTTCAACTCTACCCTAGCTTCGAGTATTTCTTAACACTTATCAGATATCCTACCCATAGTCTAGATGATGCAATATTTCTCATTGGCAGATGCGATACTCAAAGTTTGACTCTATGACCTACACACACGCACTTGACTTGCTAAGATTTGTTTGACTTTATTTCTTTGTGTGCTATCTATGATGATTTCTTTGCTGAGTGTTCTCCCCCTATGATCATTTTTGATGATGCATAGCTAGAAGACTGAGGGAATGAGAACATGTTTTATTGCTTTTTCTACTTGTGGGTATATTTTTTTGGTCCTAACTGTCATGAGCATTTATGCTAGTCTTACTTGACACTTTGGACCTACAAGGTATTATCCTTGACTGTTTCGCAAGTGCATGCTTATAGTCATCTTGACTTTCTTGTGTCTCGATGCGAGCATAATCTTGCTATATCAAAATTAGGTAATCTCATTGCACTAGTCATCTTGACCTACATGTCTTTGATGCCTAGGTGGGATTTCCACATTTCTATCTGATATAGATCATATTTAGATCCACATAGTTATGCTAGTGTGTATTGTATGATCTTGTGACGCTACCAATAACGCTCAATGATGAATATTAGATGTCTATTGGCTTTGTGACCTTGCAAGTAAACCACTTTTCATGTAGCTTGCATTCTTAGGTTCATGTTAGTTTAGTTTTGCATCTTGCATATGGAGAGAGCTCTCCTTTTCATCTTACGTGGACTTGTTAATCAACTGCGCTCACCTTTTGCTTCTTCCCGATCATGTCTTTCACTTCTTGTCTTTCATTTCACATCATTTTCTATTCATTTCAAGATCGAAACCAAAATTTGAGTTCACCTTGATCTTCCCAATCATCTTTCTCCTTCTTCCGTGCAGTTGGCTAACCTTTTGAGGCCTGATCCTTCAATCTTCGCTAGGGCATTCTTCACCTCTTCATCTCCATCTCTTTCAAACTTCTAGTCTTTCATTCACTTTCACATCCCAAGTTCCAATCCCCCTCCATGGTGTTTACGGGTTGAGGGACCGATAGGTTCGTGCCCCGTGTCCCATGTGTGGGGAATATCTTCATTGCTTGATGGTTATTCTGTTCTCTTTCTTCGATTATGATTTCTAGTTATTTGATCATGTCTCTCTTGCTTCTGCTTTCCCTCTACCTGATTTCACTTTCGATCCCGAGGGGGCAGACACATCATATCTTATTGGCTATCTCTTTCCTAAGTGTTCAGTACTGTCGCTATCAGGCTGACCATGCAGGATTTGCTATTTTTTCTGCACTTCATTCTTTGGAGTCAGAATGCTATTGCTTGCCTTCTTGGCTATCTCTTGCTTTCTTGGCTGATCTGAGTTGCTTTGTGATCCCAAATCGATCTCACATTTCAACTTCATTCTTTGACTGCATGTGTTCCCAGATCGATCACACATTAGTCAAAGAGGGGCAAATGTATACACCTAAAAATGGTCATCTAGACTATTAGCCCCTTTTGCTAAATCATCAATTACTTGCTCTTGATCAAATCCTAGCTCTATCATTTATTCGATTATTTTCTATGGGCTAACCATCTTATCCTAAGTCTTTATTTATTTATTTAAAAGGAATATTTCCTCCCCTTTTAATAAATAAAAAGCCCCCACTTTTCCTCTTATCCTAAGTTGCACAAATAAAGCATTATTCTTATTTTATAAAAAGGGAAAAAGCACTTTTTGTCTCATATGGACATAAAAGTCAACTCTTATTTTCTCATTGGAGGATATTTGTGCACATGGGTTGATCCCTCTTCAGGATCCAC
This sequence comes from Chamaecyparis obtusa, assembly GCA_027943335.1. Classification (NCBI taxonomy): domain Eukaryota; kingdom Viridiplantae; phylum Streptophyta; class Pinopsida; order Cupressales; family Cupressaceae; genus Chamaecyparis; species Chamaecyparis obtusa. Next base: position 205,448 of record BSBK01006548.1, read on the forward strand.
CGTTGATTAAATCTTTTGCCTCTTAATCTCCATGGTCCATTCCTTCCCATTTCTTATAAAAAGAGAGCTCTCTTCTTCATTCTAGATCCCCAACTTTTTATGCTAACTTTATGCTGTAGGATTTCTATGTCACTTTGGAGCTTTTGAAGATTTGGAGCATTCTTAGCATCTACATCTCATTCTTTCATTCTACATCTCATTCTTGCATTCTTAGCTTAGCTTCATATTTATGCTTTCTTAGATTAACTTCATTTATATGCTCTAGATTAGCTCACATAGATTAATTAGCTTGGGTTGTAACACTTGCATATTTCCTTTCATAGCTTAGCTTGCATTTCCATTTCTAACATAGCATTGCATTTCATTTTCATTCTTGATTCTTGAGGATATTGGCATTCTTGCCCTTTTCTTCATTGAATCTCCCATTGCATGGTTTACTAGCAAGGTTATAGGCTAAATAGCTCTAGCTGAGAGCATTCTTAAAAGCCCTTGCACTCCATGCCTAGGGAGCTATGGATCGATTTGTGAGGGCTCATTCTTGAGTTTCCTTGCATGTAATGATCCATAGAAGTGTGACACATTTATAGCACACAAAGGTCAGAGGTTTCCTTAAGACAGGATCTCTTTTTGGTTTTATTCTCATGGAATAGAATATTCATAAGGATGAATCCTTGATGGGTTGACTAGTGAGTAGCCACATTCACTAGGCGGTTCAATTCCATCTTTCCAGTTGCACCGTTCTCTTATGTGGTTCACAATGGGACATAAGTTCTCATTGAGCGAGGTAATCAAACCTTCTTTCTCTCTCTAGAGATGTCTCTCTTATTGTGATCTAGGAAATGATGAAGACTTGAGTCCCTAGGGGCTTAAGGTTTCCCTTTGTCGACCAAGAGTTTGCATCAAGTCTATACTCTTGCTAAAGTGGGGGCTTAATGTTTCATCTTAAAATGGAAGCACTTCCATGATAAGAGCATTTAGCCCTCTAAGTAAGTGGTTTGGGGTAATGTTAAGCACCTTGATCAGGTCTTTTCATGTATTTGGCTTTCTCCCTGCTTTCCACTTCTTTTTTGCTTCATTCTAGGTGAAATTAGGGTTAGGATCCCAAGGATTCTCCTTAATTTCCCTCTTCCATGGCTTTATTTTCTAGGTAGGACTTAGAAATAGGTCCTCCTAGCCTTCATCATAGTCATCATAGGATTTTGTGCCTATCCCATGGCATTCTGTCCTATTCTAGTATCATTTCTAGGTCTCCGAGCATCCTTGGGACCTCCTATCCTGATTTTGGTTGGATCTGGGCCCACAGGGTCAAATTCGAGGTTGATCTTGACTATGTTAGGATTGAGCTCAAACCCGAATAGGTCATTCTCAACCTTGATTTTTCCCCCCTCTTTCAAATCTCCAAATTCCTTAATTTTTAGGTTTCGGGTTTCAGGGATATTTATTTTCCTGCCTCCGAGTTGGCTATTTCGGTTTTCAAAATGGCAAATCCTCTAATTGCATTTAATCTAGGTATATTTTCTAAATGTTAGGACCTAATTGGGATTTAATTCTCCAAGGTGTCCCCTCTAGAGGATTGTGCCCTAGTTCACTATAAAAGGAGGCCTTCCTCTCTCATTTTCTGCATCAAGTTTTCTCAATCAAGTTTTGTGAGAACATCTCATCTCAAGAAATTGTAATCTCTCAAGCTCTCAAGTGCAAGAAATAATTCAAGCATTCAAGAAAGCCTTCAAACATTCAAGGGTTCAAGCATTCATCCATCAATGAGATCCATTGTTAGCCATTGAAGGATTCAATCTCTTTGGAGCCCCCTTGAAGATCCATCCTTCCACATTCATCCAAGCCTCCTCATATACAAAGATCAATTCAATATTGGTTTTGAAGATCAAATTCCATTGATTTGAGACATCCTACATCCATTGAAGCATTCCTACTTGTGGATTTGAGGATTCGAATACTCTACAAGGACTTCAACATAAGCGAGGTGATTTGTTTCAATTACTTTGTTTATGCACACTACATTTCAATTCAATTTCAAAGTTAATTCCTAAATTGGGGTTTAACCAAGGAAAACCCCCCATACAAACAAAAACCCCCATTTCCTTGTAGGTACAAGTGCAAGATTTTGGATTTGAGAGTAGATTTGGATACCCTTTTCAGTGAACTTTCCAGATCTATGAACAAAGTCAGAATCGACCTTCAAATAAAGAATCTAGCCTTTGACCTTTTATGAGGGTCAAAGTCGACTTGATCTCATCTTGGAAAAGATTTTTGGGTTTTCTTTGTCTTGGCATTTCTAGTTTGAAACAGGTTGCAGAATTGCCTGAAAGTACACACAGACATCAGAATTTGGCATTTTCTAGATTTTCCCTAATTTGAGGTTAGTACTTGCATTTCAATTATTTCAAATTCTAAACACTTCAATTCTACCATAAGGAAATATAGGGTTTCTCTCTATCTTTCATATTCTCCATAGATTGATTCGATTGTGCATTAACCTTTTGGTTGATCAAATTGGATCTCTCCTTTGGGAATTTGGATTTAGGAGTGGATCTCATATTTCCCCCACACATCATACAACACACACATTTGAATAGGTGTGAAGCCATTTCACCCCTATTCACTTCTCAAATAAATCTAAGAAATATAAACAATATTTTTTCCTAGATACTTCTCAAATAAATCTCAGAATATAAATGAACACATGCATGCAATATTTTATTGATTTCATAGAGATAATCCAACATTGCATTCCATTAAATAACTTAGAAAATGTTACCATATTATACAACAACAATACGAAACAATGTAACTACAAATAATCCAATCTAAAATGCAGAATGCTATAGCAAGATTGGATGATCAAGAACCTCTAAACACAATGGCGAACACTGTTGTGAGTCCGCCCGAGAGATGAATTGGGTTTCCTTCCAATCCAACAAGAAAGCCTGAAGGTTTCTGTCCTCAGGTTTCAGAACAGAAAGCTGAAGCTTCCTGGATTCTCCAAGAGAAATAAATTCATAAACTAAGCATCCTCAAATTAGACTCCAAGCCTTCTTTTAAAGCTGCAGTAATGACTCTTTAGTTTCCCTAGTTTGTCTCTTCATATTCCCACTTTAAGTCACTTTAAATAAATATAACCGTTAAGTTATTATAAAGTGACATAATAAATAAAGTAAGGAATCTTTTGGCACTAAAATGGAGGACCAAATGAACTCAGAAGATGACATGTGATAGCTTGCTAGAAAGCTCTCGATGAGATGCTCCAAGTCCAATACCGAAATGCCAAGAAAATTGAATTTTGTCGACTTACGATAAATAGTAAGTACCCTGGAAACCCTATTGAAACTACTCTGATTGGCCTGAAACTGAAATCACCTAGGCCAAATATCCCACTGATCCCTGCGAAGCCTCAGTTATCCCACTCGACCATGATGAAATGGCTAATGACGCAACATGAAATAATGTACCCAAAAAGGGGGACATTACAAATCATCCCTTCTCAAAGATTGCTTTCCCTCAAGCAATCGATATCTACATAATGTGACCATAATACCTGGATCCCATACCAACCTCAGGGAAGCTACTCCACCAATCTATCATGACAAAATGAAACAAACAATATGCCCCGACCTGTGAAGTCATTCACATAGCAACAATATATCAACTAGTCTAATGTCGGGATTCCAAATCACCCCATGTGTTTGATTAGTCGAATCAATCTACCTTGTGCTACCATCAACTGTGAGAAAAACCTCAATCCAGTTGAGAACCTCAGTCCAATTGAAATCAATAGCATCTCTATGGTCAGATGAAGGAGGAAACTAAACATCATACTAATCATCTCCCTGCATAATTACTAACCGTGAGAATGTCCCTCCTTGATCCCACAAACAAAAGGTCCATCCATCTCCCCAGCTGACTAAAATATCATGTCGTTCAATGGCCATACTGAGTGAATCTCCAAAAATGTCCAACTACCATAACACTGTCCCTCTGATTTGTAGCCCAAACTGGAAACTATACTGAAGAGGGAAACTACCAGGACTACTAGACAAGGCTTCCTCCTGCAAGAAGGGAAGCATACCCAACCAATCACTCATCCCACACCTATGCAATAATCAAAAAAGAAAGTCCTCCATAGGTGGGTTGAATAGAAAACAAAATGCATCCCATACAATGTGGCCATAATGTGATGCACTAACCAAATCCATTGGAAATCCTAAATCAACATTAGGATTCCATAGCTATCTCTCTATACCCAGAGCCATACAATGCACACCATTATGTGAAAAATTCACACCAACCAATATAATCATAATATCAAGCTCAATAACCCTGTACTGAATAAACTCTACCCAACCATCATCATCATGCCTAAAATCTATGGTGATAGAGTTACCATAGGCACTAGATGAATCAATACAGTAATGTAGTGGAGTCACAACTATGTGAAGAGGGGGATGAATCAAGGGATGCTCACCAATACTAGACATCTCTCCATCAGCAAGAGGTAGTGCAAGGAAAGGCATATCACCCATCATGCAATAAGACATAACCATCCATCCTGAACTACTGATGTAGAAACCAAACTGCTCAACAACTGAGCTCAACCTGCTACTCCAATCTGGTGACCAAGACTCATCTCTAGAAATTGACCCTGGCTCCCAAATCCTGAAACCAATCTCATCCTCGTCATGGAAGTAGGAAATATTTTCCTCACCTAACTCAAAAAGGGGATTATCAAATGTTAAATCAGCACCCATCTCAAATAAGGAATTATCAACCACTTGAAAGTGATCTAACTCATAAAGAAACTCTGGGTGACCCAAAGATCTTTTTGGATAACTATCCAAGTCATAAGTCTGTTGTATGCTATCAAGCTCCTGAATCACCTCCTGAAAGAATTCAGACCTTTCCTTGTCATCTTGTTCCCTGTACTGGCTAAAGGCAACAATCTGATTTCTTGCCTCCTGTAGAGCAATATGAGTGTGTTCCAAAGTGCCCTAAGTAGCACTAAGCTCCCTATTGATATTATTAACCTCATCCTCCTTTTTCCTTAATTGGTCAGCATAACTTCGAACAACTGGTAATAGGTCGTCGCAATTTGAAAGTAAACAAAGATATTCTGATTTTCAATCCTCAATTGTTGTTTTGACCCCCTGTAAATCTGTAACATAGGATCCAATCCTTTTACCATCTTTTCCCTTATCCCTCTGAGCTTCCCTGTATAAATCATCGATAACCTGGTGAGTTCTATCATGGTGTACAAGAGCTACAATAATGACATCGTCATTGAATTTTAGTTGACTCGTCAAGGCATGCTTCTCATCATTATTATTCTGGGATGTACTACCAAGAGGGTCCTCCATATCAGCATTATGCATAAGTGAGGTGCTGCTAAAGAAATCACACGATTCCTCATTACATGAATCATTAAAGGCTTCCAACTGATTACCACAACCTTTAACCATGAATTTGTCAAAATCAGCCACTAAGTCACCAAAGTACAACTCTGAACACTCTCCACTATGTCGAGAAAGAGATGTAGTCACAACAAGAGATGTAGTCACAACTATATTTTCTTTATCACTAGGCTGAAATTTATCTTCCCCTGATTAATATTGCAAACATGTCCCTATGCCCAGCCCTCTTTGCATATAAAACAAATCTTCCATGTTCTCGCTTGGTCCTTGCCCATTACCAGAGATCCTGCAACCTGTAAGCCTAATGATACTTGTTCATTTTTAGTCAATAAACTCTTGAATCTTTCAGCTTGAAGCTTAATCAATTTAACTGAGAGCTCACATGCCACAAATGAGTACTTTATTTCTCCTCTCCTAATTTCCAACAATTTTGATTGCAATTGTTCACATATGTCATTGTCCTCATCTAAGATAAAGGATAGGATAGTCTTAATGAACGTCTTTACCTCCTCTGGATCACACTTCATGAAATTACTTAGGAGGCACTGAAATAATTGTTGAGCCATCTTATCACAACCAAGATTCAACATGTGGCTGAAAATTCTAGTACTTGCCATTAACTCCAAGATTTTTACCTACTCATCAAAGGTAGAATCTCTGTCATTTTGCAGTCCACCTAAACTATCCACAATCAGTTGTAATACCTATCTCCAAATGTGATTGGTATAAGGAGTAATAAGAGATGTAATCTATGTGATCTCACTGAGACATGAGATGACTGCAAGCCTAACATCTTTATGTGGATGATTCATAAACCCGCGTTGTACTAAGGCAACCATTGTGGGATGCATAAACCAATTGAAAATCCTACAATTAGATTGATCTATCCTGATGGATACGAATTTATTTCATCTAATTTGGCTAGGATACTTCCCATAATTTTATGCTCCTCCAATTGCCATCCAAGGAAACACAACTCATTTCCTATCTCAATTTCCTTTTGAATATCTCTTAGTTTCACACCATTAAACGTGTCATTAAATTCTTTCAAGAATATTGGGCTTTCCAAAGTCTCCATTATTCATTTTCCTCCAAGTTTCACACAAAGGACTAGATCACTTATGTAACTATGAAATGTTGTCACCACAATAATATTTTTGATTTTCCAACACTTCTTGAGAAAATATGGAAATCAACTTTGAATCTCAAGTTTGTCATTGGCTGAAGATGATAAAAAAATTTACTGTTCTCGTAGTCTTGTTAACTTTCAACTATTTTACTGAGACCAAAATAAGTAACTCTTGCAACCTCAACCTCATCAAAGAGCACACTCTTAGGCTTCAAATCATAATGGATGATCCTCAAATCAAATCGTGGCTTCTTCCTCTTATTCTACTCGTGGCACAACCATTTGGAAAAATCTACAATAGATATTCACTTCTAAAACAAAATGTTTATGCTCAATTTCTGGATGAAGTGCTACAGCTTAAACATTCATGTTGCCAAATTTTGGATTTTTAATTCCCAAAGTCATACACCTATATACAAGCAAATCCGAGGAAGCTCACAAACTTGGGTTTGAAACAAAGCTCAATAGTCAGATGTGAATTCCGCTGAGAATTTTGCTAGGAATTTTCTTTTTGTGATTTGAAATTGGCTGAAGGTGTTTAAGAAGTCTACTTGTTCTGGTTTACTTATTGACACAGTGAATAAGTCTCTAATCTTTGGGCATGTAACAGTATTATGTTTTATTTCTCATAAAGACTTCATCTTAAATTTCCACTATTAGCTGTACATTTTAAATATATATAGAATGTGTATTCTTCAAGGATTTATATGACGCATAAGCATTCCCAAACATACAATGATGAATTTTAAATATTAAAATATTTCAACAATGGATAAAATATTTGTTGATATAGTTATTTCAGTACTACATGCCAACTGTAGGCAGCTCAATGAATACCAACCGGATGTATTGCAGTTGCACATGAAAGTGGAAAGAACTCCCTACTAGTGAATGTAGAAATCCTTGTTGCTGCCGTCAATGGAAGCATTCATCATGCCAAGTGCGTATTGAACCCATGCATCTTGGACACTAACCTAGCTTTGTTGTTAATGAAGGATGTCACCTCCACTACTTTTAACCTTAACCAGGGCAAGAGCGTCTACTAGTCAACGTAAAAATAACTACAATCACGTTTAAGGAGATGCTACACGCTGGAGTGGTCTTTCTATGATCAATAGTCCCAATACACGGGAGGAGGAAACGATATGAAATCAATCTCCCTCAACTCCCTGCATCCAATGATATTCTTCTCACAAAACTCAAGGAAGCTACGCGTATGAAGGGCCACACTCAACACAATGCCTTATCGCATGAGCTGAGGGGTTTAGGAATTATTGCAGTGCCCACCAGTATGAGGGTTGCCAATGTACAAGGGACTTGGCCGTATTCCCTACACCTATTCATAGGATTAAAATGTATCCAATCCAAGAATGTAAGTGATCACAACATAGACTATGCATTATTTCACACCTCACATGAATGTCACAAATAACCAGCACTCATGTCCAAGACCCTATCCTTTTCTTATCGTGTGCCTAGTGGTGACTTACTATTATGCCGAGATAAGTGATGACTACAATCTCCTTGTGTGTTAACACTTCTCACTCAAAGCGAGTCTCCTCTTGCAATGTGGGCCAGATAATGGTTCCCATGTAGTTGATGAACTTCTGCAAAATCTTGGTTAGGGACTAGCATGTGGTCTCTATTTAGGAGCCCGCGCTATACTCTACCACCGAAAATGAAACAAGGAGAGGAACAGTGGTATCCTCATGTATTTCTAGAGGTGCGCCCCAAATGTATGTCATAATACCTGATTATGTAGCCATGTGCAGGACTGGAGGGTGCGTGAATAAGCTATGAATGTACAACCACCCGAATAAGTTTCCTCCCAAGGGTGGTAGAAATGCTTACTCCAACATTCAACCTTCTGTATTTCCTTTATCGAAAAGACTCTGATGAAGGGTGCTCCCCTTAATATCACAAACACAATAGAAATAGAGAAACAACAACAATTTGCAAGAACAAAAAATGGGCTTCTTATTATCTCCACAAGTGTGGAATTACAAACTTTCAGAATTACAATATGCAAAGCCACATGGGCATTCCCTTACAATATTCTGTAGGACTAAGCCTCAAATCAATACCCAGATCTACTACCCAGAACTGCCCTAGACAACACTACGGGCCTTCTTTATATAGGCATTTTCCACCGCTCGAGAAGGTTCCAAAAATTTAGCCCTAAGGGCCGACCAAACTTAGAATTATTTTATTTTTCAATTTATTACATCAAATTTAGCTCAAAATAACTTTTGAAACCCGAATAGAAATTTTGAAGGAAAATTATTTTCTGCCATTTCAGGTGGCCCAACTTTCGGAGACCATAAGTCATCACCAGTTGACCCGATTGACTATTATAACCCCATTTCAGAAATGCCATGAAGCGCTCTACAGGCTTAACTTATGCAAGTGCCCATCACCCAAATTTTTGACTTCATCCGGGGCCTCTAAAGCCTTCAAAACTGAGTTCAAAGTTTCTATACCCTGCTGCCAATACCAAAAATCTTCAATATCTTCAAAACTAGACCTGATCTAGCCATGAAACTTTGTTGGCAGACTAATATGACTGAGATGAACCTCCACATGTAAAATTAGAACATTCTGAGATTGTAAGACCAACTTAATAAAAATAGCAAGTTTCCATAAATAGCAACTCTGCACAAGATAGCCCTTATTGAATACAAAAATAGAAATATTTTTGGGTGATGCAAGATTGCTCTTACACCTAGGATGCTCCTGCATCAGACACTTGGGGTAATTTGAGAAGTGACCCCGTCACGACTCAGGTGTGTAGAGGAAAATCAAGACAGTTAACCTCCTCCTTTGTTAGCCATGATGAATCTTCAACAGGTCATCCTTTCCATTTGACCAAATACTCTTCATATGTCATGTTCCTTGTGCTTCTGCCAACACAACTATCCAGTATGTCTTCAATCTCCTTGATATCTAAACTGGTTGCTGGAATACTCCATTGTAATGCTGTAACCTCATCTTCAACACCTCCCTCATGATACTCTCTCAAATCTGAAACGTTAAACACTAGTGAAATATTTAGCTCAGTAGGCAATTCTACCTCATATGCATTTCTTGAATCATGCTTCTTCAGTATCTTACATGGCCCAAACTTCTTCATTTTCAACTTGTTATATGTACCAACCGAAAATCGCTCCTTCCGCAAATGAACCATGACTTCATCTCCAACCTGAAATTCTTTATGCCTCCTTTTCACATTTGCTTTAGCCTTATACTAGGCATTCATCTTGGTAATATGCTTCCTCACCTCCTCATGGATGTTCTTCAAGTGTTCTACAAAATTCTTAGTTTCAACACTACTTATTTCTCCTTTATCTATCTTTCTTAATTCTGATGCATTTATGGGACTACTCCCATATACAATCTGGAATGGTGATTTACCAGTGCTCTTGTTGACAGAATTATTGTATGCAAATTCTGCCTGTGGTAAAATCAAATCCCATCCTGTTGGCTTATCTCCAACCAAACATCTCAGCAAATTTCCCAAACTCCTATTCACCACCTCTATCTGTCCATCAGTCTGTAGATGATGTGATGAACTGAACTTCAAATATGTCTTCAACTTCTTCCATAATTTACGCCAGAAATATTCAACGAACTTAGTGTCTCTATCTGAAACTATGGTCTTTGGCAAACCATGTAGTCTCACTACTTCTCTGAAAAACAATTCTGCTATATGAACAACATCCTTAGTCTTCTTGCAGGGAACGAAATGTGTCATCTTCAAAAATCTATCAACCACCACAAAAATTGAATCATGTCCCCGCTGTGTCCTTGGTAAACCAAGAACAAAGTCCATACTGATATCCTCCCAAGGCTTCTCTAATACAGGTAATGGCTGATACAACCCTGTATTCTACTTCACTCCCTTCACCATCTGACATACTCTGCAACTCTATACAAACTTCTTGACATCTTGCTGCAATTGTGGCCAATAATAATTTTCACTAACCAAAGCAAGGGTTTTATCTCGACCAAAATGTCCAGCCAATCCTCCGCTATGATTCTCTTTGATGAGATTCTCCCTCATAGAACTTTGTGGAATGCACAATTGACTCCCTCTGAATAGCATATCATCTTGGATGATAAAATCCAGCCATTTCGTCCTATCTAGAGTAACAGGTTCTTTACAAGCTTTCCAAACTTCACCAAAATTAGGATCCTATGGATACAAATTCTTGAGTTCCTTGAACCCAACCACCTCAATTTACATCTCTGTCAGCAATAGTTTCCTTCTGCTAAGCGCATCTACAACCCTGTTAGACTTTCCACTTCTGTGTTTCAAAACAAATGTATAACTCTGCAAAAACTCAACCCATTTCAAATGCCTTTGATTCAACTTTCCTTGATTATTCAAATATTGCAAAGCTTGATGATTGGTATGCAAAACAAACTCCTTAGGAAGCAGATAATGTCTCCACTTCTTCAATGCCTAAACTATAGCATAAAATTCTTGATCATAAATAGAATATTTTCTCTTCGCATCATTTAACTTCTCACTAAAATAAGTAACAGGTTTGCCTTCCTGGCTCATAACAGCTCTTATTGCAGTACCGCTAGCATCACAGTCTACTTGAAACACCTTATTAAAATCTAGAAGTGCTAAAATAGGTTGTTCTGTAACTTTTTGTTTCAACAATTGAAAACTCTTTTCTACCCCATTAGTCCACTTAAACTCTTTTCTATCCCCTCTCATTGTTTCAATCAAGGGACCACAAATACTGCTAAAATTTCCAATAATTTTTTTGTAAAAACTAGGTAGACCATGAAAAGATCCTACCTCGGTAGCACTCCTTGGAGTAGGCCATTCAAGGATAGCTTGTACCTTCTTTGGGTCCATTTTTAGATCTTCTGTTGAAACTACAAATCCCAAATACACTAACTCTTTCTTCACAAAACTGCACTTCTTCAAATTAATCAACAATTTCTCATCTCTTAGCTTTTCAAACACCATATGAATATGCATGATATGTTCCTCCAATGTCTTGCTAAAGATCAAAATATCATCAAGGTAAATAATGACAAACTTACCCAAAAATTCTTTTAGAACCTCGTTCATGAGCTGCATGAAAGTGCTCGGTGCATTGGTTAGCCCAAAAGGCATGACTAACCACTCATACAATCCTTCCTTTGTCTTGAAGACAGTCTTCCATTCATCTCCTTCTCTGATCCGAATCTGGTGATATCCACTCTTCAGATCTATCTTTCAAAAATACACAGCTCCACTCAAACAATCCATAATATCATCCATTCATGGCAATATAAACCTATACTTGATTGTCATCTTGTTTATTGCTCTGGAATTTGTACACATCCTCCATTCTCTATTCTTCTTGGTGCTAATACTGCTGGTACATCACAGGGACTCAAACTCTCTTGAATCAACCCCTTCTGCAATAACTCATGTACTTGTCTGTTCAACTTTTTACTTTCTGCTAATGTCATTCTATGTGCTACCTTGTTTGGCAAACTGGCTCCTGGAATCAAATCCATCTGATGATTGATCTTCCTTACCGGTGGTAATCCATCAGGTACATTATCAGATATAATATCCTGAAAGTCATTCAACAAATCTGCAACCTCTATAGGTACATCCTCTACTTCCTCTTTACTAGCTTTTGGAATTAAAGAAAAACACACATGCTCATGCCTCATACCATCTAGAAATTTTCTTTCATCAACAAAATTTATTCTTGCATTACCACATACCTTTTCTTCGGTCTCCTTCAATGGCTTTAGCTTATGTCGCACTCCATCCTTTGTCAGGGAATAGGTATTCGCACGACCATCATGTACAACACATCTGTCAAACTACCATGGTGTATCCAACAACATATGACATGTGTCCATAGATATGATATCACATAGTACCTCATTTTGGTACCCGCCGATCTTGAACTTTACCAGGCACTGTTCACTGACCATGACCTTATGGTCATCCTGCACCCAAGCAATCCGATATGGATGTGGGTGTTTCTATCTCTTGAGCTTGAACTTTGTCACCATCTCTTCTGACACCAAATTGTCAGTGCTTCCACTATTGATAATCACATCACAACATTTACCCTCACACTTGCATCTAGTGCGAAATAGGCTCCTCCTTTGTTCAGGTTCATTCTCACCACTCAGCAAGACTCTTCTGTTAATCAATGTTTCTCCTCTTTCAGCATCTTCAAAATTTGATGATTTGGCATCTTCATCTACATGTGCAACTCTGGCCTGGCCTTCATTCCTCCTATCTATCCTTCCTTGGCGTTGGGGACATTCAAATGCCCTATGACCTTCTTCTCCATAGTGAAAACATGTTCCATGGAAGCCTCCTCTTCTTGAACCTTGTCCTCTTCCTCTTCCTCTCTGATCTCTATTGTTTTGATCTTGGAAATGATTGGAATTGTTTCCTCTCTGATTTTGACTACTACTGGCCTCATCCTTCTTTTTGGATCTTCATTTCGGCCTCCATATGACCGTCCACCAGATCGTCCATCGTGACCTCTTCTATTTTGTCTGCTCTCAAACTTCTTGTTCAACTTTTCCTCTACTTTTAGGGAAAGCTTGTATACCTCTTCAATACTGTTCATTCGAACCAGATTCAGTTCCTTCTGAATGCTGGGCCTTAACCCATTAAGATAACGAGCAACTTTCTCCTTATCAGCTTTCGCATGGCCTGTTTTGATGAGGATTCGATAGAACTCCTCTGTATACTCCTAAACAGATCATCTCGCTTCCTTCAAACTTTGCATTTTCTTCAGTAGGTCAAGCTCATAATCAACAGGGATGAACTCTCACTTCAATTTATCCACCATCCTATCCCATCTTGTGATTTTATCTTTCCCTCTTCTATTTTGCTCCAATTGAATCACTTGCCACCAAATCTTCGCATGACCTTTCAGTCTAGCCTTCGCAAATTTGACCCTATTAGGATCCTCAATATCTTCATACTCAAAATATTATTCACATTCATTGATCCAGTCGATCAATTCTTTTGGGTTAAGATTTCCTAAAAATGCAGGAACCTCAATCTTAGGTCTTTTTCCGATCTTGGAAATGGCTCGAAAAAGTCTTTCTTCCTCCTGGTTCACAACTTCGACTTCTCCTTCTTGATCTTCTTCTTCGACTTCATCCTCGCTTTCATCTCTGACATTAAGATTCATTCCTCTGTGAATCTCCTCTTGCAATGCTTGCACTTGTCTCTCGAGCACTCTAACCTCAGGTGTTACAACACTAGCTCTTTCGCCATGTTCCCTTCGTGTAGGCATTTTCGTGATGCATGCTGAAACCCTAACCATGGTCTTGGTGCAAACTACCTCATAGTCGGTGATCTGTTTACACACTCAAGAACTCCTACTCTGATACCACTTGATGAAGGGTGCTCCCCTTAATATCACAAACACATAATAGAAATAGAGAAACAACAACAATTTGCAAGAATAAAAAATGGGCTTCTTATTATCTCCACAAGTGTGGAATTACAAATTTTCAGAATTACAATATTGAAAGCCACATGGGAAATCCCTTACAATATTCTATAGGACTAAGCCTTGAATCAATACCCAGATCTACTACCTAGAACTGCCCTATACAACACTACGACCTTCTTTATATAGGCATTTTCCATTGCCCAAGAAGGTTCCAAAAATTTAGCCCTAAGGACCGACCAAACTTAGAATTATTTTATTTTTCAATTTATAACATCAAAGTCGACTCAAAATAACTTTTGAAACCCGAATAAAAATTTTGAAGGAAAATTATTTTTTGCCATTTCAGGTGGCCTGACTTCCGGAGACCACAAGTCATCTCCAGTTGACCCAATTGACTATTATAACCCCATTTTAGAAATGCCACAAAGCGCTCTATAGGCTTAAATCGCGCAAGCACCCGTCACCCAAATTTTCAACCTCATCTGGGGCCTCTAAAGCCTTCAAAATTGAGTTCAAAGTTTCTGTACCCTACTGCCAATATCAAAAATCTTCAATGTCTTCAAAACTAGACTTGATCTAGCCATGAAACTTTGCTGGTAGGCTGATATGACTGAGATGAACCTCCACATGTAAAATCAAAACATTTCACGATCATAAGACCAACTTACTAAAAATAGCAAGTTTCCATAAATAGCAACTCTACACAAGATAGCCCTTATTGAATACAAAAACATAAATATTTTTGGGTGATGCAAGATTTCTCTTACACCCAGGATGCTCCTGCATCAGACTCCTAGACTAATAATTTGATAAACTAGAATTTGAGACACTCTTCAATGAATTGTAACCCAATAACTCTAATTTGTGTACTCATAAAGCCTTTCTAAAGATTTAATTCTGGAGAAAAACCTCACAAGATAGCAAGATTTTTAGCTCTAATACCGCTTTAATATCCCATATAGATATTTTTTCCCAGATGCTTCTCAAATAAATCTCAAAAATATAAATGAACAGATGCATGTAATATTTTATTGATTTCAAAGAGATAAGCCAACATTACATTCCATTAAATAACTCAGAAAATGTTATCGTATTATACAACAACAATATGAAATAATGTAACTACAAATAATCCAATCTAAAATATAGAATGCTACAACAAGATTGGATGATCAGGAACATGTAAATACAATGGCAAACTCTGCTATGAATCCATCCTAGAGATGAACTAGGTTTCCGTCCAATCCACCGAGAAAGCCTAAAGGTTTTTGTCCTCAAGTTTCAGAACTAAAAGATGAAGCTTCCTGGATTCTCCAAGAGAAATAAATTCATAAATTGAGCATCCTCAAATGAGACTCCAAGCCTTCTTTTAAAGCTGCAGTTGTGAATCTTCAGTTTCCCTACTTTGTCTCTTCATATTCCCACTTTAAGTCACTTTAAATAAATATAACCATTAAGTTATAAAGTGACATAATAAATAAAGTAAGGAATCTTATGGCATTAAAACGGAGGACCAAATGAACTCGAAAGATGATGTGTGATATCTTGCCAAAAAGCTCTCGGTGAGATGCTCCAAGTCCAATACCGAAATGCCAAGAAAGCTGAACTCTGCCAACTTACTATAAATAGTAAGTACCCTGGAAACCCTGTGGAAACTGCTCCGATTGGCCTGAAACTGAAATCACCTAGACCAAATATCCCACTGATCCCTGCCAAGCCTCAGTTAACCCACCAAACCATGATGAAATGGCTAATGACACAACACAAAATAATGTGCCCAAAAAAGGAGACATTACAAACTCCCCTAAGACGTACATATTTAACCTCCCCTATGGTCATAAGTCATAAATAGATCTCAAAAATATATAAGGCATGATAATCAATTTTAGTTCCATAAAAGATAACTCAAACTCACACTAGTCTTGAAACCATAATCCCACAATTACACACTGGTCCTCAAATCATAACATCATAAAAATATACTATCCTAAAGAGTTCACAAACTAATAATATTAAAATGAATAAAGGTTAAGTAAAATAATCAAAAACATTATCACATTACAAACATTGTAAATATCTATGCCACGGTAAAAATGTAAAACTCCAAGTCTCTTGTAACAATTTATAAAATCCAACTTAATGCTACCCATACCAATAATCAATCACAACAACTAAAAACTCCAATAATAAACACATCAATATTAAATTCTCATCAAATAATATTTAATTATATATCATTATTATGTTAGGATAACAATCTCTCAAACAACTGAAGGGGGGGGGGGGGGGGGGGGGGGCTGAATCAGTTGTTAACAATCTTATTAAACTTAATACCAAATATAATCTTATGCAAAAAAGAATGCAAAACCACATCACATCATTGAACATAAGTGACACCAAGAGTTTTTCTCAAGGAAAACCTTGTTAAGGGAAAAACCCCAGTGGGGATGATACCCACAAATATCTGCACTATATGAATAAAACTCGGTTAGGAGTTCTAGCCATGTTAGGAGCTTATTAATACAATAGGCAGGTTCCTGTTAAAGGAAAGATCCTATTAGGAGTCTCAAACCCCGTTAGGGGTATTACCACTGGCCACAGGACCAAATACAAACAGAAGGTTAAATCCACCTTCAATCCTTTACAGAATATACTTTATCATACCTGAATTGCCTGTTAGGACAATCCAATTCTTGTGCCCAGATGCACAACTTTCTTCACTGTTAGAAGCAGATCTCACAACCTTCTAGCTTGCATATTAGCATCACAATCCACACTTAATCTCAGGGAAGAAACCCTTTCCTTATATACAATTTACAAATAATAATTCATCTAGAGGTCAACTATTATAGAACCTCATTACATAACAAACAATTACATTATCCAAGGTGACGACACACAATTAATTCCTAATCATGTTACAACAATAATAATTCACCCAAGGTCGGCCCCATCATTAAAACAATGATAAATCA
Organism: Chamaecyparis obtusa; assembly: GCA_027943335.1. Taxonomy (NCBI): domain Eukaryota; kingdom Viridiplantae; phylum Streptophyta; class Pinopsida; order Cupressales; family Cupressaceae; genus Chamaecyparis; species Chamaecyparis obtusa. Next base: position 222,423 of record BSBK01006548.1, read on the forward strand.
ATAATCTACACATTACTCTTCCTAGTTAGCTCTCAAGTACATCCACACTAGAAAACATGCCATAGATGACGTCAGAAATCCCATGAACACACTAGGATCACAATGTATCTTCTCTATGATGCGTTTGATATTTCCCAACAGTGCATACCATAATTCATCACCGCACAATAGTTCTATTCCAAATACTGCAACTACGTTTGTAAAAACTCATAGTCTCTTTTCCTGCAACCGGTCTTTAGTAAACAAACATATCTCTATCCAATGATCATATAAGAATATGTGGCCATAGCAATAAGATTTAGATATATCCTAGAACCTATCTCTAATCCTACAAGAGCTAATGAATCATACGAAATCCATACAATCTTCCTATTTGTACTCTCCAATAATTCTTGGTCTTCATAACTGAATATATGTTGGCATCAATGACAAAACTATTGAATGGAAAAATTCCAACAATCTCCCCCTTTGGCATCGATGGAAACATATGTGAAAAACCATCAACCCACGAGTACCCTTCTTAATAAAACTTTCTCAATATCCTCTTCAAAGCCCCCCCTAAACAAGTAGTTTTTTTCACTAATATCTCTCCCTCTTTGACATCAATGGAAAAGGGTGCCAAAATAATATCTTTCCTTCTTTTTATAAACCTTCAACTAGCACGTGAAAAATCACCCTGATCTGATTGGTTATGCTTTTCCAACTACTCCCCCTGAGGGGTACACTTCTGCAACAAGTTCAAAAATGACAATGCCCTGATAGCTGATGGACTTGTGCACTTTCTTAGTTACCTGTTGGTGGGGATCTGACCCCAAGCTTACCTCTGAGATATTCAAAGGTATTTTTACTCAATGATTTGGTGAAGATGTCTTCTATCTACTCCTTTGTATTGATGTTCTTAAGCTTCACCACTTTATCTATCACGTTATCTCTCAGAAAATGATACTTGATTACAATATGCTTACTCTTTGAATGCATCACTAGGTTTTTGACATGTTTACTACACTTGTGTTATCAAAATGTATGATACCAGTTTCTCCTGAATTTACACCAATATCCTTCAACATTTTCTTTATCCAAATGACTTGAGTATAAATGACTGCTACTGCAACATACTCTAATTTTGTTTTTTACTGTGATACACAGTCTTTCTTCTTGCTAAGCCAAGAGATCAACCTCTTCCCAAGGAAAAAGGCTCTTCCACTAGTTCTTTTCCTGTCATCTACACATCTTGGATAATTTGTATCATTGTAAACATTCAATGTGAAGTTATCTGACCTATCATACCACAATCCTAAGTCAATTGTGCCCTTGAGATATCAGAATATCCTTTTTACTTTTTTAAAATGTGTCTCCTTTGGATATTCCTAGAATCTAGCAACAATTTAAACTGCATTAGTAATATTAGGCCTAGTATGTGTTAATACTGAAGCCCTCCAATCATTGATCTTTATTGTATCTAAGGTACATTCTTTTCCTTATATGAAATGGATAACTTACTCCTTGTCACCATAGGAGTTCCAATTGGTTTACTCTCATCCATGCCAAAAAAAATTAGCAACTCTTTTAGATACTTTGTTTTTGATATAACAATCCCATCTTTGTTTTGATTTATTTGTAATCCTAGGAAGAATTTCATCTCCCCTATCATTAACATCTCAAAATCATCTTTCATTTCTTCTGCAAACTTATCATAGCATCATTACCCCCAAAGATAATGTTATCAACAAAAACTTCTATTATCAAGGTACCTTCGTTATTGCATCTTAGATACACATTATTGTTAGCATTACCCTTCTTGAAACCAAGATGTAGTAAATACCTATCCAACCTTTCATACCAAGCCCTTAGAGATTGCTTCAATCCATACAATTCTTTCTTCAATCTGCAAACCATATATTTATCATTTTTCAAAGTGTAAAATTGTAATAAACTTCTATGAAATTAGAAGTGAATCTCTGATTTTGTTTAAAGAGATTCACAGACACTTCCTATTTAATATTCTTATCTATATTCGGTGTCTAAATGAAATAGCACACTGTTCATATATATATATATACAAAAGTGCATGGCTTATTTGATGAGGCATGACTTATCCATAAGTCACGACCCATCAATTACCACTTAGACAATTAACCATTAGCATGCGATGTTATAGTGCGCAAGAAATATATGCTGCACGTTAAACATATCGATAACTATCGGTTGGTAAATGAATAAACCCGATAGGTATCGGGTATCCTAATGTTTAATTCAATCCAATCACTATCGAAAATTGTATTTTATTAATATTTCAGAACTTAATTGTTAATTAATATATATGTAATTATATTTATATATTTGCATTAATATCTATTAATATATATATATATATATATATATATATATATATATATATATATATTGATAGACTTAATTCAAGATAATATATGTATATTAATTTATATATATAATTTTCCCAATATATATATATATTGATATATATACAAATATAATTATATGCAAATTATCTGAACGATGCTATCAATTTCAACACTCCCTCTTAGCTAGGGAAGATAATTTTCCATAGATCGTCACATTTGTGGAAACATGAAATCAATATGTAAATGATGATTTCATACACATTCCTTTAGCTTGTGATGCCTAATTTTCATATCACCTTGATATGAGGAATCACCTTAGATTGTGATACCTAGTTTTCATATCACCCTGATATGAAGAATCACCTTAGCTTGTGATACCTAGTTTTCATATCACCCTGATATGAGGAATCACCTTAGCTTGTGATACCTAGTTTTCATATCACCCTGATATGAGGAATCACCTTAGCTTGTGATACCTAGTTTTCATATCACTCCAAATCATGATACAAGGATATAGTAAATAAGAACATTACATTCCATTTACATATAACCCTATTATGGTATGTGTACAGACATATAACTATCTACCATAACGAATCCCCATTACAAGATCGTCACCTTGTAATCACAAATACAAGTGTTTATTATCCAGGAAGTTGTCACTTCTTAGACATGAACACAAGATGGATGAGCCCATAAAACATTTTATTTATATTAATACAAATAAAAATGATATTACAACCATACAAATATTTTTCCTGAAGTGATCAACTTTCACCTTGGGAAGAGCTTTGGTGAGAATATCTGCAGTTTGATCTCCAGTACTAATATATTTCAACTGAATCACTTTTCTTTCAACCATATCACATACATAGTGATAAGGAATCTCAACATGCTTGGATCTATCATGAAACACTGGGTTTATTGATAACTTGATACAACTCTGGTTATCACAAAGAATAGTAGTTGGTTTTAATGGTTTACCAAATAACCCGGTAAGTAGTTTTCTGAGCCATACTGCTTCTCTAGCAGCCATTGAAGATGCAATATATTCAGCCTCGGTAGAACTCTGAGCAACTAAAGATTGTTTTCTACTAATCCATGATACCATCACTGATCCCAAGCTAAAACAACATCCTGAGGTGCTTTTTCAATCAATCACACTTCTAGCCCAATCTGAATCAGTGAATCCATGAAGGTCTATATCTGTCTTGTCATATTTGAGTCCATAGTTAAGAGTACCCTGAAGATACCTTAATAAATGTTTTGCAGCAGTGAGATGAATCTCTCTAGGTTCACACATGAACTGACTTAAGGTATTTATTGAAAAGAAAATATCTGGTCTGGTATTCCCTAAGAACATTAGAGAGCCTATTATCTACCTGTATAAAGAAATATTTGCAGGTGGAGATTCTGATGCTGCTTCTTTTAGTTTATGAAAATTTGTTTCCATGGGGGAAGACATCGGTCTACAATTTAACATACCAAATCTCTTCAAAATGTCAAGGGTGTATTTTCCTTGATTTAGAATAATACTATCTGACTTCTGCCAAACTTCCAAACCAAGAAAGTAGTGTAGAAGGCCTAAGTCTTTCATATCAAATTCTTTGGCTAAGTCTTTCTTGCATTGTTGAATCAGATGATCCTCTCCTATAATCAATAAATCATCAACATATAGGATTAATATTAACATATCACCTTTTTTTTATTTTGAAGTAGAGATTTGGATTAGCATCATTTTTGGAAAATCCTAACTGCAGGAGATAAGTGTCAATTCTCTCATACCAAGCTCTAGGAGCCTGTTTAAGTCCATATAGAGCTTTCTTTAGTTTGCACACATGTGTTTTGGAATTATGGATCTCAAACCCTTCAGGTTGTTCTAGATAAACTTCTTCTTCAATGGTTCCATTTAAGAAGGCAGTCTTTACATCCATTTGATGTACTTTCCATCCCTTAGCAGTTGCAATGGCTAGAACTGTTCGAATTGAAGTGTATTGGGCAACATGGGCAAAAGTTTCTTCACAATCAATCCCTTCCTTTTGTGAAAAACCTCTAGCTACAAATCTTGCCTTGTACTTCTCTATATTGCCATCTGCAACATGTTTGATTTTGGACAACCATTTAGAGGTGACTATTGATTTCTCTTTAGGTCTTGGCACAATGTCCCATACATCATTCTTTATAATAGATTGATATTCTTCTATCATTGCATCTTTCCATACTTGTTGTTGGATAGCATCAGGGACATTTGAGGGTTCTGATTTAGAGAGTTCACTCATAAGGGCTACATAACTAGATAATATTGATGGTCTTTTACTTTCCCTGAATGTCCCTACAGGAGCACCATAAGTCTTTGCCTCTTCTATGATTTTAGTAGCCCAAAGAGGTCTCTTTTTGGGATTTTTTTGATGTTGAGAGCTTTTCCTCATCTTCTTCTTCTTCCTCAGAATCCTCCCTTCGAGTCTTAGGTGTAACATATTCTTTTGGGGGAACATGTGTTTCTAGTTCTATAGAGTTTCTAGCTCTAGAGAAGGCTATGTCTTCTTCAAAGATTACATCCCAACTTAGTTCAACCTGATTTTGACCAGGTATATATATACAGTATGCTTTTGAGGTTTCACTATATCCTACAAAAATACCTTTCTTTCTAGATGGTTCTATCTTTTTTCTCTTTTCTGTTGGTATATGAATGTATGCAGGACACCCAAATATTTGAAAATTGCTGATGTCTGGTTTTATCCCTGAGAAGGCTTCTTCAGGAGTTTTACTATCAATTTGAGAGTGTGGACATCTATTTTGAATATATATATCCATATTAGAAGCTTCTGCCCAAAGAGAAGTGTTGAGATTCTGATCAAGGAGCATTGCCTTGGTAGCTTCAATAATAGTTCTATTCTTCCTTTCAGCAATCCCATTCTTTTGTGGATTATAAGGCACAGTGTACTCCCTCTTAATCCCAACCTCTTTACAAAATTCCTTGAATATTTCTAAGGTGTATTCTTTGCCATTATATGATCTTAGGGTTTTGATTTTCTTTCCAGAAAAGTTCTCAGTGATAGATTTGAAATCTTTAAACAGTTTCAAGATCTCCTCAGACTCTTTATGTTTAAGGAAGTAAATCTAGGTCTTTCTGGAGAAGTCATCAATAAAGATTACATAATATTTTCATCCTCCTATTGAAGGAACAGACATTGGTCCACATAAGTCTGAATGAATTAATTCTAAAACATTGTTTGTTCTACTTAAACTATTTTGAAATGTTCCTTTTATGTTTTTACCTAACGCACAACCTTTGCATGCACCAGGATGATATTGTTTAAGTTTTGGTAATCCAGTGACCAAATTCTCCATAGAAGATAGAGCCTTTTAGTTTAAATGTCCTAGTCTTCTATGCCAAATTTCATTTGAGTTGGAGATACTATTTATTAGGGCTTGATGTGATTCAATACTTAGCTCATATAGACAACCTTGTCTTCTCCCAATGGTATGAGCCTGCTTAATAGTGAACTTCTTTGGCCAGGCCTTTACTTTACCATCCATGAAAGTTACCCTATATCCATTATCCTCAAGTGCAGATATAGATATAAGGTTTCTCTTGATACCTGGTAGAAAGAGTACTCTGGTAAGTTGAATTGAAATGCTAGTCTTTAACTTGATTGTGCAAGTCCCAATACCTTTCAGGGGATAAGAAGAGTCATCGCCGATAGTCACTTCTTCATCGGATTCTTCTATCATAGAGTCTAGTAATTCTCTGAAACCTGTGATATGTCTAGAAGAACCACTGTCAATAACCCAGGTGTTTTTATTTGAGACTTGATTTGAAAGTGCAGAATAGAGTATAAGCTTCTCATTTTTGGGTTCTTCCTTAGTCTTCTTCTTAGTTTTGGTGAAAGAGCCCTGATGGTTCTTATATGGGCAATTCATTACAATGTGTCCAAATTTATCACATCTAAAACATTGGACTTTAGACATATCTCTTTTGTTATTATTATTTTCAGGGTTAAATTTTCTTTTCTTGAAGTGTTTGCCTTTCTTCTTGTGAGTATTCACATTTAGTGCATGAAGATCTTCATTAATGGTTTTCTTCTTTATTCCTTTCTTATCTAATCTTGATTCCTCTTATAGGCAATTTGTTCTTAGTTGGTCAAATTTTGGGAATTTGGATCTAGCACTTATGACAGAGACAAAAGTCTCCCAAGATTTGGGTAGACCATCTAGGGCAATCGATGCTAATTCCTTACCATCAATTTCATAGCCAAGTAGTGAAAGTTGATCTCTTAGGGTAGAGACTCTCATGAAGTATGAATTTATTTTCTCACCTTTGTTCATACTTATGTGATTCATCTCCCTCTTCAAGGATAATTTCTTGCTGGCATTACTTATCTCATAAGTTTTCTCTAGTGCTTTGAACATTTCATACGCCCTTTCATATTTTGATAATATAGGAACAATGTGGTCTTTGACCCCATCAATGATTATCTTCATGGCTTTGTTGTTTCCTTCATTCCAAGTTGTTATATCAAGTTCTGATTCTGGTTTTAATTTGTTTACTTTAATGAAGGATTCAAGTTTATTTTCTTTTAACAACATTATGATTCTAAACTTCCATGATTGAAAGTTGTCAGCACCCTCAAGTCTGTCCTCGAATCTGATAATGTTTTCCATTGAATGTAATGTGATTTTTCTGAAATTTAATTTCTTGAGTTTATTAGCCACTTGGATCCTTCAGAACTAGTGCTCTGATACCATGTAAAATTGTAATAAACTTCTATGAAATTAGAAGTGAATCTCTGATTTTGTTTAAACTGATTCATGGACACTTCCTATTTAATATTCTTATCTATATTCGGTGTCTAAATGAAATAGCACATTGTTCATAGATATATGAAAGTGCATGGTTTATTTGATGAGGCGTGACTTATCCATAAGTCACGACCCATCAATTACCACTAAGACAATTAACCATTAGCATGCGCTATTATAGTGCGCAAGAAATATAAGTTGCACGTTAAACATACCAATAACTATCAGTTGGTAAATGAATAAACCCGATAGGTATCGAGTATCCTAATGTTTAATGCAATTTGATCACTATCAGAAATTGTATTTTATTAATATTTTAGAACTTAATTGTTAATTAATATATATGTAATTATATTTATATTTGCATTAATATCTATTAATATATATATAATTATAATTAGATATATATATATATTGATAGACTTAATTCAAGCTAATATATGTATATTAATTTATATATATAATTTTCCCAATATATATATATATATATATATATACAAATATAATTATATGTGAATTATCTGAATGATGCTATCAATTTCAACACAAAGGAAAACCATTTAGTTACTCAATGTAAACTTTTTCTTCCAAATCACCATTTAGGAATGCAGACTTGACATCCATTTGATACACCTTAAAAAATTTGTGCATCATAGGCCAAGAATAACCTAACTGCCTCTATCCTTGCAACTAGTGTAAAGGTATCCTCAAAATCAATTCCTTCCTACTATGAATATCCCTTACACACTAATATATCTTTATTCCTAATCACAACACCATCTTCATTCATTTTGTTTCTAAAAACCCATGTTGTGCCAATAAAATTATTTTCTTTAGGTCTTGGGATCAGTTCCCAAGTGTTACTTTTCTCAATTTGATCCAATTCTTCTCTCATTTCCTTAATCTAATACTCATCATTTCAAGCCTCATCAGGTGTCCTTGGCTCAACCTGCGAGATTAAGTAGACTGCATTTATGAACTGCAACCTTGTCCTAGTACCTTTACTTTTGTGTCGAATGATCTAGTCTTATGGATGATTCTTTGCAACATACTTAGGTGTCTTGAATACTTATGGATCACTTAGATTTATATCTGTGTCACTTCTTGGTAACAAAACCTCTTGCGGTTGTTCTTGTACTTCTTCCTGACCTTGCCCTATTTGAAGTTGATTTTGATTGTTATGAAATATCTCCTTTTCAAACCTTTCCCAATTTGGATCATAAGGATTGAATTCACATGTTCTTTCTTGTACCTAAAAACTTCCATCAATTCTGATATTAACACTCTCAATCATTTTCTTAGTTCTCAAATTGTAGCATCTATATGATTTGATTTTAGTGGAATACCTGAGGAAGATTCCTTCATCACTTCTAGCATAAAATCTCTCTATGACATCATCTCTTTTGATAAAACACTTACTACCAAAAATTCTAAAATAGCTAAAAGTAGGAGTTTCACCATACCATAATTCATAGGGTGTCTTGCTAATTCCTTCTCTGATATATACTTTATTCATTGTGTTTATTACAGTGTTCACTGTTCTCTCCAATGCATGCGTGCTACTTTCCCTTCAATCAACATTGTCCTTGCAGCATCAAGGAATGCTTTGTTTCTTCTTTCAGAGACACCATTCTACTGTGGTGTTCTATGTGCCGATGTTTGTCTTAAAATTCCATGTTCATCATAAAAATTATTGAATTCACTTGATGTGAACTCACCACCTCTATCTAATCTCAAGCACTTTATCTTCAATCCGGTCTCATTTTCTACTTTTTCCTTAAAGTATCTGAATTTATCAAAAGCTTAGATGATTTTTCTGTAAGAAAACCAACCCACATCATTTTATAGTAATCATCAATGAAAAGTATAAAGTACTTGTCTCCAAAAGAAGACCTAGTCTAACTTGGTCCACAAAGATCTGTATGAATAAGATCCAACTTGTTCCTTTCTGAAAATGCTTTTCTCTAAAAGTTGCTCCTTGTTTTATTTCCCATCACACATTCTCTACATGTCATGTTAGCAAGTTTCACAATTCTAGGTAGGTCTCTGATGGCATTAGTATTACTTTCCCTTAAAATGTTATCAAATGTGAGATGACAAAATATCCTATGCCATAACCATCTATCATCAACCTTTGAAGAAAAAAACTTACTTCACTTGATCTCAGAGGAAACACATTACCGCATGTCTGAATCCCAGTAGCAATCATATCTCCTTTAGCACTTTTGATTAAGCACTTTCCATCCTTGAATTCCAACTAATAACCCTTTTTCACAAACTGACCAACACTCAACAAATTATGTGTTAAAACATCAACAAGGCATACATCATCAATATTAGTTTTACTATCCAAAGTAATGGATCTAATCCCAACAATAGCTCTAGGAGTATTGTCACCTAGTCTGACAACTCCACCATTATACATATTCAACTTTATAAATCTATTCTTATCTCTTATCATGCGTTATGAAAAACCACTGTCTATGATCCAATCAGATTTTTTGTTAACATGAGACACTAATGCTTTTTCTTCTCTAATAGGTTTATCTTCTTTAATTACTACAAATCCAAGTAACTCATTTATCTCATCATTATCATTAAATGTACCATCATTAGCATAGTAAATTTCTTTATCCTTGATGTATTTCCCATATTTAGGCTTATTCTTAGGAACTCTAGTTGGACATTTCGAAGAGAAATGACCAACCTTACTACAATTAAAGCATTTTATGGGTAACTTTTCTTCAAACTTACCTTGGCCCTTTCTTTCTCTTCTTGTGATCAAGGGTAAGACATTCTGATCCACACCATTTTCAAGCTTTTTAATCTCTTTCCATTCATCAACATAATCTCCAAACTCATCGTTGTACTTGATTTTCTAGCACCTACAAAACTTGTTCCCGCATCTCTATTTTTGTGCACAGTTTCCTTGAAAGCTCTCCACCTTAGGTAAGGTATCTTTAAGCTCTAAAGTCTCAAATGTAGTTATTTTGGATACTAACATTTCCGTTATGAAACCTTTGGTCAATGGTATGATCTCTTGTATGACATGCACTTTAGTTTTGTATGTTGGTATCAAAGATCTCAGAATATTTGCAATGACCTCATCCTTAGTGTAGTTTCCTCCCTTGTTCCTGATTCATGTTACATTTTTTTTAACCCTTTGAAGAAACACCCTTACTATTTCATCTTCTTTAATCTGAAGTGTCTCCATCCTCGCTCTACAAATATGAATTTTGGCTCGTGTATGTATCTCCTTCATACAGTACTAACAACCTTTCCTATATATCATGGTCCTTGTACATATCTCTAATCTCAGAGAGTTCACTATTAGATAATGCACTTATCAATTCTTCTCTAGCTATCATGTTGTATTGAAACATCTTCTTTTCCTCATTAGTTGTGGCAGGGTCTTCCAACTCATCTTTAGGCTTGAGTACTGAATCTTTCTTGGTTACCATCCAATACTCCAAGCCCAAATAGAACAAACGAGTCTTCATCTTGTCCTTCCATGCATGGAAATTTTTTGCATCAAACTTGGGACTTTCTTTCTTGAAGTAAGACATCCTAGATCTTTTCCTCAATTCATCAAGCTTTCTCTCTGAGGACTAATGGATTTGACACCAATTGTTAGGATAACAATGTCTCAAACAATTGAGAGGGGGGGTTATAGTTACATTTAAGATTCGGTGAGCTAAGGTTTGACGTTAGGGTTAGGGTTAGGGTTAGGGTTACAATTATGGTTAGAATTAGGATCAGGGTTAGGATTTGGATTATGGTTAGGGTTAGGGTTATGATTATTATTACAGTTAATATTTAGTGTTAGATTTAGGAGTCAATTATTAGGGTTAGAGTTAGGTTTATGGTTACAATTATGGTTATGATCAAGATTTAGGGTTAGGGATAGGATTAGGATTAGGGTATAAGATTTAAGGTTAGGATTATGGTTAGGGTAAGGACATACATTGTAGATATTATGGCTAGATTAGGGTTTTGATTATGGTTATCATATAGGGTTAGGGTTAGAGTTAGAGTTGATATTAGGGTTAGCCTTAGGATTATGGTTAGAATGCGGGTTTAGATCATCGTTAGTATTATGGTTAAGGTTGGGGTTTTGATTAGGGTTGGTATTAGGGCTTACGATAAGGATTATCATTAGGCTTAGGGTTTACATTATGGTTAGTATTATGGTTAGGGTTGGGATTTTGATTACAGTTGAGATTAGGGCTTAGGCTTACAATTATCATTACGGTTAGGGTTTACATCATGGTTAGTATTAGGGTTAGGGTTAGGATAAATATTTAAGTTCATGGCATGGTTTAGGTTATGGTTATTTTGAGGGTTCATGTTAGGATTAGGGTTTATCATTTAGGTCCATGGTTAGGCTTAGGACTATGGTTAAAGTAACGGTTTAGATCATGGTTATTATTATGGTTAGGATTGTGGTTTTGATTAGGGTTATGATTTAGGGTTTAGGATTAGGATTATCATTAGGGTTATGGTTTATATCTTGGTTAGCATTAGGGTTAGGATTAGGATAAAGATTTATGCATGACATGGTTAGAGTTATGGTTATATTTAGGGTTCATGTTACGATTATAATTTAGTGTTTAGGGGTTAGGATTTAGGTCTAAGGTTTAGCATTTACGATGAGGGTTTATCATTTAGGTTTATGGTTTAGCTTAAGATTGAGGATTTAGGGTTTAACATTTAGAATTAGGGTTTAGCAATTAAGTTTAGGATTAGGGTTTAGCATTTAGGATCTATGGTATGGTTAGGATTAGGGTTAGGGTATTATGGTTAGGGTTAGGTATTTGTTATGGTTAGGGTTATGATCATGGTTTAGCATTTAGGATTATGGTTAAGATTATACTTAGGGAGAGGTTTTAGGGTTAGTTTTAGGATTAGGGTTATGATTGGGATTAGGTTTAGGATTAGAATTAGGGTTAGCATTGGGATAGGGACTAAGGTTTATATCATTATTATAATTAGGGATTTGGATTTATATGATCTAGTGGCGTCTTGGCTTATTGCTTGATGCCTGAAGATTCTGGCAGTCTCGACAACTGTCTGGTGGAGTTTGGTTACTTGGCTGGTAATCTTGGTAGAAGGTTGGCATTTCTCAGTCTTTGATGGTGATTCTTGGTCGAAGTTTTTTAGGCTTCACCGATGGAGCTCGGTGGTCTTGGTGGTGATTCTTAGTTGGAAGTTCTGGTGGATCTCGGTGTTTATGCCCATTGCTCGGTCACTGAAGTGGCTCATTCATTGGAAGGCTTAGTCGTTGAAGGGAGCTCGGTCATTGAAGGAGACTCGACATTTCTGGTGCTCGGTAATGCTTGAGGAGCTTGGTTGTTATGGTTTCTTGGTATATTTCCTGACGCTCAGTAATTTGGCTTACTGATGGTTGTTCTTGGAGAATCGACTTGGCCGACTGGTGCATTCAATCTGGGTCGCATTCCTTGAGTTATGGATTGACTATTAGACGTGTGGGGACCTAGATCAGGCATGTTGCATTATCCTATGTGGATTTGGAGGCTGACTTGGTGAATTAAATATGGGTGAACTTATTTGTGAGCTGATTGATGTTTGGCATTTAATATTTGTATATTTGGGAGCCGACTAGCTTTGGGGATTTAATTATTTGTAAAGCCAACTTGTGGCTGGGGTTTAGTATTTAAGAAGTGTTTGGGTAGTTGTTTAGGCAGTAGCAGATGTATGGATCTGTGAAAGTAGAGTTAGTATCTTGTGAACTTATGTAGTAGAAAGATTGCTTGGAAGTTTGAGTACACGTTTAGATCTTTCTTGGAGTGCCTACCAGTGTTCTATTGTGATACAGACCTAGGTTAGTTGAGGAGAAGTGTGTTGGATCCTACGTGATCTTGTAGAAATTTTTCTTGCATTGTAATTGGCCATAACTGGGAAGGCCTTACGGCCCGACACATTGCATGTAATCAATTATTTGATGAAATAAAGACATCTATTTTCTTTCAGATCTAGTTTCTTGATGTGTTTTTCGCTGTGTTGGTGTTGGCTGCAAGGTCAAACATTCCTTAATTGGATTCTCCATCCTTGAATGCATCAGGTGGTATCAGAGCGAGAGTTTGATCTTGTTGGAGCAGAAGATTGACCTAGCAAGGCTGATCTTGCAAAGTTGATCTTGTTGGTGAAGAGATTGTGTGCAATCTGAGTTGCAGATCTATGACATTGAACTTGTGAAATTGTGCCCTAGTTGTACATGCAAGGTGGCAAGTTGTGATCTGACTTGATACAACTTGAAGGTTTTCACAAGGTGGTCAGTGTTAGGGTTTTTTGCATAAGGTTTTTGAAGATCTTTGGAGATGTCTCCAAGAGGATTGGACCTTGGTGATGTGATTTTTGAGAGGTTTTCTCGATTGGAAGCAAATTTGCTGAACCGTGTGGAGAACTGAGTTAAGAACCTTGTGAGAGAAAGTGTTGTTGAGCTTTGTAAAGCTTACCGACATTGGAGCATGCCGATCTGGAGGAAAGCTTTTTGGCCGGTTAGAAGGCTGGTTCGTGAGAGAAGACATCTTAACAAGGTTTCCTGTGATAGTTCAGAGGTTGAAGAGGTATGTGAAATTGGTTTTGATGGTCAATTGGTAGATTCTACCATGAAACCTCTAGAGCAACTTGTGCTTGCTTCTAAGATACCTATGATTATCGATGATGTTGTGGACCTTATTGAGGTTGAGGAGGAAATTGGTTTTCATGTTCAGTTGGTTGTGGCTGACATGGAAATTGTAGAGCATCTGGTTGTGTTGGATCAGGTTGTTGTTGAAGATATTGGTTTTCATGTTCAGTCGGTTGTGCCTGACATGGAAATTGCAGAGCATCTGGTTGTGCTTGATCAGGTTACTGTAGATGAGGAGACACTTGTTGTTGAACACCTTTATGATGATGGTGTTATCGAATTGCTTTTGTTTGGTGTCAAAGTGCAGATGTTGTTTGTTGGTTGTAGACTTGAGTTGTTGGTTGATAGTGATAAGTTTGGTGATGAGATTCTGAGATGGGATTCTTCCTTGATCCTTGGTAATGGATTGAAGGCTTAGTTTGTTCAGGATGTTGGACATGCTAATTGGTTGAGTTGTAGATTGGTTCTCTTTCCCATGACAGAATGGAAACCTTTGGTGAAGATGAAGTGGAGTTGGTGTTTTTCAGATGTTCCCTTTGGTGAGAAAGTGTGGGACACACTTTTCTTTGTACCCCGGGAGTCTGATGCAGTGGCATCTTGGCTTATTGCTCGGAGCTTGAAGATTCTGGTAGTCTCAGTAACTATCTGGTGGAGTTTGATTACTTGGCTGGTAATCTCAGTAGAAGACTAGCGTTTCTCAGTCTTTGATAGTGATTCTCGATTGAAGTTTGTCAGGCTTCACTGATGGAGCTCGGTGGTCTTGGTGGTGATTCTCAGTTGGAAGTTCTGGTGGATCTCAGTGGATATTGGTCACTCGGTGACTTGGTGTTTTGTTGCTCGGTGCTCGGTTATCGATGGGGTCTCAGTGTTTATGCCTATTGCTCAGTCACTGAAGTGGCTCGGTCATTGGAAGGCTCGGTCGCTAAAGGGATCTCGGTCATTGAAGGAAACTCATCATTTTTGGTGCTCGGTAATGCTTGATGACCTCACTTGTTATGGTTGCTCAGTATATTTCCTGACGCTCGATAGTTTGGCTTACTGACAGTTGTTCTTGGAGAATTGGCTAGACCGACTAGTGCATTCAATCTGGGTCATGTTCCTTGAGTTATGGATTGACCATTGGACGTGTGGGGACCTAGATCTACCATGTTGTATTATCCGATGTGGATCTGGAGGCTGACTAGGTGAATTAAATATGGGTGAAGTTATTTATGAGCCGACTGATGTTTGGCATTTAATATTTGTATATTTGGGAGCCGACTGGCTTTGGGGATTTAATTTTTTGTAAAGTCAACTTGTGGTTGGGGTTTAGTATTTAAGGAGTGTTTGGGTAGTTGTTTAGGCAGTAGCAGATGTATGGATCTGTGAAAGCAGAGTTAGTAGCTTGTGAGCTTAGGTAGCAAAAAGATTGCTTGGAAGTTTGAGTCCAAGTTCAGATCTTTCTTGGAGTGGCTACTAGTGTCCTATTATGATGCAAACCTAGGCTAGCTGAGGAGAAGTGTGTTGGATCCTGCATGATCTTGTAGAACCGTTTCTTTCATTGTAATTGGTTGTAACTGGGAAGGCATTAGAGTTTGGCACATTGTATGTAATCAATTATTTGATGAAATAAAGACATCTGTTTTCTTTCAGATCTGGTTTCTTGTTTTGTTTTTCGTTGTGTTGGTGTTTGGCTGCAAGGTCAGACAGTCCTTAATTGGATTCTCCATCCGTGACTGCATCATTATATCATGGTTATGATTAAGGTTTGGGTTGGGGATGTTATTAGGGTGGGGGTTAGAATTATGGTTAGAATTGGAATTATGATTAAGGTTAAGACTAAGGTTAAGGTTCTAATTACACTTTGGTTACGATTTAGATTAGGATTTTGTTAGGATTTATATTAGGGTTTGGTTAGGGTGGATATTAGGATTAGGGTTAAGAATATGGTTATAGTAAGGATAAAACTATGGTTAGGGTTTAGTTAGGGATATAATTATAGTTCAATTAGTGTTATGGTTGAAGCACAATTAGGGTTAGAGTTAAGGTTAGGTTAGAGTTAGTATTTAATTAGAGGAAAATATTTGAGTTATAGTTAGGGTTGAAGTTAACTATACTTGGGTATTGATTATGGTAAGGATTTTATTATGGATAAGGTATGATTATACTGAGGGTTAGAATTAGAGTTCAATTAGAGCTAGAGTTAGGGTTATAATTTAATGGTATTAGGATTAGGGTTAAGTTGAGTGCTAGATTTCAAGGGTCATTTTATTTTGATTTTATATAAGTTAGGATTTTGCTAGGTTTTAAGTTAGGGTTATAGTTCAATTTGGTTTAGTATAATGGTTAGGGTTAAGTTTAGGGTTTAATTTATCAAGTGACCATATTTTTTTAATCTTAGTTAGGGTTTGTTGGAAATATAGATGTCGTAACTGAGAGGGGGGGTGAATCAGTTAACCACAAAAAAAATATTACCACTGATCCCTTAGATATCTTAATAAAATATTTACTGTTGCCACTCGGTAAACATACAGAGAAATACTGAAACTCGATCTTTGAAGTGTGTAATAATTAAACTGTTCTTAAGCTTTCATCACTGATTAACATACATGAATAAAGAAAATAACATGAACACAAGAGACCCCAGATTTACTGTGGAAACCCAATATGGGAAAAACCACCAATGTAACTAGTTACTATTTTTCACTCTTCTGAAGTGATGCCTGGTTAGAAGCCAACCCGGTAAAAGGTTACAAAACACACTGTTAGGTGTGACCTTATTAAAGGATTTAATCACCCTGCTAGGAGTGGCCTTGTAAGAGGTCTTGAAACAATTCAATAGAACTCTCACCTTGTTAGAGGATTTACAAAATGGTTGTTAAACCAACTCGGTTAAGAGATTTTGATATCACTGCTACAATTGTAAGAGAGTAACAATGAAATGACCTGCAACTGAATTGCTGATTATAGATCTCTGTTCTGCTTCACTAGATCCTTACTGATCAAATAAATCTTTGCTGCTCCTCAAGGATATCTAACCATCCTTCAAAATTCGCACATACCTTTCTTCAAAATGATTTTTGCATGCTGTATATCTCATTCACCACTTGACCTTCTATATATATATACCATTCTAATTAACATTTAGATTGTCAAGTTGGAACTAATAATTATTACAACAATCGGCTGGGATAAACAAACTGTAATAACAAAATCCTTTGAAGGGCCGACCTTGCTTGGTAAACATTAATCCTGAAAAGATTTCCTTCGGTGACCGAGTGAACTCGGTAACCATAGCGAATTCTACAACATCCTTCGGAGACCAAGAGAGCTCAGTAACCACTAATTTTCCTTCGATAACCGAGGAGGCTCGGTTAACACTATTTTTTGTCATGTTTCCTTTTGACACCTGAGAGATCTCGGTAGACACTAAAAATTGCCTAGCTGACCGACTGAGCTCGGTAGACACTGAGAACCACCTAGTTGACCGATTGAGCTCGGTAGACACTAAGAACCGCCTAGCTGACCGACTGAGCTCGATAGACACTGAGAATGATAAATGATATGACATTTGTGTGACATCAAAGACAACACATAGCTAATCCAACAATGTCCTTCAGACAATTGTGTCCAACAAGGGTTAGGTTCATCTTGGTTTTTAATGTGTAATATGATATAGAGTTAAGGTTGGGGCTTAATCTAAGTTTTCAAGGTTTGTTGTTTCTATTTATTCAATAGGTTTCTCCTCAACTAAGATTTTAGGTATAAAGTTTGATTTGAATTAAAATTTAATTAAGATTAGGGTTAGAATTATAATTTTTTTAAAAGGTTAGTGTTTAATTTGGTTTAGTGTTGGAGTAAAGTCTCAATTTGGTTTCAATAGACCTGTTGGTCATTTTTTCTTTCTTTTTTATAGGTCATTAATTCAAAAAATTATCACATATTTAAATTTGAAGTATTTCTCCAAAAAATTTATTGTTTGCACAATGATAGAGATATATTTTCTCCTTTCTATGCTAATCATATTATCTTAATTAATTAAATAATAGAAACATCATAAAATTGATAATTGAATGTGAAGCCAACAAATAGATATAAATAATATTTTTCTAATATGGTCCCTTAAATCCTGGACTTTCTCATCTTTTTTTATAATCTTTATATGACAACATCTAGAATTCAATCATATCCATTAGATTGAATTTATCTCACCCCTTGGTCTCACAATTTTTTTTTACAATGACCACCTCAACCTAGTTTATTAGTCACATTAAAATTTCCAAGCTCTCCACTGATTCAAAAATATGGCCTCCAACGACATGCAATGATTGCAAGATTTGCATAAAATAGATTTGTTGAAAATGTCATTAACAGATTTTAAACCAAATTCTTTGGTGTCGTTCTTCCTACTTCCAACGAGATGTTCTACATACTGAAGAATGATTGCAAAAACATAGACATAGTAGCTGAAGATGATTTACAAACTTTAAAGCTAATGCAAAGAAGTGTAAAGCCTTACTCAACAACCTTTTTCAACATCCTCTGTGCGTTCGCTAAATGCAAGCATGCAACCCCTTCTTCTCTCGGTGATCCAAAGAAATGGATTATAGATTAAATCATAAATACTCTCCGCACAAACTATATATAGGATTTTTAAATTAATTATCAAATTTAATAAATTAAATAATATGACAACATAGCCCTCCATATTTTCATCAAATGTTCAAAATCGAATATAATAGTAGAAATTAAAAGTTAAATATAAAAATTATATAAAATAAAGTATTAAAACTAAATCTTAAAGATTTTCCAATTTTACATGTAAGGAAGAAGAAATTTTTTTCACCATTCTAAACCATTGCAAATGAATAATCTAAATAATATAAATCTAAAGCAATATAACAACATTACCCTCCATATTTAAATTTAAATCTACATATTAAATGAAATAATGATCAAAATCTAAATCAAAGAGAAAGATAAATCTAAATCTATCTTTAAAACTAAAACTAACTCTAAATCTTAAATTATTAAAACTAAATCTTAAAAAATTTTCAATTTTAATTAAGGAAGAAGAAATTTTTTTCACCATTTCAAATCATTCTAAATGATTAATGTAAATAATCTAAATCTAAACCAATATGGTGGCATTTCCCTCCATATTTAAATTTAAATATTAAATGATATAATGATCAAAATCTAAATCTAAGATAAATCTAAATCTAAATCTAACTCAAACTCAAACTAAATCTAAATGTAAAACTAAAACTAAATTTAAATCTAATTCTAATTCTAATTCTAAAACTAAAACTAAATCTACATCTAAATCTAAATCTAAATCTAAAACTAAAACTAAAACTATATAAAAAAATAAATTATTAAATACAAAATAAAAATATCACCTTGACATTTAGTTAGTTGCTTTCTCTTGAAATGGGCTTCCTACAAATGAAATGAGGAGACACTCTTTTATAATCAGAGAGAGTCTCTTCATGTTCCCCAAAAGGTGCATTTTCTAATTCCTTCACCTCTCCAAATTCACAAAAAAAAAATTAAACACTCCATTTTAAAATTTTTTTTAACTTATTCTTCATCCATGTGGCACCCCTATTTTTTCGGGTCATATTATTTTGGGCCCCATTATTTCGGCCTTGCCATCTGGCTTCCTATTATTTCAGTCAACTATTATTTTATGCCTTTGCATTGGAATTTATGATTTATTTAAATTTATAGTTTTGTAATTACTTTATTTAATTTAATAGTTTTTATTGTAAAAATTAAATGTTAAATATAAAAACTATATAAAATAAAGTATTAAAACTAAATCTTAAAGATTTTCCAATTTTAAATAAAGAAGAAGAAAGATTTTTCACCATTTTAAATCATTGAAAATGAATAATCTAAATAATCTAAATCTAAAGCAATATGACGACATTGCCCTCCATATTTAAATTTAAATCTAAATATTAAATGAAACAATGATCAAAATCTAAATCTAAGAGAAATTATATAAATTTATATCTAACTCTAAAACTAAAACTAAATCTAAATCTAAATCATAAAGTATTAAAACTAAATCTTAAAGATTTTCCAATTTTAATTAAGGAAGAAAGATTTTTCACCATTTTAAACCATCCTAAATCAATAATCTAAATCTAAATATGGTGGCATTGCCCTTCACATTTAAATTTAAATCTAAATATTAAATGAAATAATGATCAAAATCTAAATCTAAGAGCAATATAAATCTAAATCTAACTAGAACTACAACTAAATCTAAATCTAATTCTAATTCTAATTCTAAATCTAAAATTAAAACTAAAATTAAATTTAAATCTAAAACTATATAAAAAAACAAATTATTAAATACAAAATAAAAATATGACCTTGATATTTAGTTGTTTGCTTGCTCTTGAAATGAGCTTCCTACAAATGAAATGAGGAGACACTCTTTTATAATCTGAGAGCGTCTCTTCATATTCCCCAAAAGGTGCATTTTCTAATTCCTTTACCTCTCCAAATTCCCAAAAAAACATAAAACACTCTAAATTTCTTAATTTTTTTAAATTTTTTTTAACTTATTCTTCATCCATGTGGTGCACCTATTATTTCGGGTCCTATTATTTCGGGCCCTATTATTTCGGCCTTGCCATTTGGCTTCTTATTATTTTGGCCAGCTATTATTTCATCTAGCTATTTATAGTTTTGTAATTTATGTATTTAATTTAATAATTTTTATTGACAAGGAATCTTTGTTGACATATTCTCGTGCTAGTATTCCCATTTGTGCTCTCATTATATAGGTACACATCTCGGTGTAATTATTAATTAATTAAAAAATAAAATTAATTAATTAAAAATTAAAATACAATGAAGGTTAAATTTGTTAATTAGTTAATAATTAGAGAAAATGGGTAGTTTGTATGTTGTATAGACAATGGCATTATTTTCTATGCCAAATCAAAAATTTGTGAAAAACAAGAGCCAAAAAAAAGAAAAGAACACTATGAGAAAGTCTTGGGCACCAAAGAAAAGCAAAAAGAGAGAGAAAAGGTCCAAATGTTGCCTCAATTTACATTGAATATTTTTTGTTGGGGAAGTTTTTCCCACATTGCATTACGCTGCACAAAAGCTAGGGCATGTTGCAAGTAATGGAGGGAGTTCTTAAATACAAAAATAGTGGTGATAGAAATGAAAGAAGCTCTTTTGTATTTCATCCATGTGTTGAGAGCTAAGGAGGAATGGATGACACGTTGCAGGAGTTATGGAGAAGATACATCATACTACAAATTGTTGGGAATGTGAAGCCCAACAGTTACATGACCTTTCACCTTCTTCCATCTCTTTGTTTGATAACTACGTAAATTGTTGGGAATGTGAAGCCCAACGGTTATAAGACCTTTCACCTTCTCCCATCTCTTCGTTTGATAACTACATAGGTTTATATAAATAGTTGTGTTCATATTATGGATAGTGTATTGGTGTAACATCAATAAATATATTTTCCCTTCTTTGAGAGTGGATATAGTCAGATTTGGTGAACTATTATAATTCTCTATGTTATGTGTTTTGTGCTTCTTTCTATTGCTGTCTTACATATGTGTATTAGTTTTATCTACTGGTTTATAACTTACAATTGATACCAGAGTTTGGTTAGAGCCAAGGAGCAAATATGGAAGACAGTGATAGTCTTATTTAAACTACAACAGAAATTAGAGCGAATATTTGGGTGCTTGATACAGAAGCATCATTGCAGACTATTTCGCATAGAGACTTTTTCAAAACTTTTCAAAGTGACCATTTTGCTAAAGTCGTTCTTGCAAATGATAAATAGGGCTAGCGATGAGATTTGTGTGAGTAAAAGAATTGTAAAGGTTAGTTGCAACTGTGGATGTCAATTCTTTTGCAGGCATACTTTCAGCACCTTCTTTTGTGAGTGAGTCTATAGTTACGATGTCTGAAACTACTATGTATGCAGGTGTTGCTGGGTGACCTCCAGTTGCCCAAGAGAAAGGGGCATCTGAGGCTAAATATAATAATTGCAAAAATAATAATGAGGCTATGTCTGTATTTGAGCCAAAGGCATTAAATGAAACTCTTAGGGAGGCTATCGCTTATATTGTTATTGTCTCGGAGGCAATGATGGTAATGAGAAGGTGCAGGATTTGCTTGATGTTACTTCACTCAAATTGGAGTTTGAAATTGCCAGTGGCATGATAACCATTCTTATTCTAAGGAGCACGATGATTCTGATTAAGAAAGGGCAGGGTTTCTCTACGTACTCTGATTCAGGTGTATGAGGGCGAGAGGGCTCAAATTCAGGACAATAATCTGCTGGAAAAATTTGAGCTCTCAAGCATCCCACCGATGCCTAGAGGAGTGCCATAGATTAATGGGTGCTTCAACATTTATGTAAATGCTATTCAGAATGTTATTTAGACTGACTTGGTGAAGAACAAAATTATCATTACCAATGACAAGGATCGCCTGAGTACAAAGGAGATCGAGAAAATGGTGGTTACCAAGATCCCTCTGCTGAGAAAATTAGCACCCTTGTGGAGGGCCCATCCACTGCGTTGACTCAAGATGAGGTGAATTCAATCCTCACTTTGGCTGCTACCAGAGCCCTGTACAATGTTCTGGGCTTTGTACAACCCCCTTTTGATAATGATATGGAGAGGGTTTGCGGAGCTGTAAAATCATCTTCCAAGCAGAATGGTTCTAGTTATGAGCACAATTACAGACGAAATGGTTATATATCATTCTCTGGCCATAGAGCCGGTGAAACTGCTATTGTTTATGAGCATGGTGCAGAAATTGAAGTACTGATGCCCAAACTAAGACATTCTGACCAATATCATGAATTTTCTAAACAATTGTTTGTCTCCCAAGATCTGGATATTGAAAGGGATCTGGTGGCCTCATCAGCGGGAACAATTTTTCTCTCAGAGCTAACCAAAATGGTGCAGAAAAAATTAATGACATACTTAGAAGCAGAGAAAAGGGATATCATTACTTTGCTTCGGAAGTTCGGAGTGCTCTAAGGGACGGACTTTTAGTTGCATAGAAGGTGATGGTGAAATCAAACAGGTTTAGATCAAAGAAGGGGGACTATTTTACATGTTGCAGAAAGGGGTCTTGGATTAGATTTGAGTGATGGTGCCCATGTTGGAAATAATGGAATCGGGAAAGGGTGAGATATGTTTTTCAGTCTGGCCTCTGAATTGTAGAACAACGACAAAGTAGTGAATTTACTGCTGATTGTGAATATTTTGGTGAGTTTGAGCCTGTAAAAGTTGTAAGGTAAGATATCTTGCTGTTAGATTGTATTCAGTCCGGTAGAATTCGGAGAAGATTAATTCACAGTGTTCATAAATAGAGTTTGGTGAAATTGAAATCTTTTATGGATCGGTTATCATGTGACATTAAGAGTGGAATACAGGGATGTCACTGTTCATGGTTGTGTCGGTTGGACTTCAAGTGGAAGATTGTTGGGAATGTGAAGCCTAATGGTCACATGAGCTTTTGCCTTCTCCCATTTCTTCTGTTGATAACTATATAAGTTTATATAAATGGTTGTGTACATGCTATGGACAGTGTATTGGTGTAACATTAATAAAGATATTTTCCCTACTTTAAGAGTGGATGTAGCCAAATTTGATGAACCACTATAATTCGCTGTGTTATGTGTTTTGTCTTTTTTTCTATCACTATATTAGATATATTTATTAGTTTTATCTGCTGGTTTATAACTTACACAAATTGTGGCAGGAAACATGTGGAAAAATGCATGAATATTAATAGTCAAAGAGAATATTCTTAACGCCCGTTCAGACCTTTATCTGTGTCTTCATATCTTGATGGGTATGCCTTAAATTTTCAAGTTCTAGAACTCTTGAAGCATTCAAGGTTGTATATGAAGTTTTAAAAGTTTGTTTTGAGTATGTAGTTAAAATTAATCTTTGACTGCTATAAAAGACATGTAGTCTTTACTTTTGGTTTGGGGCTGTGAAGTGTGAACATTCCATAAAGTAGCTATTGATAAGTATCTGAAGTATGTGCAGTCCCATATATAGAGGAAAGAGCATTGATATTGTGTTCTGATTGTCAGAAGAAACAAAAGAAACATGGGAGTTATATTGGCAATTGTTTGAAAGTTCTGGACATGACAGGCTTGAAGCTCTCTGCATTAAGCCGCATTAAGTCTTTGATACAATCGCTAGCGTTGATGATCTGAACTATCCAGAAAAGACAGAAGAATGCTATATTGTTAATGCTCCATATGTTTTCTCTGCTTGCTAGAGGGTTGGTTGTGGCCCTCAGTGCATCTGGGTTGAGAAGTTGGAATGATATTTATATTAAATAGTTTGAATTCTATCTCTCTTGATTGTAGTTCAAGGAAAAGGTTTTTTTGCTGCAGAATATAGCTCGCTAGATTTGCTTGTGCTTGAATTTATGTTCCTCTGGTTTGATTTTCTTGCTATGTGTCATAAGAAGATCTAGTGGCTTCTTGAATGCATGCTCCTCTGTTATGTTAATTTTCTGTTAAGCCATCCACTTCTATTACAGTTTCATTGTGAAGAGGAGCAAACAATGTGCATTACGTGGTTTAGCTGAAATGGGTTTCTACACTATGAATAAGTGGTAGTGGGTTGAGGACCTCGTATAGAAAATAGAACACACATGAATGATGATTTAGATCATTTGCTGGGGAGATTTCTTTCGGCTTTGAATTTGCCTACTCTGTGTTGGACTTAATTCGAAGGTTCCTGTGAATGCTCTATTAATGTGACAATATAACTCATCCAAGTTGCTCCTCAGTCAACGAAGTGTAGAGGATTTGGTGTTTCAGCAGACCAATGGAGGAGAATTATGGTTTGTTAGAAGTGCAATATGGTCAATGTTTAATTGGCCCGTGGAGTGTTAACTTGCAGGTGTCTAAAATTGCCTAATTGGCCTGTGGAGGCAGTTCAGATTGTGGAAACATCCAGTAGCCTAACAAATACATGCAAGAAAATTGAAGAGCATTCACATGTGAATACATCAGACCACAATAAGGAACACATTCACTGTTTCCTAGTAACTAGAAAATACATAGAAATAACGTACATTTACATATAAGAGATAGCATGTACATGAGTGAGAATTCCCCTCCCCACAAAAGGTTGTCTCCTACTTTCTGAGCCCACCATTTCATTTTTAACTTCTCTAGTTCCTCACACAACCAAATACCTAAACTAACTCTAACTCTCTATTTTTACTATCCACGTTGCAGCAGTTCCTAATAGATTGAACCAACTAAAGCTATTACTAAACATCCTAAAAATAGTTAAAATCAACTTATACTTCTGTGGAGTTAGTTGGCAATACTCTATCCATCATTCTTTGTATGCTACCATGACTGTTTTCTTCATGAACTTGTCATACCTCTGCCATATTGTCACTGTACCCTATCATCATAAAACAGCTCTTTACTCTTATATTTCGCCACACATGACTGTTCACAACCCTTGTTTTTTATGTTGTTGCTATATTACTATTTTCTAAAACCTATAGCTATCATGGATGGGTGAGCATGTTACTAGGTTCAAGAATGCTCCTAAATCTCTGCCCTCTATCTCAATCTGCCCTTCCATTTATTCTTGTAGACTGTCTCACCCCTTAGTATCATTAACAGTCCTCTTTCTTATATTATCTGTAGGTTTTAAAAGTAGGGTTTTTAAGGAATAAACCCCTAACAAGATAGACTTTCTCTGATATTAATTTCTTCTCTGCATTCTTTGTCTCCCTGGTTATATTATTCTCAATACTCTCTTGGTTTTCCTCTGTTTCATGAAA
This sequence comes from Chamaecyparis obtusa, assembly GCA_027943335.1. NCBI lineage: Eukaryota > Viridiplantae > Streptophyta > Pinopsida > Cupressales > Cupressaceae > Chamaecyparis > Chamaecyparis obtusa. Next base: position 248,055 of record BSBK01006548.1, read on the forward strand.
CTGTCATCACTGTTGTTTGTCCCCGTTACCATCTTGACTGCCCTTTGTCCATCTATAGCTTCCATTGTCTGTGCTTTGCCTTCTCTTTCTCTATGCCTTTGCTTTAAAAAAATAGGACTATCATGGTTTGCGTATCCTTGGTTATACTATGTTGGGTGTTTTCTCGCTTCTATATGCCACTGCGATGTTGTTCACAAGAAAAATCCTTTGGACATTGTCCTTTATACCATAGTTGTACACATCATTACTCGCTCCCTCAATCAGCCTTGTTACTTCCTTAAGGAAGTGATGCTCCTTATTTATCACTATTGGGATTCTCAAGATAATCCCGGTAAGTTGTTTTCTCTAAAACCAATAGATCTTCATCACGTATGGAGCCCCCATAGAAATGAGGGAAAGAATCTTTTGAGTAGAGGGGAATTCTCACTCATGCACATACTTTCTCTTATATGTGTTTTCTCTTATATGTAAATTTATGTTATATTTGCTGGTTATTATGAAACAGTGAATGTGTTACTCAGAGTGGTCTGCTCTCTTCTTATGTGAATGATCTCAATTTTCTATTTGTATGCATATGTAAAAGTCTGTGGTTTTTTCAAGAAATCATTCTTGCTTTCAACTGAGGAGCAGAGCCAAGACAACTGAGGAGCAGAGCCAAGACCCGCTGCATCAGGATTGAAATACGGTGCTGTGCAGGAACTTCCACAAGGTGCAGCACATGGATAATGGTCTAGTCTTGTTTCTGTTATAAGCTCTGTTCTTTTGCTAAGGCATTTTAGTTTGTATCTTAGGAATGTGATAGTTTAGTTTCATATCCAACATAACTATTCTTAGGCTCGTTCATGTAATAGTGGTTTTCTTAATATTTCCTGTTGTTTAGCAGGACGGGATCCTGAACAGAACTCAGATGTTAAAAAAATACAAAAACTCTTAGGCTCGTTCATGTAATAGTGGTTTTGTTAGCATTTCCTGTTGTTTAGCAGGACAGAGGGCCCTGAACAGAACCCAGATGTTAGAATAAATACAAAAGGGTTGGAACTTGCTAATTATAATCTATGTGAATCAAACCTGATCTAAGTACAAAGCTTCAACAGCTAGGATTCTCAAAGCTTCTACATATTTTGGCAACAACTTTTGTTAAGCTGTTGCTAAAATGTCCCAATGCTATAAATTTAAATTAGCGATTTGATCTAGTTTAATACAGGTTAAACCTCTTTCAAAGAGGATGCAAGTTTAAGGTGCCTCAACAATGAGGTTGAAAATCTATGGCTCCTTTTTATCTAGATTTACAGTTACAACTAACATAATTCAAATTAACGTATTTCTTTTGCGAAGAAAGAACTAAAGGTTCTAACTCTCAAAATTGCCAATCTGAAAATTTCAGTCTGATAACTGACAGTATCATATGATTTTGAACCACCATTAAAGTTTAATCAATTCAAACAAACAAAGGGCTTCTTATACTTATTTCTTGGAAGAGATTAACCCATATGATTTTTCTAAATATTATGTCTACGCACTATTTCTGGATTTTAAATGTCTTACGCGTAAGAAATTGTAGGTAGTCCTGAGCTCCAATACTTGACTCTTAACCAAGAATCACAATCAATCTGCGATACCCAAAATTGCCCAATAAGCATACTCACAGTCTCACAGTGGCCCAATACAAAGTTCTTTCAAGAAGAAAATTGACACGCCAAAGTTACAGCCCGATCACAAAATATTTGGTGATCAAACCAACGCTTTGTTCAGCCATAATCCCATTCTGCCTGTATGTGTACATATGGGCGCCAAATCATCGTCACCTCAATCCCATTTAGGGGCAGTGATCTTCAGGCGTTCAATTTCGTAATCTCCACTTTCAAGGCTTCTTCAATGGTGGCCACTGCATACCTTCCAATAGATAATATGGGTTTTCCTTCTTTCGTCCTTAATTGCTCCCAGAATGCTCTGGTTAACGGTGAAATGAGCTATTCTGATAAATGGGAAGAATTGTTTGAGCAAATTCAAAGCACCCAAATCCCTCAAATGCAGCGGCTTCAAGTTCACTATTCCGAACAATCGAAAACCTCGCAAAGATGCCTCAGAAATTCACCAAAACTCTCCAAGAAGTTAAGCTTTTCAAGAGGTCCTGTTCCAATGGTCAGCATATATATATCAAGCTGCGGTGCACCATGAATGGAATTGGACAACTGGAATCTACTTCTCTCGCACATATGTGGCAATTCCCACAGACAATTCAGGGCTACAATTTCAGAGAGTCTGCATATTCAGAGAGCATTCTGCCTGTGTGGAATTATTTTCATCCTCACAACAATCCCAATTAAGGGCATGATCTTCAGGCTTTCAATTCTCTAACCTCTCAAAGCTTCCATCGATGCCGGCCACTCCATCACTTCCATGATGTCATACGGAAGGACTTGAATTACCGGAAACGCTGATAACATCCATGTCAGGGAACGTAATTTGAAGGTAATCCAAGAGGATACCATATTCACCCCATGTCATCTCCAGTGAAGCATGAGAATCTCAGGTACAAATTCTTGTCTGCAATTGCACATTTAGTTCCTTGTAACCAAATATCCTGTTGCAAAAAAGTGCACCAAATATCCTATCAGTTATCTTGAAAATATGGCTTTTTTGACTACCCATTGAGCCAGTACCTATAAAACTACATGATCAAGTTTGGATGCAAAATGAAAAAGAGCATGTGGAATAGTAAGATCTGCCTATCGAAGATCTCAGAGAGATTATCTGAGGTTGCAGGATCCTCTATATAGAACTTGAGCTCTGCAGCCCTCTTGGCACTCTGAAACCTCACAACGGGAACCCATAGAATGGAGTACGACATTAATTATTGGTCGCTTGGCTTTAATGGATCCTCATATCTCTGAGAATGGAGTTCCTTCACAACAACAAAAGAATCTCGAGAAATGAGTAAATCATAGTGAAGGCAATACCAAAACCCGAAAAAACGATTCAAAAAAATAAAGTAAGCTTCCAAAAACTCTGAAGCATGCTTGTACATACCCAGCTAACTGTGAATTTGAATGGCCAGATCAAGAACTGAAGCATGCTTGGCCATGCCCATAAAGAGGAAGGAATGTAGCCGTTGATTTTTTTGATTTTTCGATAGGGAAATGAACGGATACCTTGATATTTTTAAATTTGAATTTGGCGAACTCAAAGGAAGTACAACTTTAAAGCACAGTTTAGAATGAATTTGAATTTGAATATCATGCATAGCTATGTCACGTGGGGAGGCAACTGTAAAGCAAGGTTTAAAATGGGTTTAATTTCAAGGTTTAAAATGGATTTATCGTTTTCTTTAAAGATAAATCTATTTGATTTATTAGTTGAATTTTATAGGAATAGTTTCTTAAAGACAACATCAATATAAGTAGGACATATTTTTCAGAGCAAGTTAAATTATGATATTGCTATTAAGATTTAATAGTGTATTTTTTGAGGTAAGTTTATTGACCTTTGTTTCATGAGTAGTGGTTTAGAATAACTCATCTCTAATGAGAATGAATAGAACACACACTCATTGCATCTAGGTGATACTCACAAGGATGAAGTACGCATAACCACAAAGTTTCATCCAAGGTTAAGTGCGCTTAGTTTGCTACTCTATTTGCAAAACCTTCAACAAAGTTAAGTCAAACTCATAAGGCACAACACTTGTTGAAGATTTTACAAATTAGGTAGCAAGCTAAGTGGGCTTAACATTGAAGGAAACTTTGTGGTTAAGAACGCTTGAGCTGGAGTCGTATTGGGATGGGTGACCTCATATGATGGTCTAATGCTTCACCCTTGTGAACATCACCTAGATGCAATGAGTGCTAATCTTCCATTCATTTTTATGAGAGATGAGTTATTTTGAACCAATAGTCATGAAATATAGGTCAATGAGTTTGACTCAAAAACTACCTAATTAAATCCTAATAGCAATATCACAATATCAATATAGTTTAATCATTCTTTTCACATTTATCGTTGATAAGAATTATAATCTTTCATGCATTTTCAATCAAATTTTTAATAAGACCATTTTGTAGTAATTTTTTCAACACTAACATATGAGTTTAATCCGTTTTAAAGTATGGAGGGGAAAAAAAGGTGAAGATTTCAAGGTAAAAATCAACATTTGCATTTATGCATATCATTTTTCAAATCTCAAATTTATGATTGGGTAAATCTAAAATTTAAAAGGTATATTTTATTGTTACCTGTAATTTTTAATTTTTCGTCAATTTATCATATATGAATTGTAAACACATCAATTACCTTTAAAACTATTGTTAACAATTTATATAAACATTACGAATGTTGAGTGAATGAAAATTAAATTTTATGACTTTGGATTAATCTAACAATTTAATTGTCCATGTAATGAGAATTTTCTTAATTTTAATGCAATTGCACCTAGACTCAACTTTGACCATTTGTAAATTACAAAGATTAAATTATAAATTTTAACAGATAAACTAAATTTAAATCACGTGACTCCATTTATGTATTCATATTTAACTTTAAATTGGTGAAAAAGAGTTAAGCTAGCATTGCATACTAACTATTGAAGTTTTTGGGAAGTTTATATATTGTGTAATAGCTCATACTTTGTGTCAAAAAGGTAAATTCACACTTGGAATTCAATTGTAACTACATTTAAGCTCAATGTATTATGAAATTAACATGTTTAAACCTTGAAGAACCTCTTTAGAAACTCAATATTAACTTTTAATGTCATTTTACAACTTTGTGAAAGTAATTAAGAAGATGCACCTAACAAATTGTGTCAAAACTCTATATTTTCCATTAAGACCTAATCTTGAACATCTAACCATTGTCACAAATTAGGTTGATGGGGAAGTTAAAATAGAATGAGGATATTGAAATTGACTTCAAGCGACTTATGACTACAACCAAGAATTGATGACTTTTCCTTGATACGTAATTCAACACCGCAAAATGATTATGAATGTGAATGTATGTAACCAAGACTTAAATGGTGTAAGAAATAATGTTTTCAACTTGATGGAATTAAGGTGACAAATAATTTTCACATGTGACATGAAAAAGTGATACGACACTCAAGAGATCAACTCATTAATTCATGTATTTTTTATAAAAATGAAAATGTTGAATTTTTCTAGGGTTAAAAATAAGGATAAGAAGTATTATTTATTATTTATTTTTTGGGGTTCCTTGTCAAGTTTGTTTCTAGATGAATTATGGGATAACCCATCAGTTTCAATACTTAGACCTAAACAATGAAGTGGAGAGAATATTACAAGTCTTTTAGGGCACTAGATAGAGACATTGATATACCTATTTAACACCTATATCCTACATGATAAGTCAACCATTTACTATGTCCCTAACAAAGATACATAAGTTTAATCTTCCAAATTTAACATGTAATCTTCTTTAGTATTCCAAGCCCTACACAAGTCATTATATTCAATTTTTTGAGTGACTAATTTCCTTTTATTATATTTTTTTTCTTTCATTCCATAAACTTGAGACACCAGGTTTCCAATAGTGTCACATTCCACTTGTGCATATATTCAAAAGAAAAGAACATCTGAGAAAAACCTCTAAGAAGTGATATGAATATTTAGTATCCTTTATTTTATTAATTAAATGTATAATATTTTTATGCAAAAATATACTAATATATCTTTAAAGTGGAAATAGACATGGTTAATTTCCCATTGCATTACCCCTTTGAGGAAAGATGGTTTAGCTTACAGATCTATGTAAACATCAATAAAATAATGATACATAAATTAATACTGTAAGAACATCAAAGAAAAAAGAACTAGATAGAAGAGAATAAATACAAATATACATGGAGAAAATATTTTCAAGTAAAAAATCCCACAGTCAAAAACATAAAAAAAAGTATTAATATGCAAAAAATTAGTTACAATACACTTGCATGCTCATGGTCTTAACATGGAGATTACATATTTCTCTTCTCTAGAGAAACATATATAGTATAGCAGCTCTAACAATAATAACATTGCCATTCTATATGAATAATACAACAAATATTCAATGATATGCAAACTGGGATCCCAAAATTCATTCTCCTACTTAAACAAATCAAATGGATAAAGAAAGCACATCATCATAGGCTCCAACTTCATCCTATAATTAGAAACAAATGGATCTTCATCCTTGAACCATCTTCAATAAAAGATCTCATATTTTTTTCTTAGACAACAAGAAAAGATAAAAGAAAAAAATGTTTCTTTTCTTTTTCTTGTTCAGGAATAAAATTGCAAAAGTCTCTCTTCTAAACATAGGACTTGTCAAGTATATTTTTATCTTTAAAATTAGAATTTTTACTTCAATCCCCTAAATCATAGGACCTTAAAAGTGGGTTCCCATTTCATCAAATGATAGGAATTACTCCATTTTTGCTTCTTACATAATAAATAAAATACCAAACACATCATTTGCCTTGTATGATGCCACCTCTACAAGAGGAGCCACAAGGGAAAAGACAAACTTGGGAAATGATCAAATTAGGATAAATAAATATGCACCAAAATATTATATATTAATTTTCAATGATAGGACTCAAAGATTGAGACACCTTAATCCAAATAGTATCCCACTTGTTGGAGACCTATCAAGAGTCTAATGCAAACCATAAAATATTGCCACAACTTACTTGTGCTTGTTGGTTCTTGAAAAGGTTTTACACTATAAAATAGCTACCACATTGATCTTGCAATTTCCTATGGAGAATCCAACTCTAGTAATCAGAAATCTCAAAGACTTGGACCAACTGACAAGATCTAGTAAACCCTTTTGTACTTTAGGCTTTACAAAACCAAGGCATGTAGACCTTTAATGCCCTTTAATACATATTCTAAAGACTCACAATTAGAATTAGATCCAAAGAAGATGATCTCATATAAGGCAATCAACATAATAGGGAGATACCAGATAATGGTTAAAAGTATCCATTAAAAGTCAACCTGCATGGAGCATGAGATTGGGGTAAGACAACTATTAAACATACTCAAAAGTAAAGGTATAAAGATTTAAATCATTTTTTACAGTAAGGACCACCTAGACATGAACAACAATGCACATGTAAATCCCATAACTAGTTGAGATCAGTACCTCATCCCATTGGGCAAAAGAGTCATCATAAGTACAACATCATACAAAAATGTTTCATCAATAGCCTAAGATCTAAGAACATTGCCTTACAATATTCTTTACTAGTAATCCTCTAGTGCCTGCCCATAGTTTACCTTTCAGTTTTATATTGCCAAACTCTTTTAGGCCACTTTTATGTATGCATTGATTATTTCAGTTGTATTATGTGGTTTTGGATGTATGACATTACATGGTGATTTAATATTGAATAGTTATGAGATATCATATGTTTTAGTTAGATGATGTTAGTTACTTTAATGATGATTATTTATATGTTTAAAATATTGCTTATATTTATGATTTTACTTACCCCATACTTGCATGTGTATGGATATCATGTATGTTTCACCTTTCTATTTGACATCTTTGATATGGTTGAGAGATGAAGTCGTAGTTACCTGCTTGCAGGATCCACACGATGTCTTGATCCCTACCATGCTTGTTATATATATATATGTGTGTGTGTGTGTGTGTACACACACACACACACACACACACACACACACATATATATATATACATATACATATATATATACACATATACATACATATATATATATATATATATATATATATATATATATATATATATATATATATACACATATACATATACATATATATATACACACACATATATATACATATAGATATATATACATATACATATATGTACATATATGTATATATATATATATATATGTATGTATGTATATATATGTATATATATATATATATGTAGATATATATATATATGTAAATATATATATATATATATATATATATATATATATATATATATATATACATACATATATATATATATACATACATACATACATACATATGTATGTATGTATGTATGTATGTATGTATATATGTATATATATATATATATATATATATATATGTATGTATGTATGTATATATATATATATATATACATATATACATACATATATATATGTATGTATGTATATATATATACATATATACATACATATATATATATATGTATGTATGTATATACATATATACATACATACATACATACATACATATATATATATATATATATATATATATATATATATATATATATATATGTATGTATGTATGTATGTATGTATATATGCTTGTCTTTTATGTAGGTTTGCAGGTACCAGGCATCGACTTCCCTGAATTGTCAGGATGAGCATGCCCTATCACGAAGTCTTAATGGTAAGAGAGGGGAGGTAATACTCAGATCTGAATCCCAACCTAAGCTTATTTATTGTCTTGAAATAGTGAAGTTTCTAATATTTTACCCTTCCAAATTCATCCAGGTGACATGAGTTCATAGTCTTTCCCTTGAGCATGATTGTTGTTTTAATTAGGTTTAGTTGGTGTGATTTTTGTTGAAATGATTAAATAATTTACTAAGATTAATTATGTGATCTAAATAATTAAATCTTATTAAATATAGGAAATTAAATGTGAAGGTATTTAATTAATAGAAATTAATTAAATATAATTATTAATTAAAAGTCTAATGGTGGAATTAATAATATAAATAATTATTAAATTTAGATTTGAGGAAAATTGAATAAAACAATAAGGAAATTAATTAAATAATATTATTTTAGTTAAAATTGATATACAATTAGTTGCACATTTAATTTAAATAAATTAAATAAATTAGGAATAAAAGTGCATGGTGTTATTAATTAGAAAATGGAATAAATCAGGCAAAAAGAGAGATTGATAAAAATAAATTTGTGGAGTTAAGTTGAGTTCTAGATTTGCATGGTTGAGTTTGAATTTCAAAGCCTTTTTCTTTATGAGGAAGAATTTGGTCATTATTCTACACACAAGTTAGTAGGTTTTGGATGAAGGATTGAATTGAAAGATTTTTGGAAAGCTTGGGATTTTTCAGCATTTTCTGGTCTTCTTTGTATTTCTTCAATTGGTGGTTTGAGGTAGGGTTTAAAAACCCCCATAGATTTAATTCTTGTATTTCAGAAAGATTTTTTTCTTTGTGCTTGTAAGATATGGGTGATATATCTATTATATTGATTTTATTATCATGTTTGTAATTATGGACTTAATAAACTGAGATTTTGTGCTTGGTATGTAGGAATTTCAATAATTGAATTTCGTTTTAAATTAGCAATGTTTTGATAAATTTGTGGTAGAAAAATTTAGGGTTTGTATCAATTGAATTTTAAAGTATTTTTGCTTCCTGGTAATAGCCCTTTATGTAAGATTTAAGGTTAGGATTATGGTTAGGGTAAGGACATACATTGTAGATAGTATTATGGTTAGATTAGGGTTTTGATTATGATTATGGTATAGGGTTAGGGTCAAGTTTAGAGTTAGAGTTGATATTAGGGTTAGCCTTAGGATTATGGTTAGAATGAGGGCTTAGATCATGGTTAGTATTATGGTTAAGGATGGGGTTTTGATTAGGGTAAGGATTATCATTAGGGTTAGGGTTTACATCATGGTTACGCTAGTAAATTTTAGCTTATTTTCCGATGAGGATTAGTCAATTTTTAGATGACAATTGGTTGACCAAATGACCATAATTGTTGTCAAAGTTTTTTCATCAGTTATTTGACATATTATATCAGTGTCAAAATTGTGATGTCTATAGAGGTTGAATTATCGACGGACCCACCGTCGAAATAATCACTTCAACCTAGAAAAATTATCAGCCATTTCTTTCATATATGCGACCAATGTTGGTCGAAATTGCGAGGACATATGGTTGGAATAGTCGTCAAGTGTATAGCATTCTCGTCGAAATGACAGATCAATGGTGGTTGAAATTGCGACGAGGGGTGGTAAAAAAAGTGACAGCAAATTAATTTTTTTTAAAAAAAAATTATATATTATCAAATTAGGCATAGTAATAAACTTTTAATTCTTTACAAATAGTCACTTCTCTGCTCGTGAAGACACAGTCTGGTGTTTATATTATTAAACTCTCTATTCAATGCAACATTGATAGGAAAAGCATTCATTGATTGGTATTATAAGTTTTAATCATTCCATGTACTGATTATATTGTTTTGAAGTCTTAAAATTAAAGAATTTCAGTCCTTTTATTGACTGTTCTTGTACAGTGCTTGGTGTACAAATAATCTTTGTTTGCAAGTTTTGATCATTCCATGTACTGATTATATTGGTTGGATATCTTGTTATTAGTTGAAAGTGGGTATCATGGTTCTAAACATCAAGATTTATATGAGAAACATCAAGTTTCATGATTAATTTTCTTGATACGGTAGATTCATTTAATGGGTTTTTCACCAATTCATGGTGTTCATTATTCTAACACTGGACATCATTGTCCTTGGGATAGTCTCACTATTTCAAAGATATGAGATCTTTTCTTTGCTATCAAAAAATAGATCTAAACATATGTTTAAGAGGAGAGTAGTCACGGTGAAAAAAATAGAGATCAACAACATATAAAAGTAGGTGTTTTTTACTATTGAATCTACGTCATTGGTTTAGTTTGAGCTTCACTTGGTTTCGAGAATAGTTTAATATTCTCTACTTAACAAGGCCAACCACGTGAAGGTGGAAGCTCATTTGGCCCCTCCCCCCCCCTAACATCACTCTAAATTCCCCATTAACATCTAATAACATTCATTCATTGTGGCCTCCACTGCATATACATCTTCTCATAATCTAAAAACTCTCCATCATTGATTCTCATCAATGGACGAATAAAATTGTGACAGAAAATGCTTAATCCCTAATTCAATCTTTGATGAATATAATTGTGATAGAACACTTAAAGAATATGGAAAGCTCACAATGTTTAGAGACACACTTGACTCCAAGTGCCATGTACAACAAAAATAATTTCTCCAATTTGGATAGTAAGTCTAATTTAACTATTTAATATATATATATATATATATATTAACACAATAAAAAGTGACATTGTAATGAAAATTGAAAATTACAACTTACATTATTTAGCGTAAGTTTCGGATGCAACTCCAAAAACTTTGCATACATAGATGTTGGCAAGCGATCCTTCTTAGTTGTTGTTGTTGGTATGTATTTTAATCTAAAACAACAACAGCTAAGAAGGATCATTTTCCAACATCTATTGAATACAAGGTACTCCAACCATTGCCATCATGATAACTCTCCATGATAAATCCAGTATGCTATTGTGTGATCCAGTATGCTCTTGTATGATCCCAAACCTGCAAGGAGCAAAAGGTATGATGTCAAATGTGTTATCAAGCACTAACCAAATGATCACTAGCACATTTCGTGCATGGATGAGAAATAGTATCCAAAGTTTCTAAATTATGAGAAGAGGTATGAGTGGAGGCCAAAGAAGGGATATTTGTGAAGGTTTTATAGAGCTTCTCCTTAAATTATTGATCTTCTCTTTGTTTCGAGAATATTTTAACATTCTCTACTTAATAGGGCCAACCACGTGAAGGTGGAAGCTCATCTGGCCCCTCCTAGGAGCCTCTTATGACCCTTTACAATATTTTAAGACCTCTAAGATGTATTCTTAGGGACCGTAAAGGATCGTAAAGGGTCATAAGGGGTCATGGGACACAACAGTTGAGAAACATAAATGTAGGCATCATGGTCACAAATTTTTGGAAACACAACATAATTGAGTGGTATACCTAGACGATGCAACACAACCACTACTCCTCTAGTTCTAAGTGGACACTGTGGGATCCAAAAACTAGAGATAAGGAATAAATTTAGAGAGCGAAGGAGGAGGGCCATAATGATCAAAATAATATAGGGACCCTATATTATTTTGGATGTCACGACCCTCCTCCACTCTCTAAATTTATTCCTTACCTATGGTTTTTGGATCTTGCAGTGTCCACTTAGAATTGGAGGAGTAGTGATTGTGTTGCATTGTCTGGGTATACCATTCAATTATGTTGTGTCTCCAAAAAATTGTGACCATGATGCCTACATTTATGTTTCTCAGCTGTTGTGATATCTACATTTATGTTTCTCAGCTGCCATGTTTATGTGCATGTTCTTTATGTGTTTGGCTTCTCTCCCTTGCATCCAAAATAAGATTCTCCCACTCTGAATCAAGAATGCACATGCAACAGGTATGTATGTTTTATGAAAAACCTATCCACAACAGAATGGGAAGACATCTTTCTAGCCTAGGCCTAGATCCTTTGACAATTAGCTCGATAATAAGGTTAATTTTTAATTTTGTTTAATTTTATATTGAAAATCATAACAAAGTCATAAACAATTTTTTTTGAGTTTATCAAAATATGTCCAATGTATCTACTTGAAATTGTAAAAAAAAATTCAGTAATAGCCCTCTGTTAACCACATTTATGCATATGGTCCCAACAAAGTAGTACACAAACTACACAAAGAAGGCATCATAGAAATATGATTTTTGCTTTCGCCATTGAAGCAATCTTGGTCACACTAGCTGCCTCTCGGGCCTTGCACAAGTTGCACTCATTTCCTACATCAGGTATAGATGTAGATGGGGTAGATGTAAATGTGGTCTCATCAACCCATCAAAAGTATTGAAATCCATTATTTCCCTGCAATACCAAATGTACATCAGTTCTTCATAAAATGATTAGTTGTCATATTAGTTTTAAACGTAAAATATAATTACATATCCAAACCTTTTTCCCATTTGGGAAAACCCAAAATTGACGCCCAGGATTACTTGTTTTGCATGACGTCTTCAACATGCATGGGCCAACACCACATTGACACATAGGCACATTGACCGAAGTCATCAATGTTATTTCGACAAATATTGTATTATCACAAATATTGCTTTGTCATTATTTTGTTCATTCATACTAATTATAATTACAATAAAAAGAAACATACTAATGTAGAATTGCACATTTTTTGGCTAAGTCGAAGTCTTTGGTTTAAATCACTAGACACTCAAAACAAAATGACAAACCAAAGACAACCATGCAATAAAAAACAATTACTAAGGAACCAAAGAACTAATTTTAATTGCCATAAAAAGTAACATACTAATGTAGACAAAATCTCAAATGGGAAGACATCTTTCTAGCCTGGGCCTAGATCCTTCGACAATTAGCTTCATAATAAATGAAGTAGATGAGAGCTGAGCAATTAGCTTCCCAAGAAAAATCTCATAAAATCTTCCTATGCCCTTTGTGTGTACCTAAATGATATATTTGAAACAATGGTAAAGCTAAAAGAAGTTAATTTTTCATCACAGTCTGTAGTTATTGCAGCAACAGAGCATCAGGTGCCACCTTTAGCACAATATGATCATCACTAGACAGGTCTGTATGTTTTATGAAGTATGGTCATTGTATGAATTTGAAGTAGATGACTTACCACTAAAGGTACTAAGGAAATGAGAACGACAACTACAACGACCAAACTTCATAAAATATACAGACATGTCTAGTGATCATATTGTGCTGAAGGTGGTGCTTGATGCTCTAGTGTTGTTGCAACAACTACATATTGTGATGCAAAATTAACTTCTTTAAGCCTTAACCTTGTTGTTTCAAATATATCATTTAGGTACGCACATAGGGCACATGAATTAGGGTACACATAGTTCATTTATGAGATTTTTCTTGGGAAGCTAATTGCTCAGCTCCCAATTAGCTTCATTTATTATGAAGCTAATTACCGAATGATCCAGGCCCAGGGTAGAAAAATAAAAACTTATAATACCAATCAATGAATGCTTTTCCTATCAATGTTGCATTGAATAGAGAGTTTAATAATATAAACACTAGATTGTGTCTTCACAAGCAACGAAGTGACTGTTTGTAAAGAATTAAAAGTGTATTGCTTGGTAGTTCATTACATTGTCTTCTTCGACCATACACACCTCCCCACAACTTCTAAGACTCCTCTCCCATAGTGATAGAAGATAGATCCATTTTGTGCATAACCTAAAGTCATCATATTCCATGAGAGTGCATCTTTTGAGAATTTCTTTTTTAACATTTCAAGGGACCAGTAGTTCTACAATTAAATCATCATAACTTTTCCATTACTTAACCATCACACATGGCACAGACTATCTTCAAACTGATAATACATTTCATTTGTAGTACAAAACTATTATTAATTGGTAGATTAAATGCAGATAATTACTAATACATTAAGCATATTATTACTAATAGATTAAGCATATTATTACTATGCTTAATGTTCCATTTAAATGCTAGTATATAAAGAAGACAATCAAAAGACAATGACGATTTGTCTGATCAATATTCTACAGAATTAGACCTTTATTTGGCTAGGTCAAATCTTCCTTCGTGCTAGCAGTCTATTTGGTTGTAATACCAAACTGTGTCTTCATGAGCAGAAAAGTGACTGTTTGTAAAGAATTAAAAGTTTATTGCTTGGTAGTTCATTACATTGTCTTCTTCGACCATACACACCTCCACACAAGAAGGACTAAAACCAAACCATAGGATGGTCTAGGAATTTAGAAGACATCCTTTATTACAAAGAAAAATGAAATATAGAACTCAAGTCCCAAAGCAAAACTGAATGGCCTAGGTGCCCTGCACCAATACACCCCCCATAAAAGGACTGAAATTCTTTGATTTTAAGACTTCAAAAGAATATAATCAATACATGGAATGATCAAAACTTATAATACCAATCAATGAATTCTTTTCCTATTAATGTTGCATTGAATAGAGAGTTTAATAATATAAACACCAGACTGCATCTTCACGAGTAGATCACATTGACCAATACACCCCCCATCCCACAATCCACACCCATCCACTCATGTCAAGCTCTTGTGAAACCAAGCAAATGTAAGTCAATAACACCAAATATATCACTTAAACTCACCAAGAATATTCACAAGACTTCTAAGTGATATATTTGGTGTTATTGACTTACATTTGCTTAGATTCAAGGACTTTAGAATATACTCCAAAAGTGATTATGTAACGAAGGAAGTGAGAGGGAAGGATCTTGATTTAGGTCAATGGATATTTCAACATGATTTTGGACAAGATCTTGACATGAGTGGACGGGTGTGGATGGTGGGATGGGGGGTGTATTGGTGAAGAGTCTTGGTGAGTTTAAGCCTTTTGAACCACTTTAGAAATATTTAATACATCATTGCTTGCCAACTATTTGATAGAGCTTAGTAAATCATTGGTTCTTCAAGACAAAGATTTTTTGTATGCCAAGCACTGTACAGGAATAATCAATAAAAGGACTAAAATTCTTTGATTTTAAGACTTCAAAACAATATAATTAGTACATGGAATGATCAAAACTTATAATACCAATCTTGACATGAGTGGATGGGTGTGGATGGTGGGATGGGGGGTGTATTGGTGAAGAGTCTTTGGTGAGTTTAAGCCTTTTGAAGAACTTTAGAAATATTGAATACATCATTGCTTGCCAACTATTTGATAGAGCCTCAGAAATCATTGGTTCTTCAAGACAAATATTGTTTGCACGCCAAGCACTGTACAAGAACAATCAATAAAAGGACTGAAATTTTTTGGTTTTAAGACTTCAAAATAATATAATTAGTACATGGAATTATCAAAACTAATAATACCAATCAATGCATGCTTTTCCTATCAATGTTGCATTGAATAGAGAGTTTAATAATATAAACACCAGACCGTGTCTTCACGAGCAGATCACATTGACCAATACACCCCCATCCCACCATCCACACCCATCCACTCATGTCAAGATCTTATGAATCCAAACAAATGTAAGTCAATAACACCAAATATATCACTTAGAAGTCTTGTGAAGAGTCTTGGTGAGTTTAAGCATTTTGAAGCACTTTAGAAATATTGAATACATCATTGTTTGCCAACTATTTGACAGAGCCTAGGAAATCATTGGTTCTTCAAGACAAAGATTGTTTGCATGCCAAGCACTGTACAAGAATAGTCAATAAAAGCACTGAATTTTTTTGATGTTAAGACTTCAAAACAATATAATTAATACATGGAATGATCAAAACTTATAATACCAATCAATGAATTCTTTTCCTATCAATGTTGCATTGAATAGAGAGTTTAATAATATAAACACCAGACTGTTTCTTCATGAGCAGATATCATTTTCTTAGATTCAAGGACTTTAGAATATACTCTAAAAATTTAAAGTATCCAAGTCAAGGATGAGGGGAGCTTCTCTAACTTGGTGGAAGTCTATACAAAATGAAAGAGAAAAAGAGGGGAAGACTCCTATTTCCTCCTGGAAAGGGATGGTGATAAAAAATAGAGAGACCTACCTATCAAATGACTATGAGGTACAATTACACAAGAAAAGACAAAATCTAAGGCAAAAATACCTAGACATGAGTGACTATATAAAGGAGTTTCACAAGCTATGTATTAGGTCTCATGTTATGGAAGAAGAAAGCCTAAAAGTGGATAGATACCTAAATGGGTTAAAGTGGAATATACAAGAGGAAATAAGCCTCTTTAGCCCAAGAACGATTCATCAATACTATCAACTTTCTCTTAAAGTGGATGAGAAGATTAAAAAGAACCATGAAACAAGAAACATAGGTAGGGGTAGAGGAAGAGAGGACAGAGGTCATAGAGGATGATTTAGAGGAAGAAATTTAGAAAAAAGAACCCAAGGTGAGACTAAGCTCACAAAACAACAAGGGGACGCAACCAATAGTAGAGGTGGTTATAATTTAGGGGTAGAGGCTCAAGAAAAAAATTTAGAGGGAGATCTAGTGGCCAAGGAAGAAGATCTTATTTCTCTTCAATGAAGTGTTACAATTGTCATTAGTTTGGGCATCCTGCATATAGATTTTTTGAGAAGAGCTCTTCAACTCAAGGTAAAGAAAAAAGAGTAAGTTATGTTCAATAAGAGACCTCAAGTAACAAGATTGCTAAAGTGGAATTGGATTTAGAGGTAGGAGAAATTATTATGATTAGAAGGACTCTCATCAAAGAACCAATCAAAGATGAACCAAGCCAAAGAAGGTCTCTGTTTAGAATCAAGTGCAAAATCTTAGGTAAGGTTTGCAAGATTATTATTGATTCATGCTCCACTGATAATATAGTTTGTAATGAGGCAGTTAGCAAACTTAATTTGCAAAGAATCCCACATACTGACCCCTATAGAGTCACTTGGTTGAATAAGGGCCAACATGTGTTAGTCAATGAGCAAGCTTGGGTAGAATTCACCATAGGGAGATATAATGATAGGGTGTTGTGTGATGTCTTACCCATGGATGATTGCCATATTTTATTGGGAAGACCTTGGTAGTTTGACTGGTAGGCCATTCATGATAGAGACAAAAAAATATTAATCTTTCAAGAAGGATGGAGTCACATAAAAATTCAGTCAATCCTAGAAGAAGGGGAACTAAGATCAGTAGGACCTAATGTGTTGTTGGTAGGAGAAACAGAGTTCTTGAATACACTAGAGGAAGGTGAAGGAGTGGGATTTTATTTAGTGTTGAAACCTAAAGATGAGAAGGTGGACAAGAAGGTAGAACTACACATACATGTGCAAGAGCTACGAGGTCAATACAAGGAGATAGTGAGTGATGGACAACCTTCTACCTTACCTCCTAAGAGAGCCATTAGCCATCAAATAGACTTCATTCCAGGAGCCTCACTCGCAAAAAAATCTTCCTATAAGATGATCCCACAACATAATGAAGAAATTAAAGGACTTAATAGGTAATGTGTTGTGGTATATCTTGATGGCATCTCAATTTTTAGTAAGAGTAAGGCAGACCATTTGATGCATTTGAAAATTGTGTTACAAAGATTGCATGAGGAAAAGCTAAACATAAATTTGGATAAGTGTGAGTTCATGAAATAGGATTTGGTGTACCTTGGATTTGGTATATCATAAGGGAACTTGGAAATGGATACTAGCAAGGTGGATGCAATAGTAAATTGGCCTACACCTAAGTCTTCTATAGAGGTAAGAAGCTTCCATGGTTTGGCATAATTTTATTGGAAGTTCATTAGGCAGTTTAGTGAGATATGTGCACCAGTCCTAGACATCATAAAAGGTGGAATGAAAGATAAGTTTTAGTGAAATGAGTAGGCAATCAGGGGTTTAAAAAATGTGAAGGAGAAGATAGCCACACAACCTATCTTGGAACTACCTAGTTTTGAAAAACTATTCACTATTGAATGTGATGCCAACAATATTGCTATAGGAGAAGTCCTAAATCAGGAAGACAAACAAATGGTTTTCCATAGTGAAAAGCTAAGTGATGCCAAAAATAAATACTCCTCATATGACTTGGAGTTGTATGCATTATTCCAAGAACTGAGAAAATGGAGATACTACCTCCTCCCTAAAGAATTTGTGGTATATATAGACAATCAGGCTTTGAGCTTCCTAAACTCTCAAGACAAGCTAACCCACAAACATATGAAGTGGGTAGAGTACATGCAAGATTATAATTTCATAATCAAGTATACAAAAGGACAAAAAAACAAAGTTGCAGACGCTTTGAGTAGAAGGCTTTTGACAGTCCAAGAGGTACAATTAAGGAGCATTGGTATAGACAATTTCAAAGAATTTTACCTGGATGATGAAGACTTCTCAGCTCCGTATAAGGTATGTAAAGAGTTCCAAAATTATATTCACAATGATTACTCTGATTAAACTCTTCAAGAAGGTCTATTATTTATGGGAGGACTACTTTGTGTGCCTAGAAGTTCAATGAGATAGAACCTAATCCAAGAGAAACAAAATGGGAGTCTTAGTGGTCATTTTGGAATAAATAAGACTCTAGAATTGGTTCAGAGGTACTACTACTAATATTGTTGGTGAGTTTAAGCCTTTTGAAGCACCTTAGAAATATTGAATACATCATTGCTTGCCAACTATTTGACAGAGCCTAGGAAATCATTGGTTCTTCAAGACAAAGATTGTTTGCACGCCAAGCACTGGACAGGAACATTCAATAAAAGGACTGAAATTCTTTGATTTTAAGACTTTAAAACAATATAATCAGTACATGGAATGATCAAAACTTATAATACCAATCAATGAATGCTTTCCCTATCAATGTTGCATTGAACAGAGAGTTTAATAATATAAACACCAGACTGTGTCTTCCCGAGTGGATCACATTGACCAATACACCCCCCATCCCACCATCCACACCCATCCACTCATGTCAAGATCTTGTGAATCCAAGCAAATGTAAGTCAATAACACCAAATATATCACTTAAACTCATCAAGCCTCTTCACAAGACTTCTAAGTGATATATTTGGTGTTATTGACTTACATTTGCTTGGATTCAAGGACTTTAGAATATACTCCAAAAGTGATTATGTAACGAAGGAAGTGAGAGGGAAGGATCTTGATTTAGGTCAATGGATATTTCAACATGATTTTGGATAAAATCTTGACATGAGTGGATGGGTGTGGATGGTGGGTGTATTGGTGAAGAGTCTTGGTGAGTTTAAGCATTTTGAAGCACTTTAGATATATTGAATACATCATTGCTTGCTAACTAATTGACAAAGCATAGGAAATCATTGGCTCTTCAAGACAAATATTGTTTGCACACCAAGCACTGTACATGAACAAACAATAAAAGGAATGAAATTATTTGGTTTTAAGACTTCAAAACAATATAATCACTACATGGAATGATCAAAACTTATAATACCAATCTTGACATGAGTGGATGGGTGTGGATGGTGGGATGGGAGGTGTATTGGTGAAGAGTCTTGGTGAGTTTAAGCCTTTTGAAGAACTTTAGAAATATTGAATACATCATTGCTTTCCAACTATTTGACAGAGCCTAGGAAATCATTATTTCTTCAAGACAAAGATTGTTTGCATGCCGAGCACTGTATAGGAACAATCAATAAAAGGATTGAAATTCTTTGATTTTAAGACTTCAAAACAATATATTCAGTACATGGAATGATCAAAACTTATAATACCAATCAATGAATGCTTTTCCTATCAATGTTGCATTGAATAGAGAGTTGAATAATATAAACACCAGACTATGTCTTCGCGAGCAGATATCATTTGCTTGGATTCAAGGACTTTAGAATATACTCCAAAAGTGATCATGCAATGAAGGAAGTGAGAGGGAAGGATCTTTATTTAGGTTAATGGATATTTCAATATGATTTTGGAGAAGATCTTGACATGAGTGGATGTGTGTGGACCTAGTGCAGCTTCCCACCTTATACTGCCTCCTTCAACACTCCTTTGCTCGCGGACTATGCCAAAATAAAGAAAATGAAATGTGCTAGTAGGCAGGATATATGTATAAAATTTGACTTCTAATGGTGGCGTGAACACCATTAGAAGTGTACAGATTAGGGTTTCAAACCCATGACAAATGAAAACATTTTGAAAAAAAAATAAAAAATGTACCCTTCATTAAGCAAATGCCAAAAAAATCGAATCTCTTACCAAGTCTGCAATGAAATGGTTGAAATCAAATGCCTATTCCTCTTGATGCTAGCTTGGGTTTGAGAATAGTAATGTGGAAGAGAAGGAGATGTTAGAACTTATAGGCTAGATGCATATAGGGGGTGTCGACATATAGCTTCCCTCCTTATACCGCCTCCTTTAGCACTCCTTTTGCTCGCGGGCTATGCAAAAATGAAATAAAATAAAATGTGCCGGTAGGTGGGATATATGTATAAAATTTGAGTTTTTTTTTACTTCTATTCCCGTGTTGGTCAGAATTATAACCACTATTTATGGTCGTAATTCTGACCAACATAGGAATAGAAGTAAAAAAAAATAAAAAATTTCTTCTATAAACCTACCATGGAAAATCATTTTATAACTTGGTCGGAAATGTTGGTCTTGTAGAAACTGATGAAATATCAGATTCAACTACAAGATCCAGCTACATGCAATAAACCTGTCACAAAGAATGAAGCAAAAATATGGAAAAAGCAAAACCCTCTTGTGCTCAAAAATGTCAGAGCTCAAAATGAATTAAGAGAGAATAAAAGAAATAATTACAAAAGCATCTTATAAGGACAGAAACCCTAAAGCCACAAAAAGCAAGGTTGTGCAATAATAATTAATAGAAATATTAATTATTATGCACCTAAAAGAGATAGCTTAAGTGAAAAAGAATAATAGAGGACTTAAGTAATTAAACCAAAATGATTTAATTATAAAGTCAAATATATCTATTACTCTAACACTCCCCCTTAAGCGTAGCTTAGGAGGAACTAACCTAGCACATCTAAGAAAGCAAGAAATGGGTCCCAGCAACAAGGCTTGATCAGGTACCCAGTACAAGGAAATCTCTATAAACTGGAGTAAAGGAGAAAACCCAGTGGGAAAAACTCCTCTCCAAAAAGAGATGTAAAAGCAAGCAAAGACAAAAAGGATGACTTCAAGAGACTCTCTCAAAGCCATAAGTACAATGCATGCTGCCAACCCCCCCGTGAGAGAGGGTCGAGGCTCCAAAGCCCCCTCGAAAGGAAAAAACCCCTGGATCAATGAACAAACCATTATGACTCCAATGCAGAGGAGTGAAAGTCAGTGGACACTATAGAGGGAACCTCAAAAGCTGAGGTGTCACTGGAAGGCCGAGCTGATGCTCAAAGGAGTGGACACAAGGATCCTGAAAGGGAATCCCCAATGTAAGTGGTATGATAGGCATGCTGACACTATCATCAAAGAGGAGATGAATGTCCTCTGTAGAA
The DNA here is from genome assembly GCA_027943335.1 of Chamaecyparis obtusa. Lineage (NCBI taxonomy): Eukaryota > Viridiplantae > Streptophyta > Pinopsida > Cupressales > Cupressaceae > Chamaecyparis > Chamaecyparis obtusa. Next base: position 269,905 of record BSBK01006548.1, read on the forward strand.
TCCTCAACAACGACACCTGGTGGCTCGATGAATGGAGCTGGAGGATCAGGTAGTGCTGAAGAAGAAACCTACTGAATAGAAAAGAGCTCAAAAGGAGGTGGCATGGCAGTCACAATAGTAGTCTCAGGAACCACATAGAGGTTCAAGCGACCTGACTGTACCACATGATGCTCTCTCAAAGGAGGAGAGTCGTGCTCTAGAAAAGGTGGACCAAAGTGTGAAAAGGAGTAGAGATGGGTGGAATGATCAACTGTCCCTGTAGCAACAATACCTCCTGTCATACTATCCTGGATGAAAACTAAATCTGGAGTGAACTCAACTGTCTTCCTTGACCCACTATGAGTAATCTGATAAACCGAGAGAAGGTTTGCAGATAGAGATGGAACATATAACACATCATTGAATGTGCCATCCTGAATGCATACAGTGCCTTTCCCACAAACTGTCATAATAGTGTTATTCCCAATGATAATATGGGGAATAGGAGAATCTTCAAAAGAAGAGATCTCCTGAGAAGATGCCATATGGTGAGAAGCACCTGAATCCAGTATCCAAGGGACCTGTGAAGGGGATGCAATATAAGCCCGTAATGCGTGACCCTTTCCAAGATCCTGTCCAGCTGTAGAATAGATAAAGGAAGACTGATAAGCAGACCCCTATGAGCTAGAAGAGGATGGAGAGGAAAGATTGCTCTTCTGAAGGAGAGCTTGCAAATCCGCTATCTGTTTCTCGTAACCATCAAACTTCTTCTGATAGCAAAGTGACTCATCATGTGTTCCCTTCTGACAATAGGAACATGTAGGGCTCTCAGTCTTCTGTTTCTCCTTCTTAGAAGTAAATGGTGGGCCAGTAGAGTGTTGAGAAGAGGAATTAGATATCTGCTTCAGCTTCTACTTCTGAGAATCCCGAGGTGTCTTGGAAAGAAATGCCTATGACTATGAACCTGCAAGTGAATCCATCTGAGTGATCTTGGACTGCTCACGAGTCAACTTGTCATAGAAAGTCTCAAAAGAGGGCATAACATGTCTAGTACCCAAAGCATCCATGGTGGAGTAGAAAGTGGAAGAAAAGATCTGATACTGTCCTCGCAACTTTGAGAGTATCAGATAGATACACTCATCATCTATCTTGATTTTCCCACATCCCTGCAAAATTGTACGCAGAGACTTGAACTTCATCAAGAAGTCCTCTATAGTGGGGAAATCAGAAGGAGTCAAAGAGGTCAACTTTGCATCAAGCTGAAGCTTCCTGAATTCATTCACTGTACCAAAAAAGGTTGAAAACTTGCCCCAAATAGCCCTAGGAGTGGTCAAACCTTCCAGGTGAAACAGGAGACTATCGGAGATGTTTAGTGCAATCAAACCCATGGCTTCATCCATTTTGTTTCTGTGCTGAAGAATCTCAAAGGGACGTTGCAGGACAGGTTGGTTCTCATCCAGACATGACCATAAGCCACGTGACATAAGAAGCCTGGTCATGTGTGCTTTCCAGGTAGGATAATTATGCGGTGTCAGCGGGGCCATAGAGGGATCCGACATTGAGAGAAGAAGATAGAAGTAGAAGGGTCTTTTCTGAAGTAAATTACAGAAAGAAAAAACACCCCCCCACAAGTATAAATCAAACCCCCATACAGTAAATAACTGAAAGCACAAAAAATGAGGAGAAAACCTGGACTTCAAATGCAGAGGAGGAAAATAGAATCCTCAAATTTGATGCCAAAAATGAGAGCATAAATGGTGGAATCAGAAAATCAAACTAGCACCATTGTGTTCGGCTCGGAAAGACCTTTCCGATGGTATATCATATATCAATTTTTGAGTCCGTATGAGTCCTATAAGAGAAAAAATGCCCAAGTACCCCTAAAATGCAAGCTCTTTGGAAAAAACCAGTGACGACAAAAAACTTGATGGCTGTATGACTGTCACCGGGCCATTGCTGATGTCAGCATGATGTCATCATGGTATGGTTGCTGAAAAAATGCTTGTTGCCAAAATTTTTTGGAAAACTGCCAGGAAAAAAAATTTATCGTGCCGGAAAAACTTTCTCGCAGGTGGTGATGTCAGCAGCTGCAGGGTCGGCGGTGAGGTGGCAGTTTGGGTGGCGGCTAGGTGGTGGGAGCAGGCTGGCGGTGGCACCGGTGGCAGGGCGGCGTTGCGGCCGAGCGCGGGTGGGCGGTGGGCTGCGGTGGGCGGTCACTGGCAGGGCAGCGCTGCGGCCGAGGGCGGGTGGCGTGGTGGCGGCCCATTGGCGGAGTGCCCAAAAATGCCAAAAAATAATTTTTTTAATAATTTTTTTTGAAAATTATGTCCGTATGGTCCTGATAGTGCAAATTTTTCCTCTCAGATGCCTCAGACGCCAAATAGGTCAAATTTTCTATGGAAATAGGGGTTTTTGGGCCTTATGGACGCAACCGTGAGGTCAGTTTTTTCCCAAAGTGCACCAAAAAAAAGAGACTCCCTAGATCCAATAAAAATAACTGAAAAGCCCTAGAAAGAAAGGGCTTAATCCATAGCTTCAGTAAACTTCGAACAAGATGTAGAATGGCTCTGATACCATGTAGAAATTGATGAAATATCAGATTCAAATACAAGATCTAGCTACATGCAATAAACCTATCACAAAGAATGAAGCAAAAATATGGAAAAAGCAAAACCCTCTTGTGCTAAAAAATGTCAGAGCTCAAAATGAATTAAGAGAGAATAAAAGAAATAATTACAAAAGCAGCTTATAACCTAAAGCCACAAAAAGCTAGGTTGTGCAATAATAATTAATAGAAATATTAATTATTATGCACCTAAAAGAGATAGCTTAAGTGAAAAAGAATAATAGAGGACTTAAGTAATTAAACCGAAATGATTTAATTATAAAGTCAAATATATCTATTACTCTAACAGGTCTAAAAAGTGGGTCAAATGTACTAGTGTTAGTATTATGGTTAGGGTTGGGATTTTGATTACGGTTGAGATTAGGGCTTAGGATTACAATTATCATTATGGTTAGGGTTTACATCATGCTTAGTATTAGGGTTAGGGTTAGGATAAAGATTTAAGTTCATGACATGGTTTAGGTTATGGTTGTTTTGAGGGTTCACATTAGGATTAGGGTTTAGCATTTAGGTCCAGGATTAGGATTAGGATTATGGTTAAAGTGATGGTTTAGATCATGGTTATTATTATGGTTAGTATTGTGGTTTTGATTAGGGTTAAGATTTAGGGTTTAGGATTAGGATTATCATTAGGGTTATGGTTTACATCTTGGTTAGCATTAGGGTTAGGATTAGGATAAAGATTTATGCATGACATGGTTAGAATTATGGTTATATTTAGGGTTCATGTTACAATTATAATTTAGTATTTAGGGGTTAGGATTTATGTCTAGGGTTTAGCATTTACAATGAGGGTTTACCATTTAGGTTTATGGTTTAGCTTAAGATTTAGGATTTAGGGTTTAACATTTAGAATTAGGGTTTAGCAGTTAAGTTTAGGATTAGGGTTTAGCATTTAAGATCTATGGTATGGTTAGGATTAGGGTTAGGGTATTATGGTTAGGGTTATGGATTTGTTAGGGTTAGGGTTAGGATCAAGGTTTAGCATTTAGAATTATGGTTAAGATTATATTTAGAGAGAGGTTTTAGGGTTAGTTTTAGGATTAGGATTAGGATTAGAATTAGGAATAGGATTAGGGTTATGATTGAGATTAGGTTTAGGATCAGGAGTAGGGTTAGGATTGGGATAAGGATTAGGGTTAGGGATTATATCATGATTAGGATTAGGGCTTAGGATTTATATCATCGTTAGGATTAGGGTTTGGGTTGGGGGTTTTATTAGGGCTGGGGTTAGAATTATGGTTAGAATTAGAATTATGATTAAGGTTAAAACTAAGGTTAAGGTTCTAATTACACTTTGGTTATGATTTAGATTAGGATTTTGTTAGGATTCATATTAGGGTTTGGTTAGAGTAGATATTAGGATTAGGATTAAGACTATGGTTATAGTCAGGATAAAATTATGGTCAGGGTTTAGTTAAGGATATAATTGTAGTTCAATTAGTGTTACAGTTGAAGCACAATTAGGGTTAGAGTTAAGGTTAGGTTAGGGTTAGTATTCAATTAGAGGAAAATATTTGAGTTATAGTTAGGGTTGAAGTTAACTATACTTAGGTATTGATTATGGTAAGGATTTGATTATGGATAAGGTATGATTATACTCAGGGTTAGAATTAGAGTTCAATTAGAGCTAGAGTTAGGGTTATAATTTAATGGTATTAGGATTAGGGTTAAGTTGAGTGTTTTATTTCAAGGGTCATTTTATTTTGATTTTATATAAGTTAGGATTTTGTTAGGTTTAAAATTATGGTTATAGTTCAATTTGGTTTTAGTATAATGGTTAGGGTTAAGTTTAGGGTTTAATTTATCAAGTGACCATATTTTTTAATCTTAGTTAGGGTTAGGTTCATCTTAGGTTTTAATGTGTAATATGACTTATAGAGTTAAGGTTGGGGCTCAATCTAGTTTTTCAAGGTTTGTTGTTTCTATTTATTCAATAGGTTTCTGCTCAACTAAGATTTTAGGTATAAAATTTAATTTGACTTAAAATTTAATTAAGATTAGGGTCAGGATTTTAATTTGTTTAAAAGCTTAGTGTTTAATTTGGTTTAGTGTTGGATTAAAGCCTCAATTTGGTTTAGGGTAATATTTCAAGAGACCTCTTGGTCATTTTTTCTTTCTTCTTTACAGGTCATTAATTTAAAAAATTATCACATATTTAAATTTGAAGTATTTCTGTAGAAAATTTATTGTTTGCATAATGATAGAGATATATTTTCCCCTTTCTATGCTAATCATATTATCTTAATTAATTAAATAATAGAAATATCATAAAATTGATAATTGAATGTGAAGCCAACAAATAGATAGAAATAATATTTTTCTAATATGGTCCCTTAAATCTTGAACTTTCTCATTTTTTTCTTAATCTTTAGATGACAACATCTAGAATTCAATCATATCAATTAGTTTGAATTTATCTCACCCCCTGGTCTCACAATTTTTTTTTTACAATGATCACCTCAACCTAGTTTATTAGTCACATTAAAATTTTCAAGCTCTCCATTGATTCAAAAATATGGTCATCAATGACATGCAACGATTGCAAGATTTGCATAAAATAGATTTGTTGAAAATGCCATTGACAAATTTTAAACCAAATTCTTTGGCGTCGTTCTCCCTACTTCCAGCGGGATGTTCTACACACTGAACAATGATTGTGAAAATGTAGACATAGTAGTTGAAGAGGATTTGCAAACTTTAAAGCTAATGCAAGCAAGCGGAAAGCCTTACTCAACAATCTTTGTCAGCATCCTCCTTGAGTTCGCTAAATGAAAGCGTGTAACCCCTTCTTCTCTGGGTGATCCAAAGAAATGAATTATAGATTAAATCATAAATACTCTCCGCACAAAATATATATAGGATTTTAAAATTAATTATCAAATTTAATAAATTAAATAATATGACAGCAAAGCCCTCCATATTTTTCATCAAATGTTCAAAATCAAATATAATAGTAGAAATTAAATGTTAAAATATAAAAATTATATGAAATAAAGTATTAAAACTAAATCTTAACGATTTTCCAATTTTACATGTAAGGAAGAAGAATTTTTTTTCACCATTTTAAACCATTGCAAATGAATAATCTAAATAATCTAAATCTAAAGCAATATGGCAGCATTGCCCTCCATATTTAAATTTAAATCAACATATTAAATGAAATAATGATCAAAATCTAAATCTAAGAGAAAGATAAATCTAAATCTACCTTTAAAACTAAAACTAAATCTAAATCTTAAAGTATTAAAACTAAATCTTAAAGATTTTCCAATTTTAATTAAGGAAGAAGAATTTTTTTTCATCATTTCAAACAATTTTAAATGAATAATTTAAATAATCTAAATCTAAACAAATATGGTGGCATTGCCCTCCATATTTAAATTTAAATCTAAATATTTAACTAGCTTATATATATTTATATATATAATACGCCGAGAGTAATCCTTCTCGAGGCACCTATTGCAGCTTGCAATTTAAAGAAAATAGGCGCCTCGAGAAGGATTACTCTCAGCGTATTATATATATATAAATATATATAAGCTAGTAGCAGCGGTAGCGCAACACAAAAGACATTTTATATTTTATATTTTTAAAAATAATTTTAAAAATAATTGTCATAAAGGTTATTAAACTCAGTTGGTTAGGTTGGATTACATTTGTAATTAGTATTAATATAATGATTAGGTTAGTGTTAGGGTATGTTAATCTATTATAATTAAGGTTAGTGAGATTTTTAAGGTTAGTGTTAGGGGAAATTTTAGGTTACATTTATGAAATTTGCTAAGTTTTAAGTTATAATTACGGATAGTGTTAAATTCATGTGACAAATAAATGGTGTAAAAGAGGATTTTTTACTGATAGGGTGAGAGTTAGGGTTAGTAGAACATTTTAGCTTATGAGTTAGGGTTCAGGTAAGAGTTAATGTTAGGGTTATGGTAAGGGATAGGGTGAGAGTTAGGGTTAGTAGGATATTTTATGTTATGAGTTAGGGTTGAAGTAAGAGTTACAATTAGGGTTAGGGTTAGGGATAGGGTGAGAGTTACATTTAGTAGGATATTTTAGCTAAAATATAATTAGGGTTTGGGTAAGAGTTACACTAAGGGTTACGGATAGGGATAGGGTGAGAGTTAGGGTTAGTAGAAAATTTTACATTATGAGTTACGGTTCAGGTAAGACCTACAATTAGGTTTAGGGTTAGGGAGAGGCTGATACTTACGGTTAGCAAGATATTTTACCTTATGAGTTAGGGTTCGAGTAAGAGTTACAGTTAGGGTTAGGGTTAGGGATAGGGTGGGAGTTAGGGTTAGTAGGATATTTTACCTTTTGAGTTAGGGTTTCAGTAAGTGTTACAGTTAAGGTTCAGGTTAGGGATAGGGTGAGAGTTAGGGTTAGTAGGACATTTTACCTTATGATTTAGTATTTAGGTGAGAGTTATAGTTAGGGTTAGGGTTAGGATAGGGTGAGATTAAGGATGTGGTTAGGGACATGATGTTAGGTTTACAGTTAGGATTAGTATCATATTTAGTGTAACATTAAGCTTTAAGATTAGGGTATGGGGTTAGGATTAGGGTTACTAATATGGTGAGGCTTAATCATGGGTTAATGATGACATGGAGAGTGTTGAGTTTGGATTAGTATTAGGGTTAAAAGATTGGTTAAGGTTAGTATGACAAATAGGGTCAATTTAAGGTTATGTGCAGTGTTATGATGTATGGTTTATAGTCAGGGTTAAATCATATGTAGTGTTGGGTATAGGGTTAGTATTAGGGTTTTTGTGAGGGTAAGATTATGGACGTAGTTAGCTATGGGATCTAGGTTTTAGAGTTAGGATTAAAGTATCATACTTGGTAATACATTTTTGGATGTTGTTTACAGTTTAACATGATAATTATCATTAGTATCTTATTTAACATTACCATTTAACGTATTATAAATGGTAGGAATATGGTAACAACTAACTTGAATGGTTACCATATATAAGTAATTATAATGTTAATGATAACATATTAGAGTAATCCTAATTTCTTAGAATTACAACAATTAAGTTTAACATATTTTAACACTGATTAGGATTAGGTTAGAAGTAGGAATGAATAAGATGTCCTCTATAATTAATTCCTCACATATATTTGGTAAATCCATTGAAGGAATAAATATTAGAAATGTAGAGTTCAACAAAACATGCTGCAAAATATTGCAAGTATAGGGGTAACCATGATGCGAATATCCAAAAATATTTATTTATTATTCATGAAACATATATAGGTGAAAAGGGAAATAGAAGTCCCAATACAACTATTAAGATAATTAAGAAGGTTGAAAGCCAAGATTAGAATTATCTAAATCAATAACATTTCTCCATAATGATGCAAGTACATCACATACTCTTCAATGATAAAGTTGGTATTGCGACCCTTATTTGTACAATGATCACGATAGACTTCTTTCATCATTGATGGAAATGCATCCACTTTTGCAGATGTCTCACGCATAACTTTCGCAACATCTGCCATCTGCATTATATCCAGTTTGTCAACATAGTCAATTGATAATGATGTGTGCTCCACAACTTTGATTATAGTTGCACACGAGTCTACAATGATTCATGTACACTTGTCAAATTCAGTCTCAAAGACATCATTTGAGGCCACCGAAGTAGAGGGGCTTGTAACGATGATGTTTGACTCGCTGTCAGAAGCAACCATAGGTGGAATGGTACCCTGCAAAGTTTTAAACAAACATCAATATATATAATTAATTAGAATAAATTAATCTAATATATAAAGCATAATCTAAAAAAGAAATCTAAATCTAAAATGCAAAATCCTTAAATAAAGCATTTATTAAATATGGAAATAATACAAAACATTCACATAGTAATGTTTGAAATATGGCGGCATCGCCTTCCACTTTTCAAACATTACTAAAAAAATATAAATATTCTGAATATATTTTTAAATCGAACATGCATAATATTTTAAATACAACATGGTTAAGGTTAGTAGTATTGCTAGAGCTGAGGTTAGTGTTATGGAAATTGTTAGGGTTAGTGCTCGTATTAGGATAAGGTTAGTAGTATTGTTATAGTTAAGGTTGGTGTTAGGGTAACTGTTAGGGTATATTTTTATGTGGTTTTGTTTATTTATTGTTACATTTAAGTTATTTTGTTAGGTTCCTTGTCATTATTATGGTTAAGGTTATTGATATTTTTAAGGTTAAGGTTATTGTTAGGGTTAGTGCCTGTATTATAATTAAGGTTAGTGGTATTGTTGCACTTATGTTTAGTGTTACGATAATTGTTATTGTGACAAGAACAATTAGTGGCAATGTTATTGTTACACCTAAAGTTAGTGTTAGGGGAATTGTTAGGATCCATTTAAGAAGTTTGTTACCTGGTTAATGTTATTATTAAGGTTAGTGTTATTATTATAGTTAATGATATAAGAATTGAAGATAATTATGACATAACCTAGGAGAAGAAATAATTCTTTATTTTATAATAGGAAGTTTAAAATACATCATAAGAGTACATCATTGATTTTCAAGACATCTAAGTCTGATTTCTTTTGCTTTTCTCTTTGAAAGTTGTTTCCCACTTTTCATTTTTTCATAGCGGTCATATGTGAAGGGTGGCATTATTCTCAAGCCTTCTAGAGACTTTACACGAGATACAACAACAAATGTCAATCCTGCTCTTTCTCTTGGACCTATATCAATCATGGCTTTTGAAAGAGTTAGCCCTTGAGATTTGTGAATTGTCAACGCCCATGCTAACCTTAACGGTAATTGGAAGGTCCTACCCCTTTGTAAGGGTGCTACTGGTACTATTTTGGGATGGTGGTCATCATATGGTATTCCAGAGTAATTATCAAATTCAACAGTGACATATGATGGTGGTTTAGGTGGACTAGTTCTAGGTTTGTAGATAATATTTCTAATATATCCCAATGCTCCATTGACAAGACCGACTTCTATCCATAGATTTGTAGTCAACATTACCCTTGAATTGGTACTAAATAACAACTCTATATCAAGTTCTTCAGTTGACCAATCTTCATTTGCATTACCATTCCTTGACTTAGTTGCAAGACTACGTGCAACATGATGCCTTAAAGAATACAACATTCTCATGTTATGGTCACAAACATTTTCATTTGTAGAGAACAAATGCACTGTCTTATCAAAGTCATCATTGGTTGCAACATCTAGCCTTATAGGAGTTCTTGTCATAAGCAAGTTCCAATCATCTATTTTTGGATCTGCATCTCTCAGATTTGTGAGAAGATGACAAAATCTTTGTTGGTGGACATTTTCTCCATCTTGCCTGAATACTTTGTCTAGTGTAACCACTATCTTGAATTCATGCCACAGTAACTTTGCCCATCTGTTGCTATCATATGTAGGTTTATCATTGACAGGAGGTAACTGCCCTAGATCACCAACCAAAATAATGGATACACCTGAAACAGAGTTGGATAAAATTAAATTTAGAGCATTTAGTAATATCATAACATGATATTATATATAAGTATTAAAAGACATTTATAGCATGATTAAGAATAAGGAAAGGTATACCTGCAAAGCTAATGTCAACACTTTGTGGGAAGGCTTGTCTTAGTCGAGAATCAATATTTTCCAACAAGTTTTGACCAATGAAGCTCATTTCATCAATCAAAATATATTTGATATGTTCCATTTCTTGTTGAAAACTCGTAAGTCTTGACCCTTCTAGCTGTGCAAAATCTGTAATGGGTATTTGCAGCTTTGAATGAATGGTAGAGGCTCCTATATTGAAAGTTGCAACTCCAGTTGGTGCAAGTAATAGAAGTGGAGAAGCATTCGACATCACTGCCATTCGGAGAGATTGACTGATGGCACCAATTAGATAAGACTTTCCCGTTCCTGTTGTTCCTTGAATTATCATAAATAAAGGCATTCCCACCTGATTGCTATGGTAGTGTGTCATAATAATGTCAATTGCCTTTTGTTGCTTCTGACTGAAAGTTGTAAAATTGATGCACTGTGGGATGTCATCATACAGGAGACATCCATATTTTTTCATTTCAGCTATGAAATTTATTGCTATGGTTGTTTGCTCTTCACTTTGATATTCACTACACCAATTAGTATTCCTATCAATATCTCTTCTTCCCAACATGTCAATTTCTGAAAGTGGCATATGTTGACCACGGTGTAGCCTAGAAATGATTTCCCACTCATGTTCTATGGTATTTTCCTGAATACCTCCATTATCCTTTGTTTCAGAATCAGTAGAAGGGTCATTATTTTTTGCATACGGTGCTCTATGGACATGCCAAGGATTATAATTGAGTGACTCCCAATTTTGTACTATAATATCATCATTGTGACCAATGTCCCTTTCAATGTTACGAAAATGTTTGTATAGTAACAACTCAGACAAACAAAACTCCACCCACTTATTTGAATCACGTGGAGGAATAGAAATAAACCTAGGAAAAACTCTGACAATAGCTGATGTTTGTCTTGGCCCCCATTTATTTTCCCCTCTTCTTCTAGGATTGTATATCCAAGACCTTGCTACATCAATCAATGTGATACCTTCCATATAAAGTGGTCTTATTTTTTAACCATCTACAAAAGATTTTGTGAGTTCTTCTTCATTTTCCTCATTATTGATCACTACAGGTTTGAAAACTTCACGTGAGACATTTAGATTAACAAACCTTCTACTACACTCCACCAATGGAAGCTCTAATAGCATATGACATGTCTCCTGAGCTCCAATATCTCTTTCTACAACTGTTTCTGTTAGAAGTTTTCTATATGCTCATGCCGCTAAATCATCTGGGTTTTCAAGGTTTGAGAGATGCATCAACATTTCTTGATATGTTTCAGAGCTTCTCTCAACTTTTGCTGCATACTTTGCAATGTATTTGATAACTGCATGTCTTGAAAGAATAGGTTGCCAATCTACATTGGCCCTCCACAACTGTAATATGTATCGATTGTGTGAATTAACTCTATCATCATTTCTTGCAAGTTCAAATTTTTTCTCACTTGATTCTGCATCCTCATATAACTTTGATCCTCCCAAATTCAATTGCCAAGGTGCATTATACCTGAAATATTAGAGAATATGTATCTTGTTAGGTAAACTTGTTGAAATAGTTGATATAGAAAATTCAGATAAAACTATGATTTGATGAAATAATTACCTGCAAACCATCCTTGCCCTTTTCTTGTGTAGACATGCACCTTCCTTACAGACTGTGTCTTTCGACACAATTGAGAATTTGTTCATAGTCATGGTCGATATCCATCTGAGCTAGTTGTGTAGTATTCTTCAAACATGGATGTTGACCAAAATTTTGGAATGCCTAAAAATCGTAGTTGATTTATTATTATTATAAATTTACATTACTGCAAACATTGTAATAAGTTAAATATATTTGATATAGAATATCAAATTGTATGAAATGTAATTGTATATTTCTTTGATGAGGATCACGTCTAGGATTCCATGCATGAATAATGGAATGAAAATATGTTTCTGCAGCTTTTCGTTCACCCTCATTTGACCAATTAATGGTGTCCATATTTGGTGCTCCTTCTAGCCAAAGGAAGCCATGAACATGAGGTGAACCTCAATGTTGCCACTCATATCTACACCAGAAGTCCTTAACTTTCATACCTTTTTGAAGTATTTCCTTTTTGAACATTGTATGCCGTAGGTGCATGTAATGCACAACTATATGTGGATAGTCGATGATATTTTGTCTTCTCCATTTCTGAGCCTCTCGTGGATCATTTGGTGGTGTACCAGGCATTAGTGCATGAAAATCAGGCCATTGCATATCTGTTGCACTTAATGTGAAGAAAATTGTAGGAGTGCCCAGTTGGTTAAGCATGTCTGTTAATTTTGCTTTACATTTAGCACAATATGATCACGTCCCTCTTAGACTTGTTCCAAACCGCATTAACCTATCTGCCAAATTATTACGTGGCACATTCTCCATGTGTTCACGTAGCTCATTAATGGTAATTGGCATGTCATGAAAACTCCTTTTTGCAAAGACAGCAACTGAACCTTGTGCACAATGCCTCATTATCATATTCATCATGAAATACCTAAATCTTGGATGTTTACCAAAGTGGTGATCCCTATACCTCAACAAATGCTTCACAAATTCATGTAGATGTACTCGTTTCATTCTGGGCTCCAACCAATCACATCTTCCATCAGGAAACAATGTTGGAAATGCCATATCCAATAATCCAGACATGACATATTCATTGATAGGTGATGCACCTATAGATGGCCATTCAATTAAAGCAGATGGAACTGCATCAGGATTATTAACCCATGCATGGATTAATTCCATTTCTCTTTGAGCATTAGGTGGCCTTGAAGCCATAGAGGTTGTGTGGTCAATTATATTACCTTCATCTATCTCCATAATAGGACCTGAAAATATGACTTCATTTGCATCAGAATCAAAGTCCATGTGCACTGTCTTTAATCTGTCAAAAACATTCTCATCATAATTTCTTGGCAAGTCTTTAAGAGCATTTTCATCAATTTTGACATCTGTGTAAAACTTGTCATGATCAACTTTGTATTTCAATGCTTTGTAGACACGATCCCTATTTATAGTAAAGTTATACTGTGTGCCATGTTGATCCCTTCTACGAACAATAATGATAGGTAAATGTTCAATTGTATGTGGCAAGACTTTGGATACTTGTTCTACATGTTGCGGAAAACTAATAGTGTGTCCTTTGTACTTATATTGACCACCAGTTGCATGTGTAACTTGCAACAAAGGGCTAACATGTGCTATCAACATCTCTTCAACCTAAGTTAAATTTGCAAGCTCTTGTGGTTGACAGCCAGGATCCATATTATTTAAAGATGAAAACCTATGAGTTCCTCTCTCTTGACGACACCTGTTGCATATAGGACCCTCACAGGTGTGATTTACTTTCATTCCAATATATGACTCTTGACAGATATAACACATGTTTGGTGTCTTCAAACTATCTATCTGATGTCTAAACTGTATTTGGAATCTTGTAAATTCAAAGTGAAGCATACCATTTGGGTTGGGCATATTTTGTATATTACCTTGAAAATCTTCATTCATGTGTATTTCACTTGCATGTTGTGGTGTTTCTGGAACATGTTCTAAAAATGTTGAGCATTCATTATCAACATTCAACTGATTGTTTGCATTTGTTGGGTGCTTATATCTGTCACTTGGTTGGGGATCAGGATGTTCCTCTTCATGCGTCTCTTCATTTTGAAGAAAGATATGTTGAGAATTCCGTTGAGAAATGCTTCTTTCTATGTTTCTATGACCTCGATTTTCACTTTCCAATTGTTCAATCATTACTTCTGCCCTTCTTCTGGCATAACTCTGCCTATTACTTTCATTTTGTCTTATTCTTTGTTGTTCTCTTTCAGTTTCTATCATTTTTTGTTGTTGGCGTCTACGATACTCTCTATGATACTCTCTTTGATATTGTCTTTGGTATTCTCTTCTTGCCTCTTCAGATTCAAAATTCAATCTTGGTCTCACCATACCTAGTTGGAAAGAATAATAAAGTGAGTAGTATAAATATATACATGTAAAATGTATTAGTAATGATGATTGTTATTAGCAAGTAGAATGAAGAATTGGAGCAACAATTAGATTGATAAATGGGCTAAAATTAAAATTGATGTATAAATTATTCGTGTTAAAATTTTGGTTGAAATGAAAATTCATGTATACTTTTAAATAGTATGTTAATAAATATTTAGAATAATGAAGAGGCAAAGGACAAGAAGAATTACAACAAATAAAATAGATTAGAAGAATAATTAAAGTGACAAATTTATAAGAAATATGGAAACATGAAGAGAAGGAGACACGAAATATTATAAAATTGTTGCAAATGAATAATTTATTTATAAGAATATTAGATACATCATGTGACAAATAAATGGTGTAAAAGAGGATTTTTAACAAAACATGGCAATACATGATCTCCCATTTTACAATAGAAAATAACAAAACCCAAAAATAGGTTATCCCCTTTTTTATATTAAATGGATCTCAATAGAAAAGATTACAATAATACCCAAAAAATACGTGATCTTCTTTAATAGGCAGTGGTTCTCAATACAAAAAGAAATAATGAGCTATGCAAAACCCAAAAATAGGTGATCCCCTTTAAGAGGTAGTGGATCCCAATACTAAAGATTACAATAATATCCCCAAAAAATATGTGATCCTATTTAAGAGGAGTGGATCTCAATACAAAAAGAACAATGAGCTACTCAAAACCATTGTTTTAGTATCCATCGTCCTTCAACCCATTCTTGTGCTCGGCATAATTGGGCACGAGAATATGCTTGAAAGTTTGAGTATGAGGGAAGTAGATTTCAAAAAACTATTGCTGACTAAGAGGAGATTGGAATTTTTCAACAACAGCACCTGTCCACCAACAATCATTATCGAATACATCTACAACAAAGTCGATTGGAATATATTGAGGTAAACTAATTATCGGAGGTGTGGGTCTAATATGTTCATAGAAGATGTCCTCAATAAGATGCTTCCGAGACCATTCATCTGTTATAAAAGTATCATATTGTATGGAAAACTTGGGCCTCTTTGCATTACTCACATATCCTAATATTGTTGCGGGGAACCAGGCTCCCTCAAAACCCTCTTCATCAGAAGACACTTCTACTTTCATTCCAAATTCGAAATCCATTTGTTATACCTTTTGCATTACAACAACACAAAAGAACATTTTAATTTTTTTAATACAATCCTCAATAGAAAATAAATATTTGTTGAGTTTTTTAATTTCAAAACATAAAATAGATATTTATTCGAATATATTCTTATTATCAAATGTTAGCAGTAATTCAAATATTAAAATAATTAAGAAATGTAATGTATGCTTAATCTATGTTTTTAAAAACTATTAAGAATAATTGAATTCAAATTTCATTAATATGGCGGCATTGCCCTCCACAATAATGAAAAAATGATTTATGATAATGATGTAAAAAATGTAAATTATTAAAAATTGTTAATCTAATGTATGCTTAAAAAGTGTAATATTTAAGAATAAATTAATCTAATATATAAAGCATAATCTAAAAAAGAAATCTAAATCTAAAATGCAAAATCCTTAAATAAAGCATTTATTAAATATGGAAATAATACAAAAAATTCACATAGTGATGTTTGAAATATGGCGGCATTGCCTTCCACTTTTCAAAGATTACTGAAAAAATATAAATATTCTAAATATATTTTTAATTTGAGAACATAAAAATAATATATTATTAATATTCAATGTAATGTATGGTTAATCTATGTTTTTAAAAACTATTAAGAATAATTGAATTCAAATTTCATTAATATGGCGGCATTGCCCTCCACAATAATGAAAAAAATGATTTATGATAATGATGTAAAAAATGTAAATTATTAAAAATTGTTAATCTAATGTATGCTTAAAAAGTGTAATATTTAAGAATAAATTAATCTAATATATAAAGCATAATCTAAAAAAGAAATCTAAATCTAAAATGCAAAATCCTTAAATAAAGCATTTATTAAATATGGAAATAATACAAAAAATTCACATAGTAATGTTTGAAATATGGCGGCATTGCCTTCCACTTTTCAAAGATTACTGAAAAAATATAAATATTCTAAATATATTTTTAATTTGAGAACATAAAAATAATATATTATTAATATTCAATGTAATGTATGGTTAACTATGTTTTTAAAAACTATTAAGAATAATTGAATTCAAATTTCATTAATATGGTGGCATTGCCCTCCACAATAATGAAAAAAATGATTTATGATAATGATGTAAAAAATATAAATTATTAAAAATTGTTAATCTAATTTATGCTTAAAAAATGTAATATTTAAGAATAAATTAATATAATATATAAAACATATAATGCAAATTATTTTTAATGGAAATCAATTTATTCTACAATACAAACATACAAATGAGAATGAAAATCTCACTTGAAAATAACTTGCTTGAAAATGAATTGTAGTATTGGCTCCTCTAAAATTCTTGAATTCTTCAAAATTTGCAAAACAACAAATGAAACATGTAATTGAAAATGAAGCATGCAAATCAAATAAACTATTGATTTACATTTGCATGGTTGATCTTGAATGGAAATCAAACATGCAAATAGAAAATGAAGAATAGATGTTTGGGGATATTTTAAAATAAAAGCCTGGTTTTTATAAAACAAATCTTGAACAGGGATCAACCCTCAATCTACTGAATGAGATATCATGCAAAATAATGGACTTAAAACGTGCAACATAATGGAAAAGCTTAAAACATGCAACATAATGAGACGAGATAACTATGTGAGTGAAAAAAATCTTCTAAATAGCAAAGCAATAATAATCCCTAAAAGGAAACTAACTACTTCATACTTTTTAAGGACATATAACTAACCAGATCCGAGTAACTTTCCAAAAATAGTATTTTTTTTAAAAATAACTTATAAAAAATATTAGAAAATGATATAATATCTAAGAAAATAATTACAAGTGTGAAACTTAAACTTTCTTAAAATTATATCAAATGAATAAATTAAAATCTTTAATCTCTTTGTGAATACCATAAGCAAGTCATAATTTGAAAGTCTAATAAATTAGAATCGCTTAGGTTTTCTTTATAAATCTTCTCGTCATATTAAATATTGTAAAAACACATTGTATCTCATATTTGAAAAACAAAAGAGCAGTTAAACTTGAATTTTGGTAACCAATGCGCTCACCATATCCAACATATAATTTTTAAAATTCCACAATCTACTAAAAACCCCAATCTGTTGAACAAAATGAGCCCACATACATACATCCAACTATGCAATCCACAAGAGAGAGAGGCCAGTGAACTAACAGCCGGTAAGAAAGGTCTAATTCAAATATATTTAACTTATTACAATCATATAAATTGATTAAACTGTATTTCACGCAGAATCTCAGACCGAAAATGAAGCACAAATACAATGGAAAAAAAACTTACTGTATTTTGAAATGTTGCGAGTAGCGACTGCTCAAAGCTGCCAAAGCTATACAACCATATAAATTCATTAAAATGCATTCCACCATGTAGAATCTCAGATAAAAAATGAAGCACAAATACACTGGAAAGAAAACTTACTATATTTTGAAATGCTGCGAATATGGATTGTGAAATGCTGTGAGTACAGATTGTGAGTTTGATTAGAGCATAGATTTTCTTTTAAAAGTTTATAGGGTGATGAAACGTTGATTTCCGACTATTGGAATTCCATAAAATCGCAGTTACGAAAATTGCCACGTTTTACAAATTGTCTGGAATTGCCCCCGCATTCGTAATGGGCGTTTGAAACGTTTAAAACAAATTTAATATAAAAAAAGTTAAAAAATTTTCATTGGGGCACAGGGCCACCACATCCCCGGCCCCTGCCGCTGGCCATGCAGTTGTCTTGCCGCCGCCGGCAGGCAGCCTGGCAAACTACCGCAGTTCAAAACTGCAGCAGTTTGCCAGGCTGCCTACCGGCGGCGGCAAGACAGCTGCTCGCCCAGCAGTGCTGGCAGTGCCGCACGTTTTCCCTCCTCTTCATCAATGGTCTGCTTCGTGATATCAAAAGCCGAACAGTCTCAGCGCCTTGCGCGGGCGGTCACCATTAATTTTTTTTTGAAACATATGAAACGTGCGGGGGCCAGGGCTGGTGGCCCCGTTGCCTATTTAATTTTTATTTTATTTTTTCAGACACTTATATTTTTGGGCTGTTATGCCAGCTAGTCCAGCTAATTTTTTATTTAGTTATTTAGAATAATAGTTTTTATTTACAAGAAATCTATTATGGCATATTCTTGTGCTGGTATTTTCATTTTCGCTGCCATTGTATAGCTACGCCTCTCGGCGTAACAAAGAATCTATTATGGCATATTCTTGTGCTGGTATTTTCATTTTCGCTGCCATTGTATAGCTACGCCTCTCAGCGTAATGATATAATGATCAAAATCTAAATATAAGAGAAATATAAATCTAAATCTAACTCAAACTCAAACTAAATCTAAATGTAAAACTAAAACTAAATCTAAATAAAAAATTAAAA
The DNA here is from genome assembly GCA_027943335.1 of Chamaecyparis obtusa. Lineage (NCBI taxonomy): Eukaryota > Viridiplantae > Streptophyta > Pinopsida > Cupressales > Cupressaceae > Chamaecyparis > Chamaecyparis obtusa. Next base: position 288,654 of record BSBK01006548.1, read on the forward strand.
CTAAATCTAAATCTAAAACTAAAACTAAAACTATATAAAAAAAATAAATTATTAAATACAAAATAAAAATATCACCTTAAAATTAAGTTGGTTGGTTTCTCTTGAAATGAGCTTCCTACAAATGAAATGAGGAGACACTCTTTTATAATCAGAGAACACCTCTTCATGTTCCCCAAAAGGTAACTTTTTTAATTCCTCCGCCTCTCCAAATTCCACAAAAAATATTAAACACTCCATTTTTTTAAAGTTTTTAACTTATTCTTCATCCATGTGGCACCCCTATTTTTTCGGATCATATTATTTTGGGCCTCATTATTTCAGCCTTGCCATTTGGCTTCCTATTATTTCAACCAACTATTATTTTATGTCTTCACATTATAATTTATGATTTATTTAAATTTATAGTTTTCTAACTTATTTATTTAATTTAATATTTTTTATTGTAGAAATTAGATGTTAAATATAAAATTAATTTAAAATAAAGTATTAAAACTAAATCTTAAAGATTTTCCAATTTTAAATAAAGAAGAAGAAAGATTTTTCACTATTTTAAACCATTGCAAATAAATAATCTAAATAATCTAAATCTAAAGCAATATGACGACATTGTCCTCCAAATTTAAATTTAAATCTAAATATTAAAACTAAATATTAAATGAAATAATGATCAAAATCTAAATCTAACTCTAAAACTAAAACTAAATCTAAATCATAAAGTATTAAAATTAAATCTTAAATATTTTTCAATTTTAATTAAGGAAGAAGATAGATTTTTCACCATTTTAAACAATCCTAAATGCATAATCTAAATCTAAATATGGTAGCATTGTCCTCCATATTTAAATTTAAATCTAAATATTAAATGAAATAATGATCAAAATCTAAATGTAAGAGCAATATAAATATTTTAATCTAACTAAAACTAAAACTAAAACTAAATCTAAATCTAATTCTAATTCTAATTCTAAAACTAAAACTAAAATTAAAACTAAATAAAAAATAAATTATTAAATACAAAATAAAAAAATCACCTTGATATTTGGTTGGTTGCTTGTTCTTGAAATGGGCTTCCTACAAATGAAATGAGGAGACACTCTTTTATAATCCGAGAGTGTCTCTTCATATTCCCCAGAAAGTGTCTTTTCTAATTCCTTTGCCTCTCCAAATTCCCAAAAACACATAAAACACTCTAAATTTCTTAATTTTTTAAAAAATTTTAACTTATTCTTCATCAATGTGGTACTCCTATTTTTTCAGGTCCTATTTTTTTGGGTCCTATTATTTCAGTCTTGCCATTTGGCTTCCTATTATTCTTCATCCATGTGGTGCCCCTATTTTTTCGGGCCCTATTATTTCGGCATTGTTATTTGGCTTCCTATTATTTCGGCCAGCTATTATTTCACCTAGCTATTTATAGTTTTGTAATGTATGTATTTAATTTAATAATTTTTATTGACAAGGAATTTTTTTGGCATATTCTCATGTTGGCATTCCCATTTGTGCTCCCATTGTATAGGTACGCCTCTTGGCATATTATTAATTAATTAAAAAATAAAATTAATTAATTAAAAATTAAAATACAATGAAGATTAATTTTTTTAATTAGTTAATAATTACAAAAAATGAGCAGTTTGTGTGTTGTATAGACAGTAGCATTATTTTCTATGCCAAATCAAAAATTTGTGAAAAACAAGACCAAAAAAAAGAAAAAACACTATGAGAAAGTCTTGGGCACCAAAGAAAAGCAAGAGGAGAGAAAAGGTCCAAATGTTGCTTCAATTTATATTGAATAATTTTTGTTGGGGAAGTTTTTCCCACGTTGTATTAAGTTGCTCAAAAGCTAGGGCACATTGCAAGTAATGGAGGGAGTTCTTAAAAACAAAAACAGTGGTGAAAGAAATGAAAGAAGTTCTTTTGCATTTCATCCATGTGCTGAGACTTAAGGAGGAATCAATGACACGTTGCAGGAGTTATGGAGAAAATATATCATACTGCAAATTGTTGGGAATGTGAAGTCCAACGTTACATGACCTTTTGTCTTCTCCCATTTCTTTGTTTGATAACTACATAAATTGTTGGGAATGTGAAGTCCAACGGTTACATGACCTTTCACCTTATCCCATCTCTTCATTTGATAACTACGTAAGTTTATATAAATAGTTGTGTATATACTATGGACAGTGTATTGATGTAACATTAATAAAGATATTTTCCATACTTTGAGAGTGGATATGGTCAGATTTGGTGAACTATTATAATTATCTATGTTATGTGTTTTGTGCTTCTTTCTATTGCTGTCTTAGATATGTGCATTAGTTTTATCTGCTGGTTTATAACTTATAATTAGTACCAGAGTTTGGTTAGAGCCAAGGAGAAAATATGGAAGACAGTAATAGTCTTATTTTAACTACAATAGAAATTGGAGTGAATATTTAGGAACATCATTGTAGACTATTTCGCACAGAGAGTTTTTCAAAACTTTTCAAAATTACCATTTTGGTAAAGAGTTTTTTTGCAAATGATAAATGTCTTAATATTGTTAGAAAAGGGCTAGCGATGAGATTTGTGTGAGTAAAAGAATTGTAAAGGTTAGTTGCAATATGACATCCTCCACTGTGGATGTCAATTCTTTTGTAGGCATACGCTCAACACCTTCTTTTGTGAGTGAGTCTATAGTTACGATGTTTGAAACTACTCTGTATACAGGTGTTGCTGGGTGACCTCCAGTTGCCCAAGAGAAAGGGGCATATGAGGCTAAATATAATAATTGCAAAAATAATAATGAGGGTGTCTGTATCTGAGACAAAGGTGAAAAATAAAACTCTTAGGGAGGCTATTGCTTATAGTGTTATTCTCCAGGGGGCCATTCTTAGCGATGATGGTAATGAGAAGGTGCGGGATTTGCTCGATATTACTTCACTCAAATTGGAGTTTGAAATTGCCAGTGGCATGATAACCATGCTTATTCTGAGGAACACCATGATTCTGATTAAGAAAGGGCAGGCTTTCTCTACTTACTGTGATAATCTACTTGGGGGTTTGATCCAGGTGTATGAGGGCGAGAGGGCTCAAATTCAGGACAATAATCTGCTAGAAAAATTTGAGCTCTCAAGCATCCCACCAGCACCCAGAGGAGTGCCACAGATTAATGGGTGCTTCAACATTTATGTGAATGTTATTCAGAATGTTATTTAGACTGACTTGGTGAAGAACAAAATTATCATTACCAATGACAAGGGTCGCCTAAGCAAGGAGGAGATCGAGAAAATGGTGGCTGCCAAGATCTCTCTGCTGAGAAAATTAGCACCCTTGTGGAGGGCCCATCCACTGCGTTGACTCAAGATGAGGTGAATTCAATCCTCACTTTGGATGCTACCAGAGCTTTGTAGAATGTTCTAGACTTTGTACAAACCCCTTTTGATAATGATATGGAGAGGGTTTGAGGAGTTGTAAAATCATCTTCCAAGCAGAATGGTTCTAGTTATGAGCACAATTACAGATGAAATGGTTATATATCATTCTCTGGCCATAGAGCCGGTGAAACTTCTATTGTTTATGAGCATGGTGCAGAAATTGAAGTACTGATGCCCAAACTAAGACATTCTGACCAATATCATGAGTTTTCTAAACAATTGTTTGTGACTATCAAATAGGTTCATATCAAAGAAGAGGTACTATTTTACAGGTTGCAGAAAGGGGTCTTGGATTAGATTTGAGTGATGGTGCCCATGTTGGGAATAATGGAATTGAGAAAGGGTGAGATATGTTTTTTTAGTCTGGCCTCTGAATTGGAACATATAATTAGAACATCGTAGCTGGAAATTATAGAACAATGACCAAGTAGTGAATTTATTGCCGATTGTGAATATTTTGGTGAGTTTGAGCCTATAAAAGTTGTAAGGTAAGATATTTTGCTGTTAGATTGTATTCATTCCGATAGAATTTGGAGAAGATTAATTCAGTGTTCATAAATAGAGTTTGGCAAAATTGAAAACTTCTATGGATCGGTTATGACATGACATTAAGAGTGGAATACAGGGATGTCACTCTTCCTGGTTTTGCCCATTGGACTTCAAGTGGAAGATTGTTGGGAATGTGAAGTCCAATGGTCACATGAACTTTTGCCTTCTCCCATCTCTTTCTTTGATAACTATATAAGTTTATATAAATGGTTGTGTACATGCTATGGAAAATGTATTTGTGTAACATTAATAAATATATTTTCCCCACTTTAAGAATGGATGTAGCCAGATTTGGTGAACCACTACAATTTGCTGTATTATAAGTTTTGTCTTTTTTTATTACTATCTTAGATATATTTATTAGTTTTATCTACTAGTTTATAACTTACACAACTAACTTACACAAATTGTGGCAGGAAACATGTGGAAAAATGCATGAATATTAACAGTTAAAGAGAGTATTCTTAACCCCCGTTCAGACCTTTACCTGTGTCTTCATATCTTGACGGGTATGCCTTAAATTTTTAAGTTCTAGAACTTTTGAAGCATTCAAGGTTGTATATGAAGTTGTAAAAGTTTGTTTGAAGTATGTAGTTAAAACTAATCTTTGACTGCTATAAAAGACTTGTAGTCTTTACTTTTGGTTTGGGGCTGTGAACATTCCATAAAGCAGCTATTGAAAAGTATCTGCAGTATGTGTAGTCCCATATATAGAGGAAAGAGCATTGATATTGTATTCTGATTGTTAGAAGAAACAAAAGAAACATGGGAGTTATATTTGCAATTGTTCAAAAGTTCTGGACATGACAGGCTTGAAGGTCTCTGCATTAAGCCGCATTAAGTCTTTGATACAATCGCTACCGTTGATGATCTGAACTATCAAGAAAAGACAGAAGAATGCTATATTGTTAATGCTCCATATGTTTTCTCTGCTTGCTAGAGGGTTTTTTGTGGTCCTCAGTGCATTTGGGTTGAGAAGTTGGAATGATATTTATATCAAATAGTTTGAATTCTATCTCTCTTGATTGTAGTTCAAGGAAAAGGTTTTTTTGCTGCAGAATATAGCTCGCTGGATTTGCTTGTGCTTGAATTAATGTTCCTCTGATTTGATTTTCTTGCTATGTTTCATAAGAAGATCTAGTGGCTTCTTGAATGCATGCTCCTCTATAATGTTAATTTCTTGTTAAGCCATCCACTTCTGTTACAGTTTCATTGTGAAGAGGAGAAAACAATGTGCATTACGTGGTTTAGTTGAAGTGGGTTTCTACACTATGAATAAGTGGTAGTGGGTTGAGGACCTCGTATAGAAAATAGAACCCACATGAATGACGATATAGATCATTTGCTGGGGAGATTTCTTTCAGCTTTGGATTTGCCTACTCAGTGTTGGACTTAACCCGAAGGTACCTGTGAATGCTCTATTAATGTGACAATATAACTCCTCTAAGTCACTACTCAATTAACAAAGTGTAGAGGATTTCATGATTCAGCTGACCAATGGAGAAGAACTATGGTTGTTGCTTTAGCTGAAGATTGTGGAGAGTCGATGTTTAATTGGCCCGTGGAGTGTTAACTTGCAAGTGTCTAAAATTGCCTAGTTGGCCTGTGGACTGTGGAGTTAGTTCAGATTGTAGAAACATCCAGTAGCCTAACAAATACATGCAAGAAAATTGAAGAGCATTCACATGTGAAGACATCAGACCACAATAAGGAACACATTCACCGTTTCATAGTAACTAGAAAATACATAGAAATAACATATATTTACATATAAGAGATAGCATGTACATTAGTGAAAATTCCCCTCCCCACAAAAGGTTGTCTCCTAATTCTGAGCACACCATTCCATTTTTAATTTCTCTAGTTCCTCACACAACCAAATTCCTAAACTAACTTAAACTCTGTATCTTTACTATCCACGTTGCAGCAGTTCCTAATAGACTGAACCAACTAAAGCTATTACTAAACATAGTAAAAACAGTTAAAATCAACTTATACTTTTATGGAGTTAGTTGGCAGTACTCTATCCATCATTCTTTGTATGCTACCATGACTGTTTTCTTCATGAACTTGTCATGCCTCTGCCTTATTATCATTGTACCCTATCATAAAAAAAATAGCTCTTTACTCTTATATTTCGCCACACATGACTGTTCACAACCCCTGTTTTTGATGTTGTTGCTATATTACTATTTTATGAAACCTATAGCTATCATGGATAGGTGAGCATGTTACAAGGTATATATAACATTATTGTCTTCCATATTTTTTGCGAGATGTCAAAGACTGATAACTACGAATAGTGAGATTGTGATGAGGTTTACAATTTAACCCACATTGACGTATCTATTCACTTGAGATCCTTATGCGCTATGTCCTTAGTTCACTATCACATGCTAGATTCTCTAGTCATCATTGTCTAGGTTCAAGAATGCTCCTAAATCTCTACCCTCTATCTCAATCTGCCCTTTCATTTCTTCTTGTAGACTGGTTTGCCCCTTAGTATCATTAACAGTCCTCTTTCTTATATTATCTGTAGGTTTTAAAAGTAGGGGTTTTAAGGAATAAACCCCTAACAAGCTAGACTTTCTCTGATATTAATTTCTTCTCTGCATTCTTTGTCTCCCTGGTTATATTATTCTCAATACTCTCTTGGTTTTCCTCTGTTTCATGAAACTGTCATCACTGTTGTTTGTCCCCGTTACCATCTTGACTACCCTTTGTCCATCTATAGCTTCCATTGTCTGTGCTTTGCCTGCTCTTTCTCTATGCCTTTGCTTTAAAAAACTAGGACTATCGTGGTTTGCATATCCTTGGTTATACTATGCTGGGTGTCTTTTCGCTTCTATATGCCACTGCGATGTTGTTCACAAGAAAAATCCTTTGGACATTGTCCTTTATAGTTTATACCATAGTTGTACACATCATTACTCCCTCCCTAAATTATTCTTGTTCCCTCCTTAGGGAAGTGATGCTCCTTTTTTATCACTAATGAGATTCTCAAGATAATCCTCAAGCTACTCCCGGTAAGTTGTGTTCTCTAAAACCAATATATCTTCATCACATATGGAGCTCCCAAAGAAATGAGGGAAACAATCTTTTGAGGAGAGGGGAATTCTCACTCATGTACATACTTCCTCTTATGTAAATTTATGCTATATATGCTTGTTATTATGAAACGGTGACTGTGTTCCTCAGACTGGTCTGCTCTCTTATGTGAATGATCTCAATTTTCTATTTGTATGCATATGTAAAAGTCTGTGGTTTTTTCAAGAAATGATTCTTGCTTTCAACTGAGGAGCAGACCCAAGAGCTGCTGCATCAGGATTGAAATACGGTGCTGTGCAGGAATTTCCACAAGGTGCAGCACGTGAATAATGGTCTAGTCTTGTTTCTGTTATAAGCTCTATGCTTTTGCTAAGGCATTTTTGTTTGTATCTTAGGAATGTGATAGTTTAGTTTCATATCCAACATAACTATTCTTAGGCTCGTTCATGTAATAGTGGTTTTCTTAATATTTCCTGTTGTTTAGCAGGACAGGGGATCCTGAACAGAACTCAGATGTTAAAAAAATACAAAAACTCTTAGGCTCGTTCATGTAATAGTGGTTTTGTTAGCATTTCCTGTTGTTTAGCAGGACAAGGGGCCCTGAACAGAACCCAGATGTTAAAATAAATACAAAAGGGTTGGAACTTGCTAATTATAATCTATGTGAATCAAACCTGATCTAAGTACAAAGCTTCAACAGCTAGGATTCTCAAAGCTTCTACATATTTTGGCAACAACTTTTGTTAAGCTGTTGCTAAAATGTCCCAATGCTATAAATTTAAATTAGCGATTTGATCTAGTTTAATAAAGGTTAAACCTCTTTCAAAGAGGATGCAAGTTTAAGGTGCCTCAACAATGAGGTTGAAAATCTATGGCTCCTTTTTATCTAGATTTACAGTTACAACTAACATAATTCAAATTAATGTATTTCTTTTGCGAAGAAAGAACTAAAGGTTCTAACTCTCAAAATTGCCAATTTTCAATCTGATAACTGACAGTCTCCTAACCCATTTAAATACCTTCTCGTAGTATCATATGATTTTGAACGACCATTAAAGTTAAATCAATTCAAACAAACAAAGGGCTTCTTATACTTATTCCTTGAAAGAGATTAACCCATATGATTTTTCTAAATATTATGTCTATGTAGTATTTCTGGATTTTAAATGTCTTACCCGTAAGAAATTGTAGGTAGTCCTGAGCTCCAGTACTTGACTCTTAACCAAGAAACACAATCGATCTGCGATACCCAAAATTGCACAATAAGCATACTCACAGTGGCCCAATACAAAGTTCTTTCAAGCAGAAAATTGCCACGCCAAAGTTATAGCCCGATCACAGAATATTTGGTGACATACCAACGCTTTGTTCAGCCATAATCCCATTCTGCCTATATGTGTACATGTGGGCGCCAAATCATCATCACCTCAATCCCATTTAAGGGCAGTGATCTTCAGGCGTTCAATTTCATAATCTCCACATTCATGGCTTCCTCAATGGTGGCCAGTGCATCCCTTCCAATAGATAATATGGATTTTCCTTCTTTCGCCCTTAATTGCTTCCAGAATGCTCTGGTTAGCGGTGAAATGAGCTATTCTGATAAATGGGAAGAATTGTTTGAGCAAATTCAAAGCACCCATATCCTTCAAATGCAGCGGCTTCAAGTTCACTATTCTGAACAGTCGAAAACCTCACAAAGATGTCTCAGAGATTCACCAAAACTCTCCAAGAACTTTAGTTTTTCAAGAGGTTCATCAGGAGGTCCTGTTCCAATGGTCAGCATTAATGTATCAAGCTGCGGTGCACCATGAATGGAACTAGACAACCGGAAACTGCTTCTCTCACACGTATATGGGAATTTCTACAGACAATTCACGGCTAAAATTGCATCCTTGCTCCTCTTCATATTCTCCAGGGTTGTTCCCTCGAACGAAAATGAACTCCCAGACAGTTTGCATAATCAGAGATCATTCTGCTTGTGTGGGTACTCAAGGACCCTGAAATTATTTCATCCTCACCACAATCCCAATTAAGGGCTTGATCTTCAGGCTTTCAATTCTCTAACCTCTCAAAGCTTCCATCGATGTCGGCCACTGCATCCCTTCCATGATGTCATACAGAATGGCATGTTGAAACTCCAAAAAAAGAGTCATGAAAAATCAGAGGACTTGAATTACTAGAAACACTGATAACATCTATGTCAGGGGACGTAATTTGAAGATAATCCACGACATTCTGAACACCGTTGGAGACCATATTCACCCCCATATCATCTCGAGTGAAGCAGGAGAATCTCATGTACAAATTCTTGCCTGCAATTGCACATTTAGTTCCTTGTAACCTAGCAAATCTGCTTGTCCTGTTGGAAAAAAGTGCACCAAAAATCCTATCAGTTATCTTGAAAATATGGTTTTATTGACTACCCATTGAGCCAGTACCTATAAAACTACATGATCAAGTTTGGATGAAAATTGAAAAAGAGCATGTGGAATAGTAAGATCTACCTATCGAAGATCTCAGAGAGATTATCAGAGGTTGCAGGATCCTCTATATAGAACCAGAGCTCACAACGGGAACCCATGGGCGCTTCCATAACCCCAAGAATGGAGTACAACATTAATTATTGGTCGCTTGGCTTTAATGGATCCTCATATCTCTGAGAATGGAGTACCTGCACAATAGCACAAGAATCTCGAGAAATGAGTAAATCATAGTGGACGCAATACCAAAACCAAAAAAAAATGATTCAAAAAAATAAACTAAGCTTCCAAAAATTCTGAAGCATGCTTGTACATACCCAGCTAATTGTGAAAGATGAATGGCCAGATCAAGAATTGAAGCATGCTTGGCCATGCCAATAAAGAGGAAAGGAATATAGCCGTTGATTTTTGAATAGGGAAATGATCGGATTCCTTGATATTTTTAAATTTGAATTTGGCAAACTCAAAGGAAGTACCACTTTAAAGCACCGTTTAAAATGAATTTGAATTTGAATATCATGCATAGCTATGTCACGTGGGGAGGCAACTGTAAAGTGATGTTTAAAATGGGTTTAATTTCAAGGTTTAAAATGGATTTATCTTTTTCTTTAAAGATAAATCCATTTGATTTATTAGTTGAGTTTTATAAGAATAGTTTCTTAAAGACAAGATTAATATAAGTAGGAAATATTTTTATTTTTATTTTTATTTTTATTTTTTTAATCAATAAACGGCCGAAGCTTTGATTTTATCTATTAAAATTTATCTTTTTACATTTTCCTCCGTTCGTGCGGGCACTGGTAGGAAAGAACGGGGAAGAAAACTTTCAATTTGGCTTGGGACTTTTGTCCAAAAACAAATCAAGTTTAGAGTTCCTACAAGCGTAGGATTACAAAGCTCCACTTGATGGAGTCGAAGAGGGCATTCCCTCTTTAGTACAGATTAATGGAGGCATACCTCCATGATAGTGAACACAAATATATTAATCTTTTATATACAATGGTCTTTTAAGAAGAACTGATGAACATTCCCATCTTTTGTCGTACATTTATTTAGATTGAGATTACATATACCTTGCTCTTATCTTTAGAGCTAATGAACCTTCCTTTAATTTTAACTGTGCTTTTGAAAAATCATTTTATTTTCTCTCATCCTCGCTCTTCGAGAATTTGCCTTAGCTTTGATAAGTTCTTGAGCCTCTTTTTCTTTATTTCTGCCTTTTTGGTTTGTTATGCTTTCCCTGTATACCTGCAAAATAGAAAGACACCATGCAACCTCTATTCTCCTAATTTACAGTTAATTAATCATTTTCATGATTCAATCCTCATAAAGCTAGTTCAGGTTAGGTATTGATGAAATTAAAGAATTTCAAATCTTAATCCATGAGTTAGTCTACTAAATCAAACATTACAATCTGAGTCCATTTCTATTGATAGTCATGCTATGAACATAAGAAATTTATGGGCACTTTACGAATCTTTTAATTTGTCATAACATTTTCTATTTTAAAGATTATCATTTTTGTGATCGATGAGACTTCATTGTAGGTTGGCATGCCCTTAATATATGATGATTGTTTTGACTAAATGAGATGTTAACTTCTTACATTCCCTATCTTGAAGTCTGCTATGTAAGAGGGTAGTATATATATGTGTGTGTGTTTGTGCGTGTATTTTTGCATTTTTATACTCTATTCGCAAATGTATCTATACTTATTTACCTTTAAATTCATTTACATTTATTTACATCTAATCTTGATTTCCTATTTTGAAATCATTTTTCTTCACCTTCCGAGTTCTTCTTTCAAACTCTCATGAATTTCTTCAATTTCTTTCCCATCTGCTCCTAGGTTAGCTAACTTATCTGCGTCTATATTGCCCTCCCTGTAAATGTGATTCACTGTATAATCTCCTATAACTTCAAGAGATTCCAATATTTGTTCAATAGCACTATTTAGTTTCCAGTTCGGTGTTCTACCCTGTCTTATTGCATTTATAATAATAGCTGAGTCTCCTTCAATTGCAATTCTTTTAAGCCTCCATTTTTTGCACCAAGCCAGACCTAATCTTATAGCTTCTATTTTAGCTTCGTTATTTATCTTAATTCCTATAGGTTTTGCTAACCTTCCTAATAACTTTCCTTCTGCATTATGTAAACATATCCCTATACCCGCCACCCCTGGGTTTCCCCTAGCTGCCCCATCAAAGTTCAACTTAATCCATCCTTGCTCCGGTGGTTTCCATTTACAGTTCGCCCTTGATAAGGATTTATTGTCAATGCTAAATCCAATCCAGGGAGGAACTTTCAAGCCATACCACTTCTTTCTCTGGTTGTTGTCTTCTAGTGAGAATTCCATCATTGATTGTCCCAACATATTTCTATTGTTTGTAATTTCTACTATATTTGCCTCTAATTTGTTCAAAAAACTCTCAATGTTCATCCTTTTATCTTGAAAAATCCTACGGTTCCTTTCCTTCCATAATTCCCAGATTAATAGAGATGGGATTATGTATCTCATTTTACTATATAAATCCTCCTTACATGATCTTTCCCATGAAATAAAAACTTCTGTGATATCATTTTGAAGAGCAGTCTTCAGATCTAATTTCTCCAGAACCCAAAGCTAGCATTTATTGGCATACTCACAATTTAACAAAATATGATTAATTGTCTCACTTTCTTTCTCGCATAGGGCACACCTAGAAGGACCATGGTACCCTATTTTTTCAAACCATTCAGCGGTGAGAATCCTTTTCTGTAAAGCTGCCCATGAGAATAGACCTGCCTTAGGAAGACAGTTTCTATTCCAACATAGATCAATGGGAAGACTGGTGGGTAGATTATCTATCCCAGAAATAACTTTGAAACCTTCTTTCGAGTTGTATACACCACTCTTTGAGGCAGCCCATATAATTGTGTCCTCCCCAGAGCGTGGATAGAAGTTTCATTCTTGTAGAGCCTTGTTAAGTTTATTCTGGAAATCAAGGGGAAGTCTGAGTTCCTCTAGAGATTTCCATGCCCAGCTGCTACCCTCACTATTATTGATTTGTGAAAATAGTCTTTAACCCGCTCTCCCTTACTTTGTTTGATTAGTTCAATTAGCTGATCATTCCCAAGAATTTCACGTAGGGCTGGTTTTCCACCCCATGAGTCATCCCAGAAAAGAACCTTGTCCCCGCTTTTCACGTCCCAAGAAAGGGACTCTAAAACTATATCTTTACATTCTTTTATGAAGTTCCATATGCGTGAGCCCGTCGGATAATTATCAGAATGACAAACACTTTCCTCCTCTTCTCCTAGTAAGTATTTATATCTTAGTATTTTAACCCATTTTGCCTTTGGGTTTTTAATCATTCTCCATACTAATTTCTCCCCCAAGGCCTTTTTTTGAAGCGTAAGGTCTTTTATCCCCAAACCTCCTTCTTCTTTTGGCTTACAAATCTTATTCCAAGCAATTAAAGCTAGTTTAGATTTCTCCTCCGACCCTTGCCAGAAAAATCTCCTTAACTTTCGAGCAATCTCCTTATTAATACCTGCCGGGATTCTCATGCTCATCATCTGATAAATAGGAACTGCAGAGAGGATTGACCTGATCATAATAGCCCTTCCCGCATTTGATAACCATTTACCTTTCCATTGATCTAGTTTCTTGGAGATATTTTGAATTGTGCTTTCCCATAAGTGATTTGATTTGACCCCCTTATCCAGAGTTAAACCTAAATATTTACATGGAAAGAAACCTTCTTCGAAGTCTAGAATACGTTTAATCTCATTCTTTCATCTCTCTTCAGTATTGATAAATTTTTTTTCTGATTTTTCCTCATTTATACATTGTCCAGAAGCGTTAGCATAAGTTTTTAAAATTTCTTTGAAAGCTTGAGCTTCTTCTAAAAGCGCTTTTCCAAAAAGGAGATTATCATCAACATATTGTTGATGAGTAGTAGCCTCGACTCCCGAAGTAATCTTGATTCCTTTAACCTTATCCTCTTCCTGAAGTTTCTTGATACCTCTCCCTAAAGCTTCTGCCATAATAATGTACAAAAAAGGAGATAACGGATCTCCCTGCCTCAAACCTTGAGAACAGCTGAAAAAGCCTTTAGGAGACTCATTCACCATAATTGAGAAGTGAGGGGTGGAGATGCATTCAAAAATCATATTGATCCATTGTTTTGAGAATCCAAAAGCTTCCATACATTTACACAAAAATCTCCAGTCCACTTTAACATACGCCTTACTAATGTCTAACTTAATCAACATACTCGGATCCTTATTATTTGTTACTAAATGTATAGCCTCATGAGCAATAATCACTCCATCCAAAATTGACCTATTAGGGACAAATCCTGTTTGTTCTTCGGATATAATCAATGGAAGAAGTTGTTTCATTCTGCCTGCCAAAGCTTTTGAGAAGATTTTATACAAAGTGTTGCACAGGGAGATAGGTCTGAACTCGTTAAATTTCTCTGCATTGATCTTTTTGGGAATAAGAGAAATGAATGTGTTATTTAGCTCTTTAAGAATATGTCCTGAGTTTCTCATTCCCTCTAGAGCATCAGTAATTTCCTTGCCCATAAATGACCAACACTTTTGAAAGAAAAAAGTTGGGAATCCATCAGGACTAGGGGATTTATCCGGGTTCATTTCCTTTAAAACCTTGAGTATTTCATCTTCTGTAAATGCAACATTTAGGAGGTTATTTTGTTGCAAAGTTATTATACGAGGGATGTTTCTTAATAGCTTGGTTTGGTCCAACAAATCCACACTCCCTAAGTTATTCAAAGATTTTTCAAAGAAAGAGACTGCTAAATCTGCAATTTCTTCGGGATCCTCTATTGTATTACCATTGCTATCTTTGATTTTGAAAATCTTATTTATATTCCTTCTAGCTTTGACGCTATTGTGACAAAATTTGGTGTTTCGGTCCCCTTCCCTGAGCCATGTTTCTCTCGCTCTTTGCCCCCAGAAGGCGCTAATTTGTGAAAGAGAATCATAGTATTTACATAATAGTTCTTGCTCTTTGTTATCATCTGAAGTTTGTTTACCTTCTACAGTAATCTCCTTATTCACATTTTCCAACTCTTTTTCTATAAGATCTCTTTTCACAAATATATCCCCAATAGTGTTCTTACTCCATTGAGACAGATTTCTTTTTATTAATTTTAGTTTCCTTATGACTTTATATATCTTGGAGCCTTCAAATCTTGTCTCTGTCCACCATTTTTTAATTAGATCCAAACATTCCTCATTAAGTAACCACATTTTTTCAAATCTAAACGGGATCTTTTTGTTTCTGATTGGTTCGGAAATTACTAGTTCTATAGGAAAGTGGTCGGAACCGGCAATGGGTAGTACCTCATTAGTAAGATTAAAGTCAAAATTTCTCAATTCCCCAATAAAGAAGAACCTTTCCAATTTTTCTACTATTAACTCTGTGTCTTTTCATTTGTTAGTCCAGGTGTATTTCCCTCTATCTGATTCAATTTCCGAAGCCCCTATATTATTTATCCATTCCTGAAATTCTAAAGTAGTTTTTGATATGTGTTTTGTCCCACCCCGTTTATCTCCCAAGGATAGGATAGCATTAAAATCTCCTCCTAGTATAAATGTATCGTTCGGGCAGCTTTCAATATAATCCTTAACCTCCTGCCATACAATTCTCTTTTCATGTAAGAATTTTGGAGCGTACATGTTTATTAGATTAAATTTTAAATCTGATTTTAAACTTTTGATTTGACCTCCCATCCAATTTTTATGTTTTTCATGAATATTGAAAACTATTTCTCTTGGATCCCAAATAAAAGCAATCCCACCCGAAGCGCCTTCTGCCTCGCAACCTATTAATTCTCTAATCCCTATACTCTTTTTTAAATTCTCATATCCTTCATTAGAAAGTTTAGTTTCTTGTATCATAGCCATATTTGGTTTAATTTTCGCTAATTGCCTTATTACAAGGCTTCGTTTGTTAGAGGCATTTAAACCCCTAACATTCCAACTAATGATCTTCATGAGGACTCGGGAAGGATCTTCCCCTTCCCATAGTATAGAATATCGGTAATTTTAGCCTGACCTGGCGCCATTCCTTCCTTAGCTCTTAGTTCAGCAAGAGATTTTCTACCTCTTGGTTTGACTAGTTTCCCCGTATCAGCTTCTAACTTGCCCTTAATAGATTTTCCTAAACCTAAAGTTTCTGTATTGTTCCTAACGATGTTCTCTTTGTTTTCCTCACAGAGTTCCTCTTTCGATAGCGAGCCTAATACTCCTGTTATTATATCATTACTCCTAGAAACTTCCAGAATAGAGGCAGGGTCTAATCCTAAAAAGTCTAGCAGTGATCCTTGGTCAATGGTCTCCACTAAGGGGGACTTTTCCATTTCTTCTTTTTGCCTTTCTTTTAACTGATGGAAAGATTCGGAATGGATGAGTTCTGAGTTTTTATCAATATTAGGAATATTTGCAATCTCTATTTGGGTTCCTGCATTAACATTTATAGTTCTTAACTCCACTTCGGATTTCCTCCCCCTCTTCTTTTTAATTCTATTGATATTAGGGGTGCTCAGACTTCCTCTTTTCATTGTTGTTCCTAACTACCTATCTTGGTTGGTGATGCCAAAGAGGCCTTCTATGGAGTCTTTAACCAATGAGAGATTGCCGTTGGGTTTGATTCCATCAATGGTTGTTGCCATTCCTAATTGTCTATCTTCATTATTGATACCTTCTAGGCAAATTCTGATCTCTTCCTCGTTCTGATACCTTGTATTATTTATTTCTTCTTTCCTACCATACGAGGGATCTTCTCTTTCATTAATATCCCTTTCCATGTCTCCTATCTCATCTAGATTTGGAAAGCATTCCGTTTCCATGTCTTCTCCATTTTCTCGAGTATTATCTGATGCCGACATCTCTATAATGCTTTTTATTAGCAAAATTTTTTGGTGCTCAAGTTCCTCTTTGTCACATATTTCGTCTAAAAGGGTGTCCATTAACTCATTGGTGATCTCAACTATTTCTTTTTCTATTTTTTGGTTCTCCTTAAGAAGTGATCTTTCTTTATCTTCTGGACTGTTGGAGATTCTATTCGAGCTGTAAGAGGTAATTTTAGTGTTAATTTCTTGCATGAAACTCTGAGTACTAAGGTTATTCTCATGTTCTATGGATAAAGGTAGGGGAGATTTGACCTCAACATTTAAGGTCTTATTTATTGATATTTCCTTTTCTAGAGCAAAAGGGGGTTGACACTCAGAGTCTGAAGGTTGTGTGGAGATGCTGATCGGATTAGTTTTCTTAGGAGACGTCATAGTGAAACCTCCTTTTTCTGGGTTAAAGCTCTCCTTCAATTCCGATGTCTTTTGAATATGAGTGTCCATTTGTCCTAAATTATTGGTTTCTAGATCATTTGTTTGTCTCTCTACAAAATCTTCTAGAATAATGGGGTTAATAATAATAGAGTTAGAATTAAAGCATACTCTAATGGGATATATCCATTTTTTATGATAGTTGATCTTTACTCTAATGATTTTTTCATACTGGTTATTATCATTATCAATAATGCTTAGAAAGTCACCAATTTGTTTTCCTATTAATTTGACAGTTTCTGCATCAGATAATTCTATTGGCAGATTTTTAAGAACTATAGCTTTTTCTACAAGAAAGTCCTTAAGTTTTATTGGGTTGAATAGGGGAACCCAGTCAAAAATATAAAAATCAGAGTCTTTATACTTAGCTAACCCTTCATTTCTAATTTTACTTTTAATATTTCCATCTTTACAATTAATGAAAATAAAATTTTCTAATAAGATAGATATACTTACCTCATTCGAGAGTTGAGATTTCAACCAGGCTATTAGATCTGTGGTAGAAGTTCCTACTCCAGACCATCGACAAATCAGCCCTGTATCTGCAAAAGAATTTTGTCTCTGTTCTATGCATTTTCCATCTAGATCTATTCTAATCATGTTAGGATTCTGAAAGAAATTACCTATTCTTTTATCATTGTTACTCTCCATAGTTTTATTACACTTATGAGGGGGCGTGCATACCTGTATGTTTTGTTCCTGAAACTTCCTTAATACATTGTTACTTGTTAAACCTTTTAGATTCTTTCTGTGTGTTTGATCCTTCTGTGGGTAGATCTCTGAAACATTGGTATGGAACTTATTCTGTCCTGCCTTATGGCCTTTCTGGGGGGGTGAATATCTCTCATTATCTTCCTCTTTAAGCAAATCAAATGGGTTATTCAGAGATAGATTAAAAGGACTATGAGATAGTTGATACCTGTTAACCTTTTTCCTATTTTTAATCGTCTGCCAAGTGGATTCGTTCTTCATCATGCAAACGGGAGGTGCTTGAGTAGGTAAGATCCTGCCTTCCTCCTTAGCAGATAGGGGTTCATTGGTTCTACAATTTAAATTGTACTCAGGTCTTCCCACCTTAGCAGCCCCAATGCTTATGCCCGATTTTGCATATTTAGTCTTGGAATAGATATTTATTTGTCTGTCCAATTCCTTGACTAAGAAGACTCTTAGCTTACCATTCCCTGTTTGCTTAGGGATTAAATTGTTTATTCTAAGTGCATAACCAAGATTCTCCTCCCTAGCAATTTCCTTAAGTTTTTCTTTCTGGGAATCCTTCTCTTGCTTATCTAGTAGTGAAGATTTAGAGGAACCCTTAATCGGAGCAGAGACATCAATGAAAGGATAAAGTTTTGCTTGAGTGAAGACTGCGCGCAATTCCAAATCTATATTTTCTTCAGCTAATTTCTTTTGTTTTGCTATGAAATCTTTCAAATGCTCATATGAAGGGTGATGCTGTACTGGTTTACGACAATCTTTTTTCTTGTGGCCATAGAGCCAACAATTAAAACAATAACTTGAAAAAACCTCTTCTTTGTCTTGCTTCTTTGCAGCACCTGTAGCCATATTGGGCCTTTCTACTCTAGGGTTATCCTTACTGTATACGACTAAATCTTTCTTTGCATCTCGATTCGAATGGAAAAGACCAATATTTATCTGACGTCTTTGTAAGGCGGATTTCCTTTTTGAATGAAAAGTTCGCATTTCACTGATTATGTAATGTCCCGTGCCAGAATAGGATGAATTTATCTCTGTTTGTTAACTGGGAATTTTGTCAAATAGTTGTCCTGAAATGAACAACTATTGATGCCTCTTTCACTGGTCTGAATTGCTCCCTTTGGATTGCTAGCTGAAACTGAAAGAAAGGCCCTGGCTCCTCCTATTCAACTGACAATTTTGCAAATTTTGTTCATCTCTATGGCATGGGCTGGGCAAGAATTCAGTAGCCTCCCTCTGTCAAAATCTGAGATTTCCCTCAAAATTCATGGCTCTCTAAATGGCAGGTCTCATTTTTGCAACAAAGCAACACTTCTGTGCTGTCACCAAAACTCAGAAACATTCATAAAGGCGTAAGATGGAACGCCCCGGGATCGTTGTGGAATGCAGAACAATTCTTCACAACTTAATTCATCTCCGCCCTCTACGAATCGGACCCCCAATGTGCTCGACAATAAAATTCTCCCAAAATGAAAAAATGCTGACAGTTATGCACATATATCCGCCAATCCACAACCACATAAATATGAATGTTCGAGCTAGGGCTATGAATCGATCCAGTGACCTCTGGAAACCGTAAAATGCAGAAAAACCCTAGATCTAAATTTTGATGCCCCTTCTACACTTGAAAATTTTGCTCCAATGCCTTGACTGGATCACTGCCAATGTCTGAGACAAGACAGGTCCCTGAGATTTTGAAAAATGAAGCGGACACCCTGTGTTGCACAATCTTGGACTCTATTCGCACATAGAAAAAGCGCTCCACAAATATTGAGCTTCTTATCTCAGTTTATGGTTTTATTGGAACTTCCAAACCCTACTGTGTGAAAATGATCCTCTCTGCTTATTCGTATTATGAAACAGTGGTTCGCAAAATCAGTGGGCACAGAGGAAGCCTCGATTTTATTACCATCAACCTTGTAATATTCTAATTTTTGAATTTGGGAAAAGTCACCAATATTTTGTCTTGAAAATTTGAATTTAGGGGAGAGAAAATGTGAAAAGAGGCTTCTTGAATGCCTGGATCAAACCGCTGTCCCTCCTCCTATGAAATACTGATCTAGGGCCGAATTTTGCCCTACAAACTGCCTCCAAACACCTTCGAATCTGCCCTTAAACTCTCAGGCCTGCTACCACTTCAAACACCTCCACCACTCAAACTCCAAATTGCTGCCCCTTGAAGACCGAAATTGCTTGAAAATAAGTAGGAAATATTTTTTAGAGCAAGTTAAATTGTGATATTGTTTTTGATAGATAAAACAACAAGAGGGTGCTAGCCCGAGGAACAAATGACTAGTAGCACATTAATAGCACATTGTGATATTGTTATTAAGATTTAATAGTATATTTTTTAAGGCAAGTTTATTGACCTTTATTTCATGAGTAGTGATTTAAAAGAACTCATCCATGATGAGAATGAATAGAACACACACTCATTACATATAGGTGATACTCAGAGGGGTGAAGCACGCTTAACCATAGAGTTTCATCCAAGGTTAAGCCCTCTTAGTTTTCTACTCTATTTGCAAAACCTTCAACAAGGTTAAGTCATACTTATAAGGCACAACACTTACCAAAGGTTTTGCAAACGGGGTAGCAAGCTAAGTGGGTTTAACTTAGGAGGAAACTTTATGGTTAAGCGTGCTTGAGTTGGACTTGTATTGGATGGGTGACCTCGCATGATGGCTCGATGCTTCACCCCTATGAACATCACCTAGATGCAATGAGTGCTAATGTTCCATTCATTTTCATGAGAGATGGGTTCTTTTGAACCAATACTCGTGAAATATAGGTCAATGAGTTTTACTCAAAAACTACATAATTAAATCCCGATAGAAATATCACAATATCAATATAGTTTAATCATCCTTTTCACATTTGTCATTGATAAGAAATATAATCTTTCATGCATTTTCAATCAATTTTTTAATAAGATCATGTTGTAGTAATTTTTTCAACACTAACATATGAGTTTAATCCATTTTAAAGTATGGAGGGAAAAAAAGGTGAAGATTTCAAGGTAAAGATCAACATTTGTATTTATGCATATCATTTTTCAAATTTCAAATTTATGATTGGGTAAATCTAAAATTTAAAAGGTATATTTTATTATTACCTATGATTTTTTATTTTTGGTCAATTTATGATATATGAATTGTAAACACATCAATTACCTTTAAAACTATTATTAACGATTTTATATAAACATTACGAATGTTGAGTGAATGAAAATTTAATTTTATGACTTCAAATTAATCTAACAATTTAATTATCCATGTAATGAAAATTTTCTTAATTTTAATGCAATTGTGCCTAGAATCAACTTTGACTATTTGTAAATTACAAAGATTAAATTATAAATTTTAAGAGATAAACTAAATTTAAATCACATGACTCTACATATGTATTCATATTTAACTTTTAATTAGTGAAAAAGAGTTAAGCTAGCATTGCAAACTAACTATTGAAGTTTTGGGGAAGTTTATATATTGTGTGATAGCTCATAATTTGTGTCAAAAAGGTAATTTCACACTTGGCATTCAATTGTAACTACATTTAAGCTCAATGTATTATGAAATTTGTATGTTTAAACCTTGAAGAACCTCTTTAGAAATGCAATATTAACTTTTCATGTTGTTTTGTACAAGTTTGTGAAAGTAATCAAGAAGAGATGCACCTAACAAATTGTGTCAAAACCTTATATTTTCCATTGAGACCTAATCTTGAACATCTAATCACTTAGGGGCAGAAGCTAAGCTCCTGATAAATTGTCCATCTATGTCCCCATAGTAGCATGTACAAAAGGTACCCAAAAGTGTTGTTACAGGCCGTCAGGGAGGGCGATATGATGGCCAATGGGACAGTGATACCTGATGCCAGATCTCTACTTCGTCGGCATATCATAATCGAGTAGCGTAGCCCATAACCGTAATAGAAAGTGTAGCCCCCTAATCGGACGATCTAGTAACCGTAATTGAGTAGTAACTTTAGCCTTGTAACCGGATCAGCTAACCATGGTCTACTAACTAGACACAGTAACTATGGTTTGTTAACCTGACTGGTAGGTGAGTTATATGTACAAGAGTAAATGAGAAATAGAAAAATTCCTACCATTCCCATTTGGGTTTTATTTGGGCTATGAGCGGTCTGTGAGTTGGGGTTTTCAGAGCCAAGTTTTTTCATTTTATCAAGGGACACAGGTGTGGTTGATTTCCAGAGCCAGTCCATTTTTTTCAAGAGGGCGTAGATGATTTCTAGAGCCAGTCCATTTTTTTCAAGCGGCTGTAGCTGATTTCTTCCAGAGCCAGTCCATTTTTTTCAAGCGGGTGTAGCTGATTTCCAGATCCAGTCCATTTTTTTCAGGCAGGCGTAGCTGATTTCTAGAGCTGTTTGCAAAAGATCTAGACATGTGAACAACGTATGTTTGCAAAAAATAATTCTGTGTTTTCTGCCTTTTAACGGTCTATAGGGTATGACTAATTTAGTTTACATTTTTTATCACTGTGTGCAGGGTTCGGCTTTGAATTAGAGGCTTTGTTTCGGCATACCCATTCACAGAAGAATTCAAGTAGCAACATTGGAGGGTTTCAGCTGCAAATCAGAGGTTTTATGGCTATGTGCATAAAGAGGGTTTTCACCATGAATTGGAGGCTCTGTTTCGGCATATCAATTCACAGAAGAGATCAATTTGCAGTATTGCAGGTACGCATAAAATATCGATGATCTACATGTTTTGAATCGAAAACAACAACAAAATTTTGAAAAAAAATCTCTGTGTTTTCGTAGATCTTAGATTTTTTTTGGGTCTATAGTGCATTTTCGCATATCTTAGTATTAGCTAATGCTTCTCATACTAACTACCTTTTGTCATTTCTCACATGAAAAAAACTACATTTTTTAATTATTTGCCATTTTGTAAAAATTTAGGTTATTTAATATTTTCAACCTTTAATAATCTTGATTTTTATAATAATAGTATGTTTATTTCCTTATATTAATAATTACATCAATATAATTAAAACTCTCTAATATCACAAATTTTATATTAATAATGTTATGGTTTATAATATCTTAATATTCTAAATTTAGCAACATCTGCCATCCTCTCATTTATATTTCCCTTGCATATTATATCTTAACATTATATTTATTTATTTTTATTTTTTCTCTTCTAGTGTGATCCAAAACATTAATACAAAAACTTACATCTTATTATAGGAAGCTCTCTAATTAAAGCATAGCTCTCTTAAAAAAACTCTCAGCAATGCAATGAACTGCAAAGTATCTATGCAATACTTAAAAGATTAGTCCTAATCTTCTCATAATGTCATTTAGACCCATTTTTTATAGGCTATAGCCTACATGGACAAGCTATAAATTTAGCCAAATAATTAACACTTGAAGTAATACTAGCATTGCCTAGGTTTATATGAATCTACTTCATCATCAACTAATTTTCCATGTTATACAATTTTTCTCTTCCCTGGGGTTTGTATCATCCTATATGGACCATTTAAATCTATGATACATCACATACAACTCAAATACATCATCCATAACTAGAAAAACACAATAAAATAGAAATGGAAAAAAAATGCTTACCTATTACAAAGAGAAGCAAAGCAAGTCTAAGGGGTTGAGCTTAAGAATATTTGGTTCTCATTATGGAGACCCAAGTTCAAATACCCATGGTGGCATCTAATGTGGAATTCTAAGTTGTGACTCTTGGTAATCCATAGTTAGCTTCTAACATAGATATGGTCTATAATAAAGTGGATTTCTATGTAGCGATTCTTGGCCTTCGAGTTAAATTCTAGTATGTTTTCTAATAAAGAACTCGTAGTAGTTACTAAGTGCTTGCAAGAGCTTGTATTAATCTCATGTTGATGCTCATATGAGCACAATATTTGAAAACTATGTGCAACATGAAAAAAGAGGTAAAATAGATCTCTTTTCACTCAGTGAACTCATCTTTATGCTCATTCCTAGAGAAAGTTGGCTGAGAAGATTCTCTTTATGTTTTTATTGTTATATGTGTTTTCTTTGAATACATATTACCTATGCATTTTTAATTTTTTATATACATTCCATGTTTTGTACCTGTAACTATATGTTTCATCATGATAACAGAATAAATATAAATCTTGACAAGGTGAATATCAAATTCCTCAAACATTTCAAATTGGTGACCAAGCTCAAACATAAAAAAAACCTTCATTGAAAACTTAAACCACTCAACAACAACCATGCACCATACTTAAAAATTCAAAGATGATGCATTCCTACCCAACATTACTCCAGACTTGTAATCCATGGAATTTTTATTGCTAATATTATCAAGCCTTAGACCTTTCTCTTTTT
This sequence comes from Chamaecyparis obtusa, assembly GCA_027943335.1. Classification (NCBI taxonomy): domain Eukaryota; kingdom Viridiplantae; phylum Streptophyta; class Pinopsida; order Cupressales; family Cupressaceae; genus Chamaecyparis; species Chamaecyparis obtusa. Next base: position 312,570 of record BSBK01006548.1, read on the forward strand.
TATAATAACCTCTTGACTTGGATCTTGGGTATAGTACCCACTCTTTGCAGATCAAGTCATCACTACTACCAAATGGTCCATTTTTCCAGGTTTCTTAAGCTAGATAGTAGCCCCGTCATTATATCTAATTTTCATCAAAAGAGCAAGGAAAAACATGCTCTTTACGGAAGGATGCCTAATTGCATCAAATATTGACAATGTTGAAGTGACAAACCCTCAGTCCAAAATTCTATCTACAAGATTTCATCAAGAAACAATCCACTGGTTAGCTTCTGTTGTGGTTAATCATCCATCAACAAGCATATTGTACACTATATCTCGCAATGTTCCCATCTCCTTTGTGTTGTCTTATCTGCAAACTCACATTGTAAAATGTTGGAGTAAATATTTCACTTCACCTAGGATAGAGTTTATCCTGACTATAAGTACTTGCAGCTAGCTATTATGTTTACTTTTAAAATATTAGGAATATTTAATTATTCTCACCTAGGTAGCCAATAATGATGTGTTTACCTTGACTTGACGTACTTGCACCACCATTTCCTTGTCAGTCCTTGACTGATGGCAGTTATCTGCCACCTCTAATTAGTCAAGGCCAGCTCTATCTCAATTAGGCTGAGTTAACTGACCTCTAGATTGGGAGAGATTAGGAGTTAAATCTTACCTCCTAGCCATGTCATCTCCTTGATCATGGATCTTAGACTTCTATATATTTGTAATTTACACACCTGATTGGAAGCAATTAAGAGTTAAGCTATTACCTCTTCGCCATCTCATCTCCTTGATTCATGGATCTAACAGCTCTATATATTTGAACTTTAATCACCTCCTGATTTGGAGTGATGGGAGTTAAACTCTAACCTCTTAGCCATTTCACTACTTGATTCATGGATCTGACTGATAGTTCTTTGTATTTGTAACTACGGTCCATTATATTGAATATAGAATAGCATTATTATTTAATCTAGTTTTGTGGCTATTCCATTTATCACAAAATGAAAATTTTACATAAAGACTGCCAACCCCAACATCCTTGCAGATTCTAAAGCCCATATTTCAAAACCTACAATAACTTGAAGACACCGGAGTCACTTTACCACTATATTTCAACACCGATTTCTATTGGCTTTTACAAATATTGTATATATTTTGTTGATCTTCAGCCTCCACATCAGACCTTGAATCAACACTGCTTCAAGTTTTGCATCCTTGACTAAAAGGTCAATCATCTAAAAACATAGTTTGACCATAATATACACTGCATTTGTTGCAGTTTGCACATGTTCTACATCAAAAAATGCAATTCCACATCCTCCACAAGCACCAAATAGGCACACCGCTTGGGAGCTTCATGGCCTTGACATAAACGATTATCCTCTAATGACACATTATTTAACCTCTACACCTCTTCTTGACTAATACTGCATCGTCATCTTTCAAACTAATAACTTAAGACCATGTAAAAAATATGGGCTACTACAAGTACAGACTATAGTTAAACAACATGAAACTACAGGCAACAAGAAGACAAAATGGGAAAAATGTTAGAAATAAAACTAAATAGATTGATTAGTAACTTCCAAAAAGCATTATAGTTGTATAGTGTACACAAACAACCTTCTGCTATTAGGAAATTTTAGTAAGAGAGTTAGGTAGGCATGCACATTTGGGATCTTATTGATATTTAAATACCTTCACCCCAACAAAGAAGGATAGAGCATCTGCTAAGGTCATCAAATAGATGTTCATTTGATATAGGTCTCTTGAGCTCGATATTATTGTAATTTCTAAGAATGAAAGAATACCTTGTAGCAAAATGTGGTCCTTCATTGTCCCAAGTTAGGTGGAGTGGACAAATAAACACATTATGCACAATAAGATAACTGCAGTTGTTACAATCACTTGAAACCTACTTAGGACTAGGTTGTACATCACAACTACCCAATGATTCTCAATTTACAACCATTGTATATTTAATAATTTTTGTGGATAACTATCTCAAGGAACATAAGTTATTACTTGTGTATATATTTTATATGGTGACATTTGAAAAGATATTAAGAGTCTAACTGTGATGCCTGAAATTTGCACATTCAATTGTTGTTGTGAACACTTTGTTGAGACTAGTTAACTAGAATATAGGGATTTAGATTTAGGCGCTGAGTTTCCATCACATAAAATCAAAATCACATACTGAATTCAGATACATGAAGAAAATAGCATTGTACAAGCTTTAAAAGAAAGGTTAAAGTTTAGAACCACAATCAAATTATTTTCCCTTAAGGATTTTGATAGTAGCAAGAGGAGGATTGTCAAGTGAACCAAACGATTCTACCATACAGAGGAAAATGAAAAAATCAAACCATATTGCCTCAAGGATTGATCATACCAAACTAATTTATTTGAAGTAGTCTGTCAAGCTTTTCAGATTGAGTTGACCCATGAGTCTTTAAGAAAGGAGCAAGTAAAAGTTTGTCCCCCCATTTGACTGTATCCCATGCGTTGCTCCCAAGTGTAGCAGATTGGAGTCAATGACGAACCAGATGTTTCCAAGGAGCATCACCATTTGAGGCTCTAACGATCCATTTAGTTGTAAGACAGATGCCTTGGGTGTGAGGGTTGATGATCCCCAATCCTCCTTATCTTTTGGTTGGATACAATTGGTACATGAAGTAATGGGTGTGCCTTTCTTATTTCCCTACTTAGCCCATAGGAAGGTTCTAATTAATTGAGTTAACTAGTTATAACATGATTTAGATGGTAACCAACAAGAATAAATATAGACACATGGCTATCCAGGAGTATTTTATTGGTGACTTGAATTCTTCCAGCCATGGAAAGAAATATGTTCTAGTCCAATTTAGGAGTCCAGTATCTGAAGATATCTTTGATGGTACCATGTTTTACCTACTTCCAATCACTTGAGATCCAAGGAGGGCGAGGGTAGGGTCTTGTCATTATAAACTAAATTTTATGCATGGATAATTTAGAACCTAAAATTAAACAATAAATCTCCAAAACCTTTAGCCCATTGTTCACTTCCTCTGGTGAGTTACAAATGAAAATCATATTGTCATCAAGAAAATGGGAGTTAAGAGTTGTAGCATTTCCTGGAATCATGATTCTTCTAATCGGCCTATTGTCAAGAGCATGTTGGAGATGATATCTCAATGAATCAGTAAAGAGAACATACAAGAAAGGAGCTAGAGGACAACCTTGGTGGTTGGATTTTTGCAAGGTAAACTAAGGAGAGAGAACACCATTTAGAACCACTCTAGCATTAACATCTATGAAAAGCATTTTAGTTTGATCATGGATTTTTGGACCAAAATAAAGACAACTTAACATTTTTAGAATAACAAGCATTCAAATGTGATCGTATGCTTTATCAAAATCTAGTTCAATGATAAGAGAATCTTGAGCTAATTGTTGAGCCCATTCCATAGTCTCCTAGGCTAACACCAAGTTATCTAAGATAAATATGCCCCCTAAGAAGCTTGTTTGCCCTAGGCGAACAATTGAGTTATCTAAGATTTTTATGTTAGACTATAAGTCAGATAATCAATTATCTTGATCCTATGGGATATATCATCACATTATTTTATTTTAATATTTATAAAGAAAAATTATTGGCATCTTCATCCACTTAAAGAAAATATATAATGACAACAAAACATAGAGATGAAAGTCTAGACAATGTAAACCTATCAAGTAAGCACAAGCAATAACCATGGTGAAATAGAAATCATGAATATATAGAGCGAAAAAGGAAGAAGGTTGTAGCCTAAGAAACAAAAAAAGATTCAATTACATATGCCACTGTGCATACTACCACTTGAAGAGCCAACCAACACCAAAATCACCTAAATAATGACCTATAGATAATTCAAGATAAATGGTCACAACCCATTTTTGAACACTACTGCCACTATCTTTGTTGAAGAAACCATGACCTCGGTGAAGAGTGTTAGCATGTGTAAAAAATTTCATGGCTTCTAGTCTTTCCCTTTGGTCTCTGCAATGTTTTTCATGTCTCTGGCCTCAAGCCCTAGTTCAAAAATTTAAAAAACTAGCCATTGCATGAAAAAACCTTTGTTTTACCTTGGCCATATTCTATTTTAACATTACTTTTTTGGGTCACTTAAGTTCCTAAAGGTCCATGTGCTTAATATTTCCCTAAGTTTAGCGCCTAACGGGTTTTAATTCTTCCTAAGTCCCAGCGCTTAATTTTTCCTATAATTTCGGCTTTAATATTTTCCTGGGCCTGGCTCTGACACCTAAATCTAACGGTGGGCATAAGTTCTTATAAGATTTTTTAGAGGCTTGCAAACTTACGCCAGCCATTGATTCCTTTTCATGACATAGCCTATCAGAGCGGGCGGGTCCACTGCCACATAAGCACAATTGGCAGTCTCTTATTGGTTGGTGTGTGTTTGACTTGGTGGTTGTCAGTGGGACCTAAGTTTCTAGCTTGTCAGAGGGTCTTGACATCTGCAGAAGATCTACGGTTGGCGTAAGTTCTCATGGAGTTTGTTAGAGCCATGAGATCTTACGCTAGCCATCGATTCTACTTTTTCTCAAATGGCTAATGAGGGTGGGTCCTCTGACAGGTGGCACTGATTTGCGGTGTTCTGATTGGTCGATGAAGGTTGCCATGGATTTGTCAGTGGGCCTGAATCTTTCAAGGGGGGCTGATAGTGTGGTAGGATCTACAGCTGTCGCATGATCGCATGGAATCTTTTCAGGCCATGCGATCATGTGATGACCATTTGATTTAAAGGCTTATACTTTGTGGGTCTTGTCTGCTATGTGGAGCTGACGTGCATGATTCTTATTGGCTGTGGTATGCTAATTGGGCTGAAGACTTTTCAAAAGGGTTCGTGACTATTGTGAGATTAAATATAAACCGCTCGATCTATCGGGAAATGAACAGAATCAGTGGTTGCATTTTAAACCTTGTCGGGGTAGCTGTTGTAATTCAAATTCAAATTTCTTGGAGGGTTTTCCACGATAGAAAAGGACTAAAATTTATTGATCAAGCGGTCGGATCTGGTAGAATTGGTTTTTCTGACTGTTGCAGTGTGGTCCAGGGTGTTCCATGATCATTTGCAGGGGTCTGTACTGTGTTCTTTGTGTTTGAGGCATGTTGCAGGTGGCTGAACAGGTTGACAATTTTGACATTTTTGTGGTTCTCAGTACTTTATCAGGGAATTTGTCATGATTGAGGATCACTCCAGGATCTGTCTTCTCCTGGTTGCCTAGGTTTCTTCCCTTGTAATAAATTTTTGACTGTTTCTAGTTGGTCTGGTGGGTGAAACCCTAACCCTAGTCATCCGTAGCTTGTTGCATACTATTTTGGGATTTCAAGATGACTAGGGGGGTATATATTATTGTATTTTTGACTTAGTAGAGGTTCCAAAACTTTCTTTTTGGTCCCTTGTTGTTTTTGATGGTATTATACTAAACAAGGAGAGCTTGGATTTAGGGTTTTTGTTTCTCTTTGCATATTGTTGTTTGAATAATGTATTGATTCTGCAAGTTTTGGTGAGAATATAGTTGAATTCCAGTCTCATAGTGGTGTATGTCTTCTTGTTTTGATATTGAGCTCATATATGTTAATGTCACAAAGTGAGTTAGCATATGGTAAACAAAGAGTATTGTGAAATTATCTTTGAGTTCTTAACAAAGTTAGGATTAAAGTCTTTCAGGTAAGTTCAATGAGTTCATGGCTTGATAAGAATTTGATGTCCTGGTATGTGAGTGAGAGGGATAATAGGCAAAGCACTTATCCTAAATTCAAGTGTGTTTGAGTTAGAATTTTCAGTTGGTATATGTTATTTAGTGACTCTATGCCCTGGGTTAAGGCACTGATCTATTCTCTAGAAGTAGTCCATCATCATCAATCACACACACATTTAAATGATAAAATATTTCAATCAGTTGGTAAGGGGTATATTGGTATAACATTTAGTGATTCCTTTCAAGAAGTGAATCAAGGGTACACCCACTTGGGCATCTTGGCTCAAAGTGTAGGAGGATCTCTTTGATCCTTGTTAATTGGTCTTTTTACTTGTAGACTTTGGAGTGGTGATAGAGTCAGTGACATTAAATTATCAATCATAGTGTAAACTTGCAAGTTGAAACCTAAAGGACAACCAACAAGATGGTGACTCTGCAAGGGAGAGTCTACAAATAAAAGTTTGCAAAGTACACTCTTGTTTTCTTGTTGTATTTAGTTAAAGATTTCCCACTTTGGTGGGTGGCGACTCAAAAGGGTTGAAACCAGTGTCATAGTTGATCATGGAAAAAAGGAGGAATACTAGGTCCTTTGTTAGGAAAAATCTAGAGGTCACTCTGGAACAATTACCTAGACAGGAGAAGAAGAGTTGGATTAGAAGAAATGGTGAGTCTACTAGTGCTCCCATAAGAGAATAAAGAAATACCAGAGGAAGAGTACCACATGTTTCCTCAAGTGAGGAAGGTTCACAAGATAGAGTTTCTAGATCAAATGGTGGTCGCTCTGAAGATAAATTTTATGATACCCCAGAGGTTGTATTTCAAGACAAGGGTTCATTACCTATAGGTCAGGATGAACAAGCTAGAGAGATGGGTTTTGAGATTGATTTAGATCTTGATGAGGATAATTTCAGAAGGGAGCCCATGAGACCAAGGCAAGTCCATTTCCCATATCAAAATCTCACTGATATGGATGTGTCATCAGGTTCTGAAGACAACATGGTAGATCCACATGATGTAAATGCACTTAGGTTGCAGTTGGCAGAGCAGGATGCCATATACAAAAGGTTACAAGAGGAGAGAGAAGCTGAAAAGGTGAATGCTCTAATAGAAAGATAGTCTCTCCTTAGAAAGATTAATGAAATGAAGGAGATAAACAAGATGCTTTCTTTTGCTCCTAAGACTTTGCAACATGATGTTTTTGGTGATCTTGATGCTTTGAGGAGTGAGCAGGAGTGCTTATTGCAAGATCATGAATTTGATAAGGAGGGCCTTATGGTTAGACAGGTTCAAAGTTATGCTTCTCTCCCTAAAGATAAAGATGGGCATGAGATCACTAGGCCTGCTGTTGCTGCTGGTGAGAAAGGAAAGCAAAAGATGGTGGGACATCAAACAAGAAGATCATTGATAATACTAGGGGTCCCACCACCCATTGCAAATAAGGACACAGAGATAGAAAGAAGAAAAGAAGATGAGGACCTTGCAAGAGAATTAGAAAAGGCTGAAATTGAAGCCTCCATTGTAGAAAAGAGAAGAAAGATCCAGTTCTTGAAGGCTTCATCTGCAAATGCTCTTGGTCCATCTACTACTAAACTAGGTATGCCATCTATGACTACTACTATTCCACTTAGTAATGCTACTACTAGTTCATTTCCTTCTTCATCTGCTAGGATAGGTGCTGATCCTAGACAATAGTCAAATGCACAAGTAGATGGAAATGTAAATGTAAATGTTGATCCTAGGGTTAACACTAGTTCAAGTTTTCAAAGAAGACCTATGCAATTAGAAAGCTATAGGCAAATTAGTTTTGATGGGATTCCTAGCTACCCAAATGCTTTTCCAATTGATATAAGAGATAAGGTACCTAAGTTTGCTGGTAACAATGCTATTAGTTGTGAGGAACATCTTAGGCTATTTGCTAATATGCTTAATGATTATGAGGTTGAGCATGAGGATGTAGTCATGAAATTATTTGTTCAATCTTTGGTGGAGGATGCTAGAGATTGGTTTAAGAGACTTCCTGATAAATGTATTGATACTTGGGATTCTTTTGAGAGATGTTTCAAAGAGCAGTATGGTGACAGGCCTAATGCTAGTTTCACGTTGAATGAGTTCAATACCATAAAGAAAAATCAGAATGAATCTGCAGTTGAGTTCAATATGAGATTTCAGAAGGGTATGCATAAGTTGTTTCAAGTTATGCGGGTAGATGACAATGTCTGTCTGACCACATACTTCAATGCATTTGATGGAAAGATGGGTTACTTGTTGAGGGACAAGGAACCAAGAACCCTTAGGGATGCTTTTAGGATTGTTGTCAATATTGAGAACAATATGAAGATATCAGGGAAGTTGGGTGGGAAAAGAGATGATCCAAAATTGTTAGGAAGAAGATAAATTGGATAAGGTGCTCGATGCATTGAAAGATTTGAAGGCACCTACAAATAGGAACATCAGTGCTCCTACCAATGAAAGGCCTCAGTTCAACAACAATTTCAATAAGTAGAATAGATTGCAGAACTACCCCTACAACACCCAATGGAAGGATGGAAAGCCTATTGTCCTTGCTGCAAGAGGTAACAATGACAGAGGTGTCCCTGACCCTCTATAAAAAGCTTCAATAAATGTCATGGAGGACATACCTTGGTGTGTTGCATGCTAGTCCCCTCATTTTGCAGAGCATTGTGTGGTTGCACATTCTATGGCTTTAAATCAAGATTGTGGCAATGAGGAGATAGATCAAGAAGAAGATCAAGATGATGTTGGATGCAACATGGCTACTTCATATCTAGGATATGAAGATGATTCTGATTTTGATGAAGAAGAAGATGTAAATGTGAAGAGACACACTCAGGCGCTTTTTCATCAAGAGGTTTTTTCTGATAGTGAAGACATTGATAAGAAGACATGTAACATGAACTCTTCTTCTGAGCCAGTATATTTATGAAGACCTTCTAGAGAAGAGATGGATAGGATTACTACAAAAATGATTGCCCAAGTGCAAACTAGGGGCATGGTGGCAAGGGATATAAATGGAAAATCTACAGCAATGTTTATAAAGAGTACCAACTCTGGAGAGCCTAATGAGAACAAATCAAAAGGTGATCACATGGTGAAATTCAAGAATGTAAAAGGTAAGAATTGTGAGCCTAAGGGAGTTGGAGTTGAAAGATTTTCTAGTGATATTGAGAAGCTAGTTAACACAATGGCTAAGATTGAAAAAATGAGGGTGACCAATACACCTAATGTATCAGATAAGCAAAAGGATACTAAGGCTATGTAGATTGAGATTCCACACTCTGCTCCTATTGATATGTTATCTGTATTGTCCCAAATTATAGTTAAGGTTCCATTGTCAGAATTGTTGAGGATCCCTGAGCACAAAGACAGAGCTATGGCATGGGTAGATAATGTTCAAAATAATGATGTTGCATGCAATGGATCTCAGGATAAAGCTTTGAAAGGTGTTGCTGCTCAGGGAATTGTATCTCAAATTCCTCCTATATATTTGGACAGTTCTGTCAATGCTAGCCTTGAAAACATTGATCCATTCTTTTTAAGTGTCCTTGTGAATGGAATGAAACTAAGAAATTGTATGATTGATAGTGGTTCCTCTAATACTGTTAGGCCTTAAAAGATTATGGAAAAATTGTGCCTTAAATTTGATACAGTTCAAGGCAGATGTTGTGTAATGGATCAGAGGGAGGTACCAGTCATTGGGACTATCAATGAAATACCATATAGGCTGGTAGCATATCCAGAGAAAGAGTTGACAATGAGTGTTTTGGTGGTGGACATCCCTCCTCATTATGGGATGTTGCTATCTAGAAGGAGGAGTGCTGCCATAGGTGGAAGTTTACAGTGTGATCTATCCTACGCCACTTTCAAGATTGATGATCAGTTTGTCAAGATTGAGCGAGAACCAAGAGTATGCCACATGATTGAGAGAAGTATTGATAATGAAACTACATGTTTTGTGGATACTAATATTAATGCTTTTAGGGCAGAGATCCTTGTACTTGAGAAGGAACCTATTTTGTCACCTATCTCTATTGAGGTAAATGTTAATTCTATGAAGGGTGATTTGTGGGTAATGTACTTTGATGGTGCAAATTGCAAGGATGGAGCAGGAGCAGGTATTTTACTTATTTCTCCTAATGGAAACACCTACAAATTTTCTTTCACATTGAATTTCTTTTGTACCAACAATATAGCAGAATATGGGGCATTGTTGTTAGGATTGAGGTTGGCACAAAAACATCGTATTAAGTGCTTAGGTGTTGTTGGTGATTCTGAGTTGGTGGTGTCCCAAGTCAGGTCAGTATATGCTTCCAAGAACAAAAGGTTAAAACAATATAGGAATGCAGTTTGGGATTTGATTGAACATTTTGATGCCTTCAATATTGAGTGGAAGGATAGGAGTAACAATAAGATGGCTGACTTGTTAGCCAATATAGCAATCAATCCTAGTGATATTACATTTACTGGTATCTCTAAAGTTGAAATTTAGGCTAGGCCTAGTTTACCAGACAATATTGAAAATTGGCAGGTTTTTGATGATGATAATGATATCTTGAAGTTTATGAGTTGTGAAGATCAGTATCATGGTCAGGAATTTGATTGCTCAACTTTAGTTGAAACTATAGAAGGAAAATAGGTTGTCTTTGGAAATGAGGTCATTCAACTTAGAACTAACAAGGTGCCCAAGGGGCTTATTATCTTGGAAACTATCTTTGATAACCAGGATAGAGTTCAAAAGAATATCAAAAGAGAAGATCATGCTGATCTAGAGGAGATAAATATTGGAACACATGAGGCACCTAAGAAGGTATACATTGGTAGGGACATGTCTCACAATGTGAGAAAATTTTTGATTGAATTACTAAGAAAATTTAGGCATGTTTTTTCATGGTCATATGATGACCTAAAGGTTTATAGAGAAGACTTGTTTTAGCATATCATTCCTTTGAGGGAAGATGCTAAACCTTTCCGGCAAAAACAAAGGCCTATCAATCCTATTTTGGCACCTAAGATGCAAGAAGAATTGATGAAGTTAAGAGATGCTGGCATTATCAAGCCCATTAGGCATTCTTCTTGGGTGTCAAATCTTGTCCCTGTCAGAAAGAAAAATGGTGACATTAGACTTTGTGTGGACTTCAGGAATTTGAACATCAGCTCATTAAAGGATAACTATTGTCTGCCCAATATGGAAGCTATGTTGCAGAGAGTGACTGGATCAGAATTGATGTCTATGATGGATGGTTTCTCTGGTTACAATCAAGTAATTGTCAAAGAGTCAGAATAGTTTAAGACAACTTTTACAACACCTTGGGGGACATATGTTTATGTGAGAGTGCCTTTTGGTCTCACAAATGCTGGTGCTACTTTTCAGAGGGCAATGGATGTTGCCTTTTCAGATTTTATTGATGTTTTCCTTATTGTTTATCAAGATGATTTAACTGCCTATTCCAAGAAGGAAGAAGACCATTGTACTCATTTAGAAAAAATATTTTTGAGGGCCTTGGAATATGGCATTTCATTAAACCCAAGGAAATGTGCTTTTGGTGTCATTGAGGGTAAGTTGCTTGGCCACTTGGTTGGCAAGCAAGGAGTTAGAATTGATCCTGATAGGGTGGTAGCCATTGATAAGATTCAAAGGCCAAAGAATATTAAAGGAATTCAGTCCTTCTTTGGTCAGGTAAACTTCTTGAGAAGATTTGTAACAAACTTTGCTGAGGTCACTAGACCTATATCCAAGATGTTGAAGAAGGGATCTACTATTACATGGGAAGGTGAGCCTGATGAAGCTTTCAAGAATATCAAGCAAGCTATTAAAGATGCACCTGTGCTTAAGGCACCTGATTATAGTATCCCAATGCACATCTTTTCCTTTGCATCTTTTCATACTATTGCTGTAGTGTTGTTGCAGAAAAATAAGGATGTTTTTGAGTAGCCTATTGCATTTTTCAGTAAATCTTTGTAGGATGCTGAATTGAAGTATGACATCAATGAAAAACAAGCTTATGCATTGGTCAAGGCTGTGAAGGCTTTTAGATGTTATCTGATGGGAGTAGTTGTGATTGCTTTTGTGCAAAGTGCAGCAGTCAAATATATCTTTTCATAGCAAGAGGTGTCTAGGAGAAGATGTAGATGGAATAATAGGATCCAAGAATTCAACATTGATATCCAAATTACTAAATTGGTTAGAGAACAAGGATTGGCAAAACTGATGGCTCAATCCAATCTTGATGCAAATTAGATAAATCAAGCTGAAATTGATTATACATGTGACATGGATGATTGTATTTGGTATCAAGATATCATCTATTAATTGAGAAATATGAAATGTCTAGTAGACATGGATGACAATAAGAAGAGGACATTGAAATTACAGGCCATCAAGTATGTAATTGTGAAATGTAAATTGTATAGAAAGAATTTAGATTGCATACTTTTGAAGTGTGTTGATGAGGATCGGGCTAACAAGTTGTTAAAGGAAATGCATGAGGGAGTTTGTGGTGGGCATTATATGGGTAAAACAACTGCTCATAAAATCTTGAGAGCAAGATTTTGGTGGCCCCCAATATTCAAGGATGCAGAATAGTTGGTAAGGAGGTGTGATGCTTGTCAAATATTCTCTGGTAAGCTTAAATTTTTAGGTAATGTGCCCTTAAGGATAGTAGAAGTACAAGCTCCTTTCCAACAATGGGGAATTGATTTCATAGGGGAGATACCAAACAAGTCAAGTGGAGGACACTCATGGATCTTAGTTGCCACTGATTACTTTACAAAGTGGGTAGAGGCTATACCTACAAGAAATGCAACTAGTAGGGTGGTAATTGATTTTATATTGAATAATATTGTTACAAGGTTTGGTTTCCTTGAGAGGATTGTTAGTGATAATGCAATGTGCTTCAGGTCTGTTGAATACAAGGATTTCTGCCAGGGTCTAGGAATTTAGATGTCATACTCTTCTCCCTATCATCCACAAGGGAATGGACAGGCAGAATCAACAAATAAGAGCCTGATGAAAATCCTTAGGAGGATCCTTGAAAAGAATAAAAGAGCATGGAATTCAAAATTTCCATTAGCTGTATGGGCTGATAGGATAACTGTGAAGAGGGAAATTGGTTGTGCACCATTTGACTTAGTATATGGAATACATGCAAGAATTCCTCAGAATAATTTATTGGAAATGTACAAGTTTGTTCAGTTATATGATGATGACATAGATGATGAGATGCAGTTGAGAATTGAGGACCTCATTAGGTTGGATGAGACTAGAAGAGAATAAGTTGCAAGAAATGCCAAATTGCAGTTACAGGTTAAGAATTTGTATAACAAGAAGACTGTTGAAAGAAGGTTTGAGCTTGGTGATTTGGTATTAATTTGGAATACCAGATTGGAGGATAAAGGAAAACATGGTAAATTTGATCCACTCTGGCTAGGGCCATATCAAATTCATGAGAAATGGGGCCAGGATTCATATGTTGTAAAAGAACTGAATGGTGATGTTCAAGAATTGCCAGTTCATGGACAATTCTTGAAGAGATACTTCAATTGAAAGTATTTTGTTTTCCACGAAGAATAGTTAGGTCTATACATTCTGTAAATTTTTTAAAGTTGCTTGCCCCTGTCCTATTTTGTCCTGGTCTATAGGGTTTTGGTCCTGTTGCTCTTTGTTGTCAATTTTTCCAGTGGGATGGTCTTCTTTAACCAGTGATTCTAGATCCTTGCTATGCCTACAAGAGGCATACATCCCCAGATAGAGCCACTGTTAGCACGTGTAAAAAATTTCATGGCTTCTGGTCTTTCCCTTTGGTCTCTGCAACATTTTTCATGTCTCTAGCCTCAAGCCCTAGTTTAAAAATTTAAAAAACTAGCCATTGCATGAAAAACCCTTTATTTTACCTTGGCCCTATTCTATTTTAACATTAATTTTTTGGGTCACTTAAGTTCCTAAAGGTCCACGTGCTTAATATTTCCCTAAGTCTAGTGCTCGACGGGTTTTAATTCTTCCTAAGTCCCAGCGCTTAATTTTTCCTATAGTTTTGGCTTTAATATTTTCTTGGGCCCAGCTTTGCCACCTTCTAAATCTAACGGCGGGCGTAAGTTCTTATAAGATTTGTCAAAGGCTTGCGAACTTACGCCAACCATTGATTCCTTTTCATGACGTAGCCTATCAAAGCGGGTGGGTCCACTACCACATAAGCATAGTTGGTGGTTTCTTATTGGTTGGTGTGTGTTTGACTTGGTGGTTGTCAGTGGGACCTAAGTTTCTGGCTTGTCAGAGGGTCCTGACATCTGCAGAAGATCTACGGTTGGTGTAAGTTCTCATGGAGTTTGTCAGAGCCATAAGATCTTACGCCAGCCCTCAATTCTACTTTTTCTTAGATGGCTGACGAGGGTGGGTCCTCTAAAAGGTGGTGCTGATTTGCAGTGTTCTGATTGGTCGATGAAGGTTGACATGGATTTGTCAGTGGGCCTGAATCTTTCAAGGGGGGATGAAAGTGTGGTAGGATCTACGGCTATCTCATGATCGCATGGAATCTTTTTAGGCCATGCAATCATGTGACGGCTGTTCGATTTAAAGGCTTATACTTTGTGGGTCTTGTCTGCTATGTGGAGCTGACATGCATGATTCTTATTGGCTGCAATATGCTGATTAGACCGAAGACTTTTCAAAAGGGTTTGCGACTATTGTGAGATTAAATGTAAACCGCTCGATCTACCAGGAAATGAACAGAATCGATGGTCGCATTTTAAACCTTGTTGGGGTAGCCGTTGTAATTCAAATTCAAATTTCTTGGAGGGTTTTCTGCGATAGAAAGGACTGAAATTTATTGATCAAGTGGTCGGATCTGGTAGAATTGGTTTTGTCGACTGTTGCAGTGTGGTCCAGGGTGTTCCATGATTGTTTGCAGGGGTTTGTACTGTGTTCTTTGTGTTTGAGGCACATAGCAAGTGGCCGAATAGGTTGACAATTTCAGCATTTTTGTGGTTCTCAGTACTTTCTCAGGGAATTTGTCATGATTGAGGATCACTCCAAGATCTATCTTCTCCTGGTTTCTTGGGTTTCTTCCCCTGTAATAATTTTTTGATTGTTTCTAGTTGGTCTGGTGGGTGAAACCCTAATCCTAGTCATCTGTAGCTTGTTGCATCCTATTTTGGGATTTCAAGATGACTAGGGGGGTATACATTGTTGTATTTTTGACTTAGTAGAGGTTCGAAAACTTTCTTTTTGGTCCCTGGTTGTTGTTGATGGTATTATACTGAACAAGGAGAGCTTGGATTTAGGGTTTTTGTTTCTCTTTGCATATTGTTGTCTGAATAATGTATTGAGTCTGCAAGTTTTGGTGAGAATATAGTTGAATTCCAATCTCATAGTGGTGTATGTCTTGTTTTGATATTGAGCTCATATATGTTAATGTCACAAAGTGAGTTAGCATATGGTAAACAAAGAGTATTGTGAAATTATCTTTGAGTTCTTAACAAAGTTAGGATTAAAGTCTTTCAGGTAATTTCAGTGAGTTCATGGCTTGATAAGAATTTGATGTCCTAGTATGTGAGTGAGAGGGATAATAGGCAAAGCACTTATCCTAAATTCAGGTCTGTTTGAGTTAGAATTTTTAGTTGGTATATGTTATTTAGTGACTCTTTGCCCTGGGTTAAGGCACTGATCTATTCTCTAGAAGTAGTCCATCATCATCAATCACACACACACACATTTAAATGATAAAATATTTCAATCAGTTGGTAAGGAGTATATTGGTATAACATTTAGTGATTCCTTTCAAGAAGTGAATCAAGGGTACACCTGCCTGAGCATCTTGGCTCAAAGTGTAGGAGGATCTCTTTGATCCTTATTAATTGGCCTTTTTACTTGCAGACTTTGGAGTGGTGATAGAGTCAATGACATTAAATTGTCAATCATAGTGTAAACCTGCAAGTTGAAACCAAAAGGACAACCAACAAGGAGATCTCTACTTTTTAAATTAAATTGAAAAAATATTGATGTTCCTTGAGACCAAACAATTTATAAAGATAAAAAACTGAATTATACCAAAACCAACAAAACTTTAACAACCAAACTACAAATAAATGCCACTCATATTTTCTTACCCTAGTTAGTAGAGACACACTAGTTTGAAAGTTTAGTAAAATAAATACTATGGATGACTTCTTGCCTTTTCTTTGATTAAAAAAAAGAACAAATTTCATTAGTTATGGGAGGGTAATAACAATCATGACTTCAAGGTGCCATCACAATGGGTGGTGATCATATTCTCCATGACCAACTACATGTCAAATTGAAGAATATTGAAACTATTGGAGCTTGTGATTAACCATCAATAGTTCTTTATTAATGCTTAGACCTCTCTATGTGTTGTCAATACTTCAACACACCACCCAACTTAGTTGACGAAGAGACAACAAGAACACTAGATAGTATATCGTAGAATAGAATAGAAGACTTTTAATGTCAAAAAGACTACATAAAGCCTATAAAATAGATTACACAACTAAGTCCTCACAACACCATTGGAACATTCGCTTCTAAACAAACCATAACCTTTGACCAAAGAAAAGGCCCACTCAGAAAGTTAGTAGAATCCATAATCATGTTAATGGCAAAATAGACTTTCCCACAACCAAACCCAACCACCCATCTTAGTTGGCACATATACAACAAGAACATTAGATAGTATATCCTATAATAGACTAGAAGAGAAGACTATATAAATCCTATAAAATAGACTACACATCAAATTCCTCACAACACCATCTAGAACATTCCCTTTTGAGTAAAAGAAATGTATTGGAGAGAGCTCTCTTTTCCTGTCCGAGCTAAGCAATGGTTGAATTCTATATAAGGAATCTTCACACCTATTTCATAGATTTTTCTCTGTCGACCTTTTCAATCATCTTAGGCTATTGGACTGTAAAGTTTAGGTTTGTAATATATTAATGAACTTTTTGTTGTTATGTTATTTTACAGTTAGAAATGTGCGCATGTTATATGTTTTTTTTGATCCCTCATTCTTGTTTCATCTTATATGTCTTTGAAACATGACATTTAGTAGGAGTGGTGCATATTAGGGGTTAGTTTCCATATTACTTGTATTTAGAAGCATCCAGCAACTACATTCGTAACTGGTGGATCTCGTTTCTTAAATTAGCTCCATTCTAGTACTTCACTATTGTCATCAAAGTTTTCAGTTAGGTGCACCGAGGTTGAAAGGATGGCAGCCTTGTCCACTGTTTAACCATGACACGTGTGAGTCCTACAATTGGGAGGCTATCATAATGTTTTTGAAATTTTCTCTATTGTCATACCCGAAGGACGGGTGCAAACTTTTGTGAGCACAACTCTTATTGGATGAGTAATGTTCCATGGTTAATAGTAGTCATTGTGGGTGAACAATTGGAGCTGATGAGGTTGTCCCTATGCATGGCGTGGACATCGAGACATTTAAGATCTACCATCTTAAAATTGGGCATTGCATATTATACTGTTATGCTCTGACAAAAGCAAGGTTTCAAATAAAACATGCAAAAGATAAGGCATTGAGCAAAGAAAACATAGTTGAATAAAAAATAGAAAGTCTTTCATGTGTGGTTGGACACAAATAAAATGTGCAATCCATGGGTATACAAAAGAGAGGGAAGAAACAATCATCCCTCTCATAATGTCAAGATTTAAAGGTATAATTTCTAGCACAATGAGATTTGTTGAGCACCATGTTTCATATTTATGTTAAAGAAGGGTGGAATGACATGGAGGGATGAAAACAATGCCACCCTTATAATCATATATTTGTGGAAAATAAAGGCAAAAAAAGCCTGAAGAGTTGATCAGGAGGCAAACAAAGGAAAACAACTAAACTCAAAGATACAAATGATATAAAATACCAAAGCCTGAAGAGTTGATCAATCAAAGATGGAAGAGTGCCTCTAAAAATAGGAAAGAATGAGTGTATATATGGTAAATTATCCATCTCACCAAAATGCATAGATACCTAGCCACTGCATCCGCGTAGTACATA
Organism: Chamaecyparis obtusa; assembly: GCA_027943335.1. Taxonomy (NCBI): domain Eukaryota; kingdom Viridiplantae; phylum Streptophyta; class Pinopsida; order Cupressales; family Cupressaceae; genus Chamaecyparis; species Chamaecyparis obtusa. The sequence continues at coordinate 330,353 of BSBK01006548.1, forward strand.
GGAATAAATACTGAATACATAGCTCACACTATCAAACCAAGGAAGCAGAAGAACAATCAATAGAAAGCCCCCCATAATGTTGGCAAGGGAGAGGTGACATGTGCACTAAAAATAGTGCCAATAAGAACTGCATCGTGAAGAACCAAGAACATCGAAAGTGCAGTGAAAGTACAAACACAAATAAAGATACCCTAAGGCTAATGTCATGGAAGGAACACCCACTTGACAAAGGTAGATGGCAAACAAAGGATGGCACTTTATAATGGAGTGCAAGTACAAATAGCACAAACATGTTCAAGATTCCAAGCATGCAATAAAATGACACTTTATCTTAGTGCATGTGCATAAAAGAATGCTACAAAAGTGAAGTATACACTGCTCAAAGAAGAGCTAAGGCTACTAAAACAAAAGAACAACCTAAGAAGAGCCATCCCCTAAAGGGAAGAAATCCCAGGACCTGTAACATCCAAGATATCCACCAGAGTGCAGAAATGCAAAAAAATGAATAAAATATACCTAGAGAATAATCTTGGAAAATGACTCATATCCCTAGAATGCTCTTTGAACAAGCTTTCCAATGATATATCGTTTGCCCAAAATGGAGTCTAGATGTGCAAAATAGAGCTCTCAGAGTGCAAAATAGAACATCTAGCTTTGAAAGGAAAAAAACATAATCAAGAAAGAAAAATTAGAAAGCCAAACCTCCAGATCTGGATAGAGCTCGGAGCCAGATTTTTGACAATATCTCATTTTCCCAATTTTGACACTGTATGCTCAAGTTATGAGCAAAATACCAACTGTTCCGCTGGAGGGCCCAAAAATGGTAAAAATGATGATGATGCATGCTGGCGTCATCAAATGATGGGCTTAAATTTAACGGCCAAATGGATGTCATCATCCCAAAGTTTTTTTTTTTTGCAAAATCGCATGCACGCCTCAGGATCTGCACCATGGCCTATGAATTTTTGCCTCGATTTACGTGCCAATTTTTTTGGTCTTGATTTGTGTGTCAGATAATAAATTTTTTGTTTCATTTTTCCTGTCAAAACATAAAAAATTTATCTCAATTTGCATGCCAGTTCGTACAAAGTTCACCTTAGAAAGCGTGCCAAACAGTTTGGTACAAAAAAATACCCCAAAATGTAAAGTTGTCCAAATCGGACATATGTTATATTGAAATTGGAGTTTTTGGATGTTGCGAGCTCAAGGGTGAGCTCTGTTTGAGCTCAAAGTGCACCAAAATTTAGGGACCCCCTAATTTCAATAAAAAATAACTAAAAAGGCCCTAATCTGAATTAGATGATTTTCTTATCTCTGATTCTTTCAAACGTGAACAAGTTGTATCATATTAGGCTCTGATACCACGTAGGATTTGAGCAATAGTAATCCACAAAACTTGAAGATCACCTGCATATGAAAACCTGTTACAAGGAAGTAGAGACAAGAAGAGGGCAAGGGTTTGACTCAAAAAATGAAGAAGAAAATATCCTCAATTAATGAATGAATAAAATATACAATGGATCAACCTTATAAAAGAGATTGAAAGCCTTGAAAGGCAAACCCTAAAAAGAAGAAGTGCATGTAATAATTAGTTTAAATATTACATGACTAATGCATGCAAGTTTATATTTAAAACAACTAGTGCATGAGTGTTTTAAATATAACACTACCAATGCAAGAGAGGTTTAAATATAAACTACTAAAGCAAAAAGGTGACATCTTAAGAAGGGAGTAAAGTTAATTTAATTAACACAATTAAATTAATACTTACTCTAACATTTATGTTTTATACTCAATAATGAATTATACTAAATCAATACAACTACATTATTTTACAAATATTCTTGCTTTTCATATAATGTGCATAGTACACTTCAAGTTGAATGAATCTTTCAAGTAAACCCATAATCTCTTTCTCTGTACATATTCAATGTTATCAGAATGATGCTTATATAATGTTCCTTACATAGGAATTGAAACAAAATTTTCATAATTGAACAAGTAATTTCCCTTTCAAAAATTGGAGTAATAATCATATGTTAAATTCATAAAATTAAATATTAAATCAGTTTGTAAAACTTTAATCAAATAATTCTTCATAAAGAAACCTATATCTTCCTTTTGTTTCTCCTTTAATGGGAAATAAGGTAAGGACCACATGGAAATAAAAGATTTGACAAAATTCTTGTTATGTGCATCCTGTAATGAAGACTTCAAACAGGACCAACATACGTCTATTTAGTTAGTAGTGTGTAAGAGAAGACAAACATCAATGAAGCAACATAAAACACTCCAAGCATCAAACAAGGGAATCGAGCTATCAACAAACATAGATAAAATGGAGTCTTAAGAATTGACTCCATGTGAATTAAGAATTTATTGGTGGAGGTCTTAAGGAATGGACTCAAACACTATGGAGGACCACAACCAACAAACATTAAATAGTATGCAACCAAGGGGAAGATATTAAGATGAAAATTTATAAGTCTATAGGGTTGACAGTTGACCGATATCCATAAAGGGAATTATGTGATGATAGAACAAATACTTGACTTGGCCTTCGATAAGACAATGATTATCAATGATTTCATGGTGAATACCCAATAAAGATAAGGGGTATGTGCAGGATCATGGTATGCATAACTAGGCCCTTAAGTGGTAATTAAAATTCAAAAAATCAGGTTTAGGCAAGTTGACATAAAAAATTGAACAAGTTATAAATATTATATCAAAAATATGTAAGAAGAGAATTTGTAGAAAATTGAATTCAGTTTCTAAGAAACTAGGCCTTTTTTGAAAAACAATTATTCTAAATGTTGAAAATTTCAAATTTCAATGTAGTAGTACAAAAATTTTAGGAAAAAAATAAGAAGTAGGTGTATGTCTGACCACCTTAAACACAATCAAATGATAATTTTTTTTCACAAGATTATAGATATAAGTAGTAGACTCATGTCCGGATGTGACACATATTTTTTTATAATTTATTTCTAAGTAAATAATTAATTATAATTTTTCTCCTATAACTTTTCCAGAATACAAAAACTCTCATGTCTGACCACGTTAACTTAGTCTAAACTTTATCAAATTGAAATTTTTTTAAATTTTTCTTATAGTAGAAAAATCATAGAATGTGACACGTGTTTTGGATTTCAAAAATGTTATACAGTTTGAAATTTATAGATATTTTTCAATAAGTCCATCGATCAGGATTAGAAAGATAACAAGTAGGTGTATGTTTGACCACATTAAACAAAATCAAACAATAATATTTTTTTTATAAGATTATAGATAAAAGTAGTACACTCATGTCCGGATGTGATGTATATTTTTTTATATTTTTTTCCAAGTAAATAATTAACTATTATTTTTCTGCTACAAATTTTCCTGAATATAAAAACTCTTGTATTTGACCACCTTAACTTAGTCTAAACTTCATCAAATTGAAAGAATTTATTATTATTATTGTATTAGGTGAAGCATAGAATGTGATGTATATTTTAGATTTAAAAAATGTTATATTGTTTGAAAGTTATAGTTATTTTTCAAAGAGTCTATCAATAAGGGCTTCTTTTTCACATCGCCACTTTTTGGCATACCATGATCCTACACATACCCTAAGACATCACTGTATTTGATCGTATGCTACTGATATAGATTATATTGGCATTAGAAACCATCATGCATCCAAACAATTAATTCTTAAATAGTTATCATACAAGGAAGTCATTCGTTCAACAAAGTGATATGTCACCTTGTGTACATATAATTCAATGAGCAGAGTTAAAGATGTCACATTTCAGAAATGACACAAGTATGAAATACATATAGATACAAGAGACATCAATTAACATAAACGATGGATATAAAGAAGAACAAAGTTTAAGACTTACCTAACATGAATTTATAACTTCCACATTGGCTGCATTTTTCACTATTATGAGAAGCAACTAATTCATGAAGGTAATATTAATATTAAAGGAGGCAGTACCTCTTATAAAGACTAGAATAATGCAAGGGCTAAAGTGTATATATATGGATGAGGAAATCAAAGTAAAGCAAATTGATTAAGTACTACAATATTAATCATTAAGAAGAAAGAAAACATAGAATAATTTCATTTAAGGGACATTCAAATCCAATCCCTAATTGGGAATCCTAGAGAAATTAGAGGAAGGTCCCTATTGCTTCCTTTACCTAGGTGAACCCACAATAGTGGGTTACACTTTTTTGCTTGAACGGACACTAAACTCTACATTTTGAGAAAAACTTTTAGATTTAGATGCATATTGTCATTGAACCATTCAAAATCGGAGGATGAAGTAAATTAGAGTCTTTTAGGATTTTCTGTCTAGATTCTAAATATATATTTTAAATTTTTTTTTAAAATTTATTTGAATACTTTTTTATTTCTCCCACAAAAATTTGTATGGTGTCGAAAATGTCATTTTCAAATTGTAACACTATTTTCATAGAGCATAACTTTTTTTAAAAAATAGATATGAATGTGATTCTTTTGAATTTAGTTTTGTAACATCCATACAAAGGGCATGCGATTGGTTTGATGACATTATCACTATTATTGCATATTTTATTAACATTTGAAGTTGACTAAACCATAATTTTGATGTACCTTGACTATATAGCTTATAACTTATTGTGTATTTATCAAATTTAATTTTTTTTTTTAATAGAAAGTAGACTCAAATATGGAGGGCACTATTATTTTTCAAAAAAAACTTCCTTTTTTTACTATTTTCATTGAACGTCAAACTCAGAGGTTTATATTTGATAAAAAACCTACTTTCATTTAATGTCAAAAACCATACACATAACAAATTTAAAAATAGTCAAATATATAATCGTTAGAAAGCTAGTTCCGAGTACTTGTTGTATGCAAAAGGATGTCTTCTTAATCTTCCATTTGATCAGTGCGCTTGAGGCCCGAAGCCATGAAATTCTTAGAATTTCTTCAAAACTTGCAACCATGGCCTAAACCAGGGACTTTCAATCGAAACTTTTGACTTTCAATCGAAAGTACTTTGCCAAAAATTGCAAATTCTAGCCATTACTAAACTAGTTTCAATCGAAAGTCATTTAGTTTCGATAGAAAGTCAAGTTTGACTTTCGATAGAAACCTATGTCGACCTTTTTGGTGGCATGTCTAGTTAATAAGGATTAGGTATAAATAAATGTATATTTTTTTCATTTCATAAATCCGAAAGCTGTAAAATAATTCACATTTTGGAGAAGGAAGACATTTTGGCACAGAATAATTTTCTAAGTTGTGATGGGAAATAAAAAGAGAAGTTTAAACAAAAGTACATGACATTATTCAGAAGAGATTGAACAAAGACTACATGAAGAATCATGAAAAAGATATCATCGTCGGAAACAAGGTATGTCTAATATGTTTCTCTAGATAGATATTTTAAGTTGATGGTCAAGACTTGTCTTAATGTTCATGTAAATGTGATATTGTACCTATTAGACTTAACTAGACCTAACTGTAGACCTATTTGGACTAATAGGACCTAATAGGACTAATTAGGACCTATTCTAGGACTAATAGGACCTATTAGGACCCAATAGAATCAATGAGAACCAATTAGCACCTAATTAGACTCAATTAGAACCAATTATGACCTATTTGTGATGCCCAAAAGTTGGGTCAAAACACAACCAACAAATTTTTTTAAAAGTGATAAAGTTCCTACGATCATGATGCGGGTTAATGAGTTCAACGACGAGGTTACAATGAATCAGGTGAACAACCTCGACAATGTTGTCTATAAAGGATGCTAGAGGAATATTAATAATTATAAAATATTAATTAATTAATATAATTATTAATTAATTAATAAATTATAATATATTAACCTCTAAAACAAAAATCATGTTATAAATTTCCCTTTGTTTGAAACTTGCTAAGGGTAGGTGGGCACTCTAAACTTTGCTTTAATGAAACCTTCTCCCAAAGCATCTCATCCTCCTTGACTTGCGCTCCCTTAGGGGAATTGTTCAAAACAACATTGAATGCATTTCATCATTCCTCCATGCGTACTCCAAGGTCATTAATCTTGGGAGATAGCTGTTGGATGTGATAGAAGTGGCCATTCCTTGGGGCACGTAGGTGGAGAGAGTAGAAAGGGTTAGTTTTATAGGATGTTTAGTGTAATGATAAGGTATTTTAGTATGTAGTTAGTTTATAATTAGTTTGTTAATAAAGTTAGTTTAGTGGTTAATTAAGTTTGCTAGTTAAAAGGTGTTTTATGTTATTTTGCTTATATGGTTTATCATTAATATAAATAGATGTTATGTTGCCTTGTAATTTTTATATATATTAATTTGTTAATGTTATTAAGTTCAATGATGTAAATATTAGAACATGTTATGTTTTAGAGGTTAATATATTATAATTTATTAATTAATTAATAATTATATTAATTAATTAATATTTTATAATTATTAATATTCCTCTAGCATCCTTTATAGACAACATTGTCGAGGTTGTTCACCTGATTCATTGTAACCTCGTCGTTGAACTCATTAACCCGCATCATGATCGTAGGAACTTTATCACTTTTAAAAAAATTTGTTGGTTGTGTTTTGACCCAGTTAGACTCAATTAGAACCAATTATGACCTATTAAAACCCAATTGGACTCAATTATAATAAATTAGCCCCTAATTAGACTCAATTAGGACCAATTATACCCAATTAGGACCAATTAGAACTAATTAGAACCAATTAGAACCTAATAGGACGTATTTGGACTAATTAGGACCTAATAGGACCTATTAGGAGCTATTAGGACTAATTAGGACCTATTAGGACTAATTAGAACCCATTAGACTCAATTAGAACCAATTAGGACCTAATATAACCTATTAGAACCAACTAGGACCTAATTAGACTCAATTAGATTCAATTAGACTCAATTATAACCCATTAGGACCTAATAGGACCTAATAGGACCTATTATGACTAATTAGGACCTAATGGAACCTATTAGGATGAATTAGGACCTAATAGGACCTATTAGGACCTAATAGGACCTATTAGGACCTAATAGGACCTATTAGGACCTATTAGGACCTAATAGGACCTAATAGGACCTATTAGGACCTAATAGGACCTATTAGGAC
>BSBK01006548.1:342500-351274 GCA_027943335.1 Chamaecyparis obtusa
TACTGACCAACCTGATCACTAGATATGGATGTGGCAGCTGCTACGATGTCCCCCACACTATCAATCACAACTCAAAGCTGGGTGCTATGAATAACATCATCTGCAATAGGCCCCAATGAAGGAGCTATAGTAGGTGCCCTCTAACCAACAATGGCCCTATATACTGGTCTCTATTGATCATCTCAACGAAAAGCATCTCTATCAACAAGCCTACCATGCCCCTATCCTAGATGTGCTAGAAAATTAGTGTAATTAACAGCATGACCTAAATGAAAATCAGCAAAAATTTTCTATGCAAAGTACAGTGGAATCTGGTTGTTATTCGAATAATGACCATGGGCAACTAAAAATATAAAGTATATTAATGTTGATATAGTAGGATCCTCACACTTGGTAACCTGATACCCTTTCACATAATTTTTATTTGCATAAGATGGGAAAACTTCCCTTTTAGGGTCTCTTTAGGCACTAAAGAATGTACCTCCTTAAGAGAAAGACCAGAGCTAACCTCTTGTCTCTTCCTCTCAAGTATGGCCTTTATAATATCTGGGGCATAGGGAGTGGTACCATGAATGTCATCCCTAATGCTAATCAAACTATTAAGGATGGATTGACACGTGCTCTTATAGACAGTAGAGCTAGACAGATTATTTATAGATTCTTGCAACCATTCAATCTCTCTATTAGTGCATGAAAATAGTTCTGCAGGGGGAATCGATGCATCTACCATGTGTGATGTGCAATAATATGTCTGATAGATCTAGAATATGTATGTACCTGAAAGATTTTATTGACTGTCAAATAAAGTCTACATATACATGTATGTTTTCCTAATTTAAATAAAAATAAAATTAAATACTATGCACATTTCACTACATTATTTGAAAGTAAAATCCATTACATAAATTACATTTAAATGTAAATTACATTTTAATAGGTCTAATGGGGTCTTAAAGGGTCATATAACCTATATCATAGGTCCTAATAGGTCCAATTAGGTCATAATAGGTTTAATTAGGTATAATGATGTCTAATTGGGTGTAATTAGGTCCTAATTGGTCTAATTGTGTCTAATTATGACAAAATTGATCTAATTGGGTCTAATTAGGTGCTAATAAGTCTTAAGGGGTCATATTACTCATAGTGGGTCTAATTTGGTATTAAAGGGGTCATATAACCTATTATAGGTCCTAATAGGTCTGATTAGGTCATAACAACTAATTGGGTCTAATTAGGTACTAATAGGTCTAATTAGATGCTTTAATAGGTCTTAAGGGGTCATGTTACTCATAGTGGGTCTAATAGGGTCTTATGGGGTCATATAACCTGTCATAGGTCCTAATAGGTTTAATTAGGACATAATTGGTTTAATTGGGTATAAATAGGTCCTAATAGGTCTAATTTGGTTGAATTAGGTCCTAATAGGTCTAATTGCGTCTATTTAGGTGCTAATTGGGTCTAATTTTGTTGTAATAGGTCTTATAGGTCTAATTAGGTCATAATACATCTAATTGGGTCTAATTAGGTCCTAAAAGGTTTTAAGGGGTCATATAACCTATCATAGACCTCTTAAAATAGACCTAGATAACTAGGAATTATGATGTCCTAATAGGTCTAATTGCATCTAAGCAGGTCTAATTAGGTTCTAATAGGTCTACTTTGGTCTTAAGAGCTCATATTAAGCATATTGAGTCTAATTAGGTCTTAAAGGGTCATAGTATGAGTATATTAGGTGTTATTTAGTCTTTAATTTCGATCTAATTACAAGGTTAGAAGGGGTCCTATTACTCATATTACATAGATAATTAGGGCTTATTATGACTAATTTGGTCTAAGGGGTTCTATTAAGTTCATAAATATGTTCGTAATTAGGCACTATTACTATTCAATATTAGTTCCTATTACTTATATTAGGTATGTATTACTCACATGTATTTAAAGGTAAATTAAATAGTATAAAATTGATGAAGGGTGCTCCCCTTAATACCACAAGCACATAATAGAAATAGAGAAACAACAACAATAATATGCAAGAATAGAAAATTGGCTTCTTATTATCTCCACAAATGTGGAATTAAAAACTTTCAGAATTACAATATGCAAAGCCACATGGGCATTCCCTTACAATATTTTGTAGGACAAAGCCTTGAATCAATACCCAGATCTACTACCCAGAACTGCCCTAGACAACACTACGGGCCTTCTTTATATAGGCAATTTCCACCGCCCGAGAAGGTTCTAGAAATTTAGCCCTTAGGGCCGACGAAACTTAGAATTATTTTATTTTACAATTTATTACATCAAAGTCAGCTCAAAATGAGTTTTGAAATCCAAACAAAAATTTTGAAGAAAAATTATTTTTTGCTATTTCAGGTGACCCAACTTCTGAAGACCATAAGTCATCGCCCGTTGACCCGATTAGCTATTATAACCCCATTTCAAAAATGCCACAAAGCGCTCTATAGACTTGACCCATGCAAAACACCCATCACCCAATTTTTCAACCTCATCCGGGGCCTCTAAAGCCTTCAAAACTAAGTTCGAAGTTTCTGTACCCTCCTGCCAATACCGAAAATCTTCAATATCTTCAAAACTACACCTGATCTAGCCATGAAACTTTGCTGGCAGGCTGATATGACTGAGATGAACCTCCATATGTAAAATCAGACATTCTGAGATCGTAAGACCAACTTACTAAAAATAGAAAATTTCCATAAATAGCAACTCTGCACAAGATAGCCCTTATTGAATACAAAAACATAAATATTTTTGGGTGATGCAAGATTGCTCTTACACCTAGGATGCTCCTGCATCAGACACCCGGGGTAATTTGAGAAGTGACCCTGTCATGACTCAAGTGTGCAGAGGAAAACCAAGACGGTTAACCTCCTCCTTTGTTAGCCATGATGAATCTTCAATAGGTCATCCTTTCCATTTGACCAAATACTCTTCATATGTCCTGTTCCTTGTGCTTCTGCCAACACGTTTGTCTAGTATGTCTTCAATCTCCTTGATATCTGAACTGGTTGCTGGAATACTCCACTGTGCTGCTACAACCTCATCTTCAACACCTCCTTCATGATACTCTGTCAAATCTGAAATATTAAACACTGGTGAAATATTCAGCTCAGTAGGCAATCCTACCTCATATGCATTTTCTGAATCATGCTTCTTCAGTATCTTATATGGTCCAAACTTCTTCATTTTCAGCTTGTTATATGTACCAACTAGAAACCGCTCCTTCCGCAAATGAACCATGACTTCATCCCCAACCTGAAATTCCTTATGCCTCCTTTTCTCATCTGCCTTAGTCTTATACTGCACATTCATCTTGGTAATATGCTTCCTCACCTCCTCATGGATGTTCTTCAAATGTTCTGCAAAATCCTCAGCTTCAGCACTACTTATTTCTCCTTTATCTATCTTTCTCAATTCAGATACATTTTTTGGACTACTTCCATAGACAATCTAGAATGGAGATTTACCAGTGCTCCTGTTGACAGAATTATTGTATGCAAATTCTACCTATGGTAAAATCAAATCCCATCCTATTAGCTTATCTCCAACCAAACATCTCAGCAGATTTCCAAAACTTCTATTCACCACCTCTGTCTCTCCATCAGTCTGTGGATGATGTGATGAACTGAACTTCAAATCTATCTTCAACTTCTTCCACAATGTCCACCAGAAATATCCAACAAAACTTAGTATCTCGATCTGAAACTATGGTCTTTGGCAAACCATGTAGTCTCACCACTTCGCTGAAAAACAATTCTGCTACATGATCAACATCATTAGTCTTCTTGCAGGAATTGAAATTTGTCATCTTCAAAAATCTGTCAACTACTACAAAAATTGAATCATGTCCCCACTGTGTCCTCGATAAACCAAGAATAAATTCCATACTGATATCCTCCCAAGGCTTCTCTGATACAGGTAATGGCTGATACAACCCTGTATTTTGCTTCACTCCTTTCGCCATCTAACATACTCTACAACTTTGTACAAACTTCTTCACATCTTACTGTAATTGTGGCCAATAATAATTCTGCCCAACCAAAGCAAGGGTTTTATCACGACCAAAATGTCCAGCCAATCCTCCACTATGCTTCTCCTTGATGAGATTCTCCCTCATAGAACTTCGTGGAATGCACAACTGACTCTCTCTAAATAGCATATCATCTTGGATGATAAAATCTAGCCATTTCATCCTGTCTAGAGTAACAGGTTTTGTACAAGCTTTCCAAGCTTCACCAAAATTAGGATCCTCTGGATACAAATTCTTGAGTTCCTTGAACCCAACCACTTCAATCTGCATCTCTGTTAGCAATAGTTGCCTTCTGCTAAGAGCATCCGTAACCCTATTAGACTTTCCACTCTTATGTTTCAAAACAAATGTATAACTCTGCAAAAACTCAACCCATTTCAAATGCCTCTGATTCAACTTTCCTTGACTATTCAAATATTGCAACGCTTGATGATCAGTATACAAAATAAACTCCTTAGGAAGCAGATAATATCTCCACTTCTTTAATGCCTGAACTCTAGCATAAAATTCCTGATCATAGACATAATATTTTCTCTTGGCATCATTTAACTTCTCACTGAAATAAGCAACAGGTTTACCTTCTTGGCTCATAACAGCTCCTATTGCAGTACCACTAGCATCACAATCTACTTAAAACACATTATTAAAATCTAGAAGTGCTAAAACAGGTTGTTCTGTAACTTTTTGTTTCAACAATTGAAAACTTTTTTCTGCCCCATTAGTCCACTTAAACTATTTTCTATCCCCTCTCATTGTTTCAGTCAAGGGTCCACAAATACTGCTAAATTTTTTGATAAACTTTCTATAAAAGCTAGCCAAACCATGAAAAGATCTTACCTCAGTAGTACTGCTTGGAGTAGGCCATTCAAGGATAGCCTGTACCTTCTTTGGGTCCATTTTTAGACCTTCTGCTGAAACTACAAATCCCAAATACACTAACTCTTTCTTCACAAAATTGCACTTTTTCAAATTAATCAACAATTTCTCATCCCTTAGCTTCTCAAACACCATACGAATATGAATCATATGCTCCTCCAATGTCTTGCTAAAAATCAAAATATCATCTAGGTAAATAATGACAAACTTGCCCAGAAATTCTTTCAAAACCTCGTTCATGAGCCGCATGAAAGTGCTCGGTGCATTGGTTAGCCCAAAAGGCATGACTAACCACTCATACAGTCCTTCCTTTGTCTTGAAGGCAGTCTTCCATTCATCTCCTTCTCTGATCTGAATTTGGGGATATCCACTTTTTAGATCTATCTTTGAGAAATACACAACCCCACTCAAACAATCCATAATATCATCCATTCGTGGCAATGGAAACCTATACTTGATTGTGATCTTGTTTATTTCTCTAGAATCTATACACATCCTCCACTCTCCATTCTTCTTTGGTGCTAATACCGCTGGTACAGCACAGGGACTTAGACTCTCTCAAATCAACCCCTTCTGCAATAACTCATGTACTTGTCTATTCAACTCTTCACTTTCTACTGGTGTCATTCTGTGTGCTGCCTTGTTTGGAAAACTAGCTCCTGGAATCAAATCCATCTGATGACTGATCTTCCTTACTGGTGGTAATCCATCAGGTACATTATCAGATACAATATCCTGAAACTCATTCAAAAAATCTACAACCTCTACAGGTACATCCTCTACTTCTTCTTTACCAACTTTTGGAATTAAAGCAAAACACACATGCTCATGCCTCATACCATCTAGGAATTTCCTTCCATCAACAAATGTTATTCTTGCATTACCACATAACTTTTCTTCGGTCTCCTTCAATGGCTTTAGCTTATGTCGCACTCCATCCTTTGTCAGGGAATAGGTATTCGCACGATTATCGTGTACAACACATCTGTCAAACTGCCACGGTCTACCCAACAACACATGACATGCATCCATAGAGATGATATCACATAGTACCTCATCTTGGTACTCGCCGATCTTGAACTTTACTAGGCACTGTTCACTGACTATGACCTTGTGGTCATCCTGCACCCAGGCAATCCGATATGGATGTGGGTGTTTCTGTCTCTTGAGCTTCAACTTTGTCACCATCTCTTCTGACACCAAATTGTCAGTGCTTCCACTATCGATAATCACATCACAACATTTACCCTGACACTTGCATCGAGTGCGAAATAGGCTCCTTCTTTGTTCAGGTTCATTCTCACCACTCAGCAAGACTCTTCTGTTAATTAGCATTTCTCCTCTTTCAACATCTTCAGAATTTGATGATCTAGCATCTTCATCTACATGTGCAACTCTGGCTTGGCCTTCATTTCTCCTGTCTGTTCTGCCTTGGCACTGAGGATATTCAAATGCCCTATGACCTTCTTCTCCACAGTGAAAACATGTTCCACGGAAGCCTCTTCTTCCAGATCCTTGTCCTCTTCCTCTTCCTCTCTGATCTCTATTACTCTGATCCTGGAAACGATTGGAATTATTTCCTCTCTGATTCTGACTACTACTGGCCTCATCTTTCTTTTTCAGATCTTCATTTCGGCCACCATATGACCGTCCGCTAGATCTTCCACCACAACCTCTTCCATTTTGTCTGCTCTCAAACTTCTTGTTCAATTTTTCCTCTACTTTTAGGGGAAACTGATATGCCTCCTCAATACTATTTATTCAAACCAGATTTAACTCCTCCTGAATGCTTGGCCTTAACCCATTAAGGTATTGGGCAACTTTCTCCTTATCATCTTCTGCATGGCCTGTTCTGATGAGGAGTCGATAGAACTCCTTTGTATACTCTTGAACAGATCTTCCTGCTTGCTTCAAACTTTGCATTTTCTTTAGTAGGTCAAGCTCATAATCAACAGGAATGAACTGTCACTTCAATTTATCCACCATCCGATCCCATCTTGTGATTTTATCTTTCCCTCTTCTATTTCGCTTCAATTGAATTTCTTGCCACCAGATCTTTGCATGAACTTTCAATCTGGCCTTCGCAAATTTGACCCTATCAGGATCCTCAACATCTTCATACTCAAAATATTCCTCACATTCATTGATCCAGTCGATCAATTCCTCTGGGTTAAGATTTCCAGAAAATGTAGGAACCTCAATCTTAGGTCTTTTCCCAATCTTGGAAATTGCCCGAAAAAGTCTTTCTTCCTCCTGGTTCACAATTTCAACTTCTCCTTGATATTCTTCTTCAGCTTCATCCTCACTTTCATCTTTGACATTAAGATTCATTCCTCTGTGAATCTCTTCTTACAATGCTCGCACTTGTCTCTGCAGCTCTCTAACCTTAGGTGTCACAGCACCAGCTCTTCTACCACGTTCTCTTCGTGGAGACATTTTTGCGATGCGCACTGAAACCCTAACCACGGTCCTGGTGCAAACTACCTCACAGTCGGCGATCTATTTACACACTCAAGAACTCCTGCTCTGATACCACTTGATGAAGGGTGCTCCCCTTAATACCACAAGCACATAACAGAAATAGAGAAACAACAACAATAATATGCAAGAATAGAAAATTGGCTTCTTATTATCTCCACAAATGTGGAATTACAAACTTTCAAAATTACAATATGCAAAGCCACATGGGCATTCCCTTACAATATTCTGTAGGATAAAGCCTCAAATCAATACCCAGATCTACTACCCAGAACTGCCCTAGACAACACTACGGGCCTTCTTTATATAGGCAATTTCCACCACCCGAGAAGGTTTTAGAAATTTAGCCCTTAGGGCCGACCAAACTTAGAATTATTTTATTTTACAATTTATTACATCAAAGTCGGCTCAAAATGAGTTTTGAAACCCAAACAGAAATATTGAAGAAAAATTATTTTTTGCCATTTCAGGTGACCCAACTTCCGAAGACCATAAGTCATTGCCCGTTGACCCGATTGGCTATTATAACCCCATTTCAGAAATGCCACGAAGTGCTCTACAGGCTTGACATGTGCAAAGTGCTTGTCACCCAATTTTTCAACCTCATCCGGGGCCTCTAAAGCCTTCAAAACTGAGTTCGAAGTTTCTGTACCCTGCTGCCAATACTAAAAATCTTCAATATCTTCAAAACTACACCTGATCTAGCCATGAAACTTTGCTGGTAGGCTGATATGACTGAGATGAACCTCCATATGTAAAATTAGACATTCCGAGATCGTAAGACCAACTTACTAAAAATAGCAAATTTCCATAAATAGCAACTCTGCACAAGATAGCCCTTATTGAATACAAAAACATAAATATTTTTGGGTGATGCAAGATTGCTCTTACACCCAAGATGCTCCTGCATAAAAAATTAGGTATAATTTAAAGGTCTTGTTATGGGTTAATTAGTGTAATTATGCGTAAGGGATCCTATTGCTCATATTAGGTGCACTAGCAGGTCCTATTACTCATGATATTAGGTGTTAATTAGTCTTAATTAAAGGTCTAATTAGGTCTTAAGTGGTACTCTTATGTCTTATTACTAAATTTAACAAACTAGGTTATAATAGGTCAGCTATTATATCTAATTAGGTCTTAAGGGGTCCTCTTACTCATATTAGGTATACTTGGGACTAGTTACACATGTCTTATTAGGTGTTAATTGATCTTATTAGGTCTAATTATGTCTTTAAGGCCCATCCTATTAATGATATTAGGTCCTAATTTGGGTCTTATTACTCATATTAGGTCAGGTAACAGGTTAAAAATTAGGTCTTAATGGGTCACAATCTACTCATTAGGTCTAATCTTAGGTATATAATTATGT